>OY282582.1:15362051-15627090 GCA_958299025.2 Drosophila histrio | reverse complement strand
AAGTCCACTCCGCTGATTTCGAACGGTCTATTTCCATGTAGCCGATCAGCGGGTAAGTTTCCCATTATTTGCCCTGCCAATATCGGTTTATATCGAAAACAATGGACGCAACGACGCACTATTGCACTGCAGACCTGGCGAGCGTTTATCAGCCACACTTGCTGTCGGAGCATGCTCACGAGCGCACGTGGGCCTGCATGGCAATTGGATCGATGCAAATATTGTAGATACAACTTGATAAATCGACATTCTTTTGGCATAAGCAACGGAAACTTTGCATTATGGGGCAGCGGTGCCTTTAATAATCGACCTCCAACACGAAGCAACCTCAGTTTTCGTTTGTCAATTTGATAAGGACACATAAATGGATTCAACTTCTGGTATGAAGATTTCAATACAGCCAATTTGTGAAGCTTAGCGATTTCATCTGAAAATGCTGATTGCTGGATACAATGCACAATAGCAAGAAATGAGAGCTCAAGCTCTGCTGCTGTTGGTACCAACGAGTTGTACTCTGATCCCTTTCCGTTAATGAATCGAAATACATATGACACGATGCGAAGTATCTTGAGGTAAGACGATGATTTCTCTATTAATTCCTGAAATGGATTGGAATCTACATCGGCCGCGATCGAAACTGTCGCGAAACTTCGCTTCTCCAACAACGACTGCTCTTTGGTCAAGTCAAGATGCGAATTACTTGGCCAAAGGTTATGTTCACGTTGTAAAAATGCAGGTCCAATAACCCAACGTGAGTCAGTCAATTCAGCAGTGGAACAACCACGAGATGCCAAATCTGCTGGGATTTCTTTGGTCGGAACATAACGCCAACACACATCTGATGTCAATTCTTCAATATCTGCTACTCTATTAGCAACAAAAGTTTGCAGATAAGATGGGTGCGTCTGTAACCAATGAAGAACTACTTCAGAATCCGACCAGAACACTACTCGCTCTAGAGGCATGTGCAACAGGTGCCTCACCTTATCCCACAAAGAAGCTAACAATTGTGCAGCACACAGTTCCAAACGTGGCACTGATTTTACCTTTAATGGAGCTACTTTCGATTTGGCAGTCAATAAGTGCACTTCTATGCCATGTTCGGCTTCAATCCTTACATACAAGCAGCACCCGTAAGCTCTCGTCGAGGCATCACAGAATCCGTGAACTTGGCACTTGGTTCTCTTAGAGATGCCGACATAACGGGGTATTCGGATTGACTCCAATTCTTCAAAGGACTTTGTAATGTCTTGCAATCTGTTGAGAAATTGATTGGGTATCCTGTCGTCCCAATCGATCTTTTGCAGCCAAATTTCCTGCATCAAAATTTTCGCCTGAGTGACGATAGGGCATAGCAATCCAAGCGGATCGTATAACCGGGAGACAAACGACAGTATGGCACGTTTAGTGGGCAATACATCTAAAGATAAATTGTCTATAGAGTACTTAAACGCATCATCACGAGGACTCCAAATGAGCCCTAGCGTTTTAGTATCCTCTTGATGCCCAATAGGTACTGAATCGTCAGAAGTTTCACTTGCAAAGTGCTCACAATTTGATGACCACTTTGTCAAAATGAAGCCAAATGGATTTAAAACAGCGACCAGCTCTTTATGCAACAACTGCAACTCCTCAACAGTATCTGCGCCAGATATCAGATCATCCACATAAAAACTACTGGCAATCGCTTTCGAAGCTAGTGGATGTGATTCTGCGTGCAGCTCACTTAAATATGTTAAACTCCGAATTGCCAAAAACGGCGCAGAAGCGGTCCCGTAAGTGACAGTGTTCAGCTGATATATTTGAAGTGGGTCTGAGGGTCTTTCTCTCAATTTCGACAATGCCGACAATGCAAATGGTCGAAGGCGAAATCGCAACAAAGTTGAGTATAGGCATGGTTGAATAGTGGGACCCACCATGAGAATGTCATTCAATGATTTCTGCGATGATGTTTTAGATGACGCGTCAAATACTACTCTCAACTTTGTGGATGAGCTTTGAGGTCTGAGCACACATTGATATGGAATAAAATAATGAGGCTCATTTAGGATTGTGTTCTCAATTGCATTCATGTGACCTAGCGAAATGTACTCCTTCATGAACTTGACATACATTTCGTGAATATCCGGCTGTTTAGAAACTCTTCTCTCCAAGGCTAGAAAACGCCTTTTAGCCGTTTCATATGATGCACCAAGACAATGTGGACTCGATTTAAATGGCAACTCAACACTGAGGCGACCCGAGGGTAGACGATTGATTGTGTCTACAAAGGCCTTTTCGCACAGGATTTGTTCAGGGGTATATAAGCTAGAATTTAATAGATTTGGAACTTCTTCCAACTCCCAGAACTTGCGAACAAGCGCATCCAACGAAAAGGACTCCTGGGTAGAACTATGGTCTTGGCTCACGCTGACAAGAGCTGTCGCTTGAGTTTCCAAGGAGCTCCTAGTTCGGCAACGTCCTGCTACAATCCAGCCAAGAGCTGTAGCTCGCTATGTTGGGGATTCGCTACTTCCCTTTATGTGAACTTCTTTCAGCAAATCGAAAAAGACATCTGCTCCGAGTTGCAGATCAATGCGTTGAGGCTTGTGAAATTCGGGATCAGCCAATTCAACATCCCGCGGAACGCCAACGCTCACAATTCGTTTTTCCGGCTGATACGATGAAATACTTCCCAACACAGCAAACTCAGTCATTAATTCGAACTCGTCAACTCGAGACGCTATTGACGTCTGAACAATATGATGCACTGAAGATTTGTGTTTACCGATTCCCAGCAAATTTATATCCTTTCGCTCTCTTTTCAAGTCTAAGTTTCTAGCCAACTCTTCTGCCATGAAATTTACTTGCGACCCAGAATCTAAAAGTGCTCTAGCCAACTGGTAAGAACCGGACTGATCCATCACCCGAATCACTGCAGTTGCCAAAATAACTTGGTCCGAAACAGCTGCGGCATGATTGACGGACGAAGTTGGAGCTGCAGCATGGGCAACTACCGGTTGGCTGGAAGATTCAGCTCGTTCTGAATCTAGCACATATTTATGTAGGAGAGTGTGATGAGGTTTCCAACAGACTCTGCAACTGCCCGATTTGCAAGTTCGAGTCGTATGACCCTTCTTCAAACAATTGATACATAGCCTTTGTCTTTGACAAATTTGAAGCGTTCATCTCGCGTACGCTCTGCGAACAGGGTACAAGCGGAAATATAATGATCATTAGACCTGCAGAATGGACATTTCAGAGATGGAGACTGACTCGGTTATGCAACTGCCAATGCCGTCTTTCCATTCCTTTTCATCCCTTCTGTACTTGATTTCTGCTGTCGGGGCCGACCAGATGACGACTCTTCAGTTGCAAGATGCTGAAAACGTCTATTAAGAGCAGCCTCACACTCTTCCCATGATGGAAGCTGAGTGTAATCAAGGCTCTCTTCCCACTTTGAACGCGTGCTGTGATCTACTTTGCTCATGATCAAGTGTATAAGCAATAAGTTAGCAATTTGTTCGTGGTTGCCCAATGACAACAGAGATTCATAGCTTGCTCTAACTTTATCGATCAAGGCTCGGAGCGATGTTGACGAAGGGCCTTGCATTTTCGGAAGATCAAAAAGCTTTGCGATAGTGTCCGATACTATCAGAAAACTGTTGTCATATACCCGTTTTAATGCTGCTAGTGCCTTAGGATAGTTTTCCTCTGTTACTTGAAACGCCTGAACCGTTCCTAGCGCTTCCTTCTCCAAACATAACAGAAGATGATTGAATTTCTCAATATTTGTGAAAGATACCTCACTATCGACCAAATTATCAAAAATGCCAATGAAATTCCTATAATCAGCATAGTTTCCACTAAACTTCGGCAGTTTCATATAGGGTAAATGCCTATGATGCGAAACGGTTGGGAGCATTGTAGAATTAAAACTTTCCCTATCAGACTTGGGTTTCCTGGCTTTGTTCATTAACATTGCCTTTGTGGTAATACACAGATTCTCCAAGTCTGCTCTAGAGGCTAGCGACGGGTCAATTTGGTCTAATTCCTTTTGAATATTAAAGGCATCATCAATATAGCGGGACAAAATATCCAACCTACACTCAAGCTCCATGGGCTCAATATTGCCTGGAGTATCTTGCGCAAATTTATTTATTCGCAGAATATCACGAAGAACATTCTTATGTGAGAGAAGCAAGCAATCCGCTTTGCTGGTGTTGAGGTCGTCGGAATAGTTCCCCTTTCCTCGTTTTCCAACCATATTCAAATTTATTTTCTTTCAAATATATATATGTGCAAAGGATAAAAGCACTGTGCCCAATATATTGGGACGACACTATTTTCGTACAGTCAACTATCCAATGAGTGACTAATATACTACGACGGCACTGTAACAGTTGCACTGTGTAACACCAAGTGTTCGAACGCACAGTGTTTAATATATACGGACGACACTGTTCTACTGACTGCAGCACTTTGACAATGCTTAACAACGGCAGCGCTGCGACCGTTGGCAGAGCAACTCACGCGACCAAGCAACGAGATATGCTTATGGGTCGAATGCAACGCACGATGACCGCTGGCAGCACAACTATTAAGCAACAACAACAGGTGCTTATGATTTCAATGCAGCGTACGATGACAGCGCGCTGGCAGAAAACCTCACTCTATAGAGCAGCAACTATGCTAGAGTAGTGAGGCTGCAGCGACGCAAGCACTATTGACTGCAGCACTAGGCTAATGCTTAACAAAAGCAGCGACGCGATGGCTGGCAGAGCAACTCACACGACTTAGCAACGAGATGCTAAGGGCAAGAAAGCAGCGACGCGACCGCTGGCAGACCAAATGTTAAGCGACAACAACAACAACAGTTGCTTATGAGTCGATGACTGCGCGCTGGCAGAGAACCTCACTATATGCTAGAGTAGTGAGGCATCAGCGACGTAAGCGCTGGAGACGGAATTTGAGAATCGAAGAAATGACCGAAATGAACGAAGCAACGAGCAATAGCTGCCGATGGCGAAGTAACCGCAACGAAGACGAGGACAAAGAGAAGGAACGGTCAGCAAAGAGCAGCGAACCTTGCACTCATGAGAAATTTGGCGCGGCCAAATTGAACGGTTATTTTCCAACAGTGACATATGTATGTTAGCTTATGTACATGAATAGTATGTACATAGTAAATAAATAAACTAAATATTTATGATCGCTTCAACAGCTGTGCGAGCAATGAATTATTTTTATTAATATTATTTATGGTTGTAGCGTTTATATAATTATATAACGGAGTTTATATATATAATATATGACAAGTAATGAGCAATCGACGAATGCAAAATAGAAGCGGCCACTCTGACAAGCAATAAACAAATTACATACACATGTACGCGGAAGTACATATGTCTCTATGTTGATGCACACATAGGTATAACGCTTGTAAATTAGCGTTTGCTTGTACATTAACACAAACTGGTGTTTAATGTTTTATTTTAGTTGGCCGCACTTATATTGCACTCGTTACCTGGTAAGAACTTTCCTGAAATGCGTGACAGTTCATCATCCAACTTTCAAATCCAGTCCTCATCCAACAATCTTTAATCCAAAGTGTAGTAATGCCAGTCCACCCGGGTGCGCCAAAATGATCGTCCAACAATGATCACTAGAACTTGCCGGTGGGCAAGTAGCGAATGGTTCGGTGGGATGGCAGAATAGTCGACGTCAGCAAAAAACAAAACAACTGCACAGCTTGAATTCAAATTTATAAGTGAAGTTTATTTTCCTTTCACTCCGCGCTTTGCCCAAAACCAATGTTTGACGACCTTTTCTAGCCGGTGCGTTAGTGATATGCTTTGTGTGAGGCATTGCTCCTTGATTAGAAGTACTATCTGGCGGATTATGGTAATTATTATTAGATATCTGAGATTGCTCTTCTATGGTGATAAGGGCTTCGGTTCCTTCTGGTACTGGTGGATTATGGGCTTCTTATTAAAGTGCTAACGAACGAGTGGCCACCATTCTCTTGGGATTAATTGATGCCTCGCTCTTAGAATTGGGTGAATTATTACCCACGACTACCTTTCATTCTTTCAATTGTACTGTTACTAAGCAGCTGGGACACTCTTCATGAACCTGTACGCGCGTTTCCAAACAACTCTTATGGAAACGTGATTACATAACGTACCAGCACAAGGTTGTGTATTTAACATTATTTCACTGCAAGAATCCATGTGATGCTGCGTCTTGTTCGACTCAAAGCTATGTTCAAGTGGCATAACTGTTAAAAATTTGTTTGATGACTTTTATTTGGAAGACATAACTATAGAAAGAAATTTGTTCTACAATTCTCGGTGCATTTAAGCTATATTTTATATGGGCTATTGAAACTACCAATGTTTTAATAATCATTAGTTCTCTAATTTTTCTGCTGGGACTTCCACGGATAATAAAACACGTATGGAATTATATTATATTCCAGTAAAAATTCCGAAAATTATCAAATAATGATCATTATCAAAAACCATTGTTCAAGAAATTTTCATATTTTACTCGAGCCGTTAATATGCTGAGATTTGGCACACATGATAAAAAGCTTAGGTTTAATGTGTCCTGAAAATTTCATTGCGATGCCACGCCCGCTTCGCCCATAACTCGGAAAAGCTGATAACAAGAGCAGTTTTATAGCAAGAGACTTTCATGTATGTTTGATTTGCCTTTCGTCTGCTGTGGCGCTTAACATAAACAATCAACGGCTCAGTCCAGTGTTGCCAGACTATCACAAGCAACCTACTCTCGATGCAAGCAAAATCGACTTCAAGCGATATATTTAAATCCCATTATAATAAAAAAAACTTTTCTTTGAAGACCTGCACAGGCTATCCTACTGTCGCGCCCGCTCGACTGATTGGCTTGTTAAACTTTCGTTTCTCGCAGTGTAGCGTTTAGCTTCGATATTGGCGCAAGCTTACGATTTTGACACATCAAACAGAAAAACGAATAAAAGGAATTGGTAAGAGATAAACAGAAGGTGCGCTTGAGCCACTGATAACAACTACGTGGGTGTACAATTTTTCTTTTGGGTTTTTAGATTTATTTGAACTAGGCAAAAGTATTTCTTTTCGTTTATGTACGAGTTTGCCAATTTGATTTGTTTTGTTTCGCTTTTACCTGCGCATACACTCACCACTATGCCACTGCTAATTTTTTTATATATAATGCCTTTTAATACTTCTATTTTTATACCCTGTGGGGGTATATTAAGTTTGTTAAAAGTATGTAACGGGCAGAAGGAAGCATGGCCGACCCCATAAAGTATATATATTCTTGATCAGCATCAATAGCCGAGTCGATATAGCCATGTCCGTCCGTCCGTCGGTCTGTCGGTCCGTCGGTATGAACGAAAGAATCTCAGAGATGGTAAGAGCTAGAAGCTTGAACTTGGTGTCCCACCACTGGTAATTTTTGCGGGCAGATCAAGTTTATCTTTTTTTTTTGGATGCCACGCCCTCTTCGCCCACAAATTAAGTAAAAGCTCATAAAGCAAGCAGTTTTGTAGCTCAAAAACCTCATAACAAAAGCCGTTTTGTAGCCAGAGACGAGATTTAGCACACATGAGTATCTTGGGGTCGATGTGTCCAGAAAATATCATCACGATGTCACGCCCCCTTCGCCCACAAATTTAAAAAAAAAAAAATTCAAGAGAATTTCATCTGGAGTGAATCTAAGACCCACAGGGTATATTACGGTCGGGGTCCCGACTGTTCCGCTTGTTCTTTATAACTATGTATTAACTTTGATTGCATGTTTCATTTAAGCCAGTTGTAAAGGTTTAGGGATTTAACGATTAAAATTTGAATTAAATTTACTGTCAATCACATATATCGATTAATTAAAAATAAGAAGAGTTTTGAATTGTGAAATGAACAAATGTGTCGCGGAGGAGAAAAAACGAAATTGAAACGAACAAAAAAGAATTAATTTGAAATTTAAGTTTCTGTTATAAATAAGATATCATTACATACATAATCAATAAACCAACAATTTATAAAATCTTGTGTTTGATTGCCGAACATTAACATTTTTCAATTTCATTTTAATTGGACGCGTTTTCAAATTGAAATCATCCGCTACAAAAACAGTTTACGCTTGTGATAATCAAAGTATATATGTATGAACGTACGAAATATGTATACAAGCCAGGTTTTTTTAAAAAATGAACTTATGTGCGTGTGGTGAACTATAACTCTTAACCCCAAGACTTGCCGATCTTGAGTGGTGCCATGGAAACTGAACGCCAAAATAGTGAGCAACCATGTTTTTCCGGCGCAAGCATTAAACAACCAATTCCAGACGAAGCTGCCAAAGGTTGTACAAATAATGAAGTGACTTCGCAAACAGTAATACAGCATGTCGTTAGCCATGCCAAACTCTATGACCTGCCATCGTTTTCAGGTGCAGCAGAGCAATGACCGTTGTTCATTGCAAACTACAACGACACTACACGCGAGTTCAACTATAACAACCGACAAAATCTGATCAGACTACACAAAAGCCTTATTGGAGAGACAAAAAAAGAAGCTGTGGAAGCCATGCTGATATATCCGGAGGATGTCCCAAAAGTCATAGATGAACTAAAATTTCGTTTTGGCCGTCCGGATATACTGATTCGGTCACAAATTTTCAAAATTAGGGAATTTCCCAAAATTGCCTTCAACAGACTTGACCAGATAATATATTTGTCCACAAAGATACGATGCGTAGTAGCCTTTCTGTCATCCGCAAACTATCATCAACACTTACATAATCCAACGCTTCTGGACGAACTTGTAGGCAAGTTGCCAACTGATACTCAGTTGGACTGGATCCGTTATTCAGACTCGTTGGAATCAAGCCCGTCAGTAGCAGATTTTTCAGAATGGTTAGGCACATTTGCTAGAGTAGTTAGTCGACTACCTCTTGCTGAAACTGCAAACAAGATGCGAAATTTGAAGACTATTCTACAAACTAATCGGATTGAGTCTGATTGTCCATTATGCGAAAACAATCATCATATAAGCCAATGTAAGCTTTGGTGTGAAAATACAGATGTTAATGCTCGTTGGGATATTGCCAAATCCAACCGACTTTGTTTTGCATGTCTGTCAAAAGGACACAATACTTCAAATTGCAAAGCAAAGAACAAATGTGGTATACACGGCTGTATACATACGCATCACAAAACCTTGCATAACACCCTAATCAGAACTCAAAGGGGGGACTCAGAAAAGACGGCAACTATGCTAACTTGTAACACTGGGCCCACGAATCAATTGTTCAAGATAGTCCCCATTATATTGTAGTCAATCGTCGTTTCACAAACAAAAGTTTAATAAAAATCTTAAATATTTGCCAATTGTTGAATACGAGAATGCAAAGCCAACACTATTCATTGGTCTAGATAATACAACTAAAGATAAATGTACGAATATATTGGTAATGCACGTTAAAACCGATGGACTCCATGACTTAGTAAAAGAGTACTTTGCCACTGAACATTTTGGCACTAATGACTTGGCAGTTTTGGAGTCTGAACATGATATTCGAGCCAGAAAAATCTTGTTAGAAACAACTACACAAAATGAAAACTACTTTCAAATCGGTTTACTCTGGAAAGAAAACGTAGAATTACCTAACAGCTACCATATGGCAGAACGTCGGTTGCTAAGTATCGAAAGAAAGATGCGTCATAAGAACAATTATGCAAATAAGTACAAAGAAGAAATTAATAAGTATTTAGAAAAGGGATACGCGCGGAAATTAACATCAGATGAGATAAACAATTACGCAAAACGAACATGGTACCTACCGCATTTTTCAGTACAGACAGTTCCCAAACCGAATAATCTAAGAATCGTTTTTGCCGCAGCACCAACAGTAAATGGAACGTATTTGAATTCGTCATTGCTAAAAGGTCCGGAACAAACCAATCCACTCATCTCAATAGTACTGCAGTTTAGAAAATAAGAAATTGGTATGGCGGCTGACATTATTAGATGACTTGGTTATAAGTTTCGACGACGAAGAACACGCCATTGCCATCTGTAAAGATGTTGTGATAATACATCGTCACGGTAATTTTGAATTGCGAAATTTTGTTTCAAACTCAGTACGATTAGAAAATGCTATGAACGACACACCAAATAGCCAAGACATGCTAAATATGGAAGGAAAAACTATTGATGACAAGATTTTGGGAATGTACTGGAACACAACCGACGATACCTTTTGTGTCAAGACAAAATTTCATAAAATTGCTGATGAAGTAATGCAGGGTAAACGTGTACCAACGAAGCGTGAATTACTGGGTATTGTTATGGCCATTTACGACCCATTCGGTTTATTAGCGGACTTCCACATATTTGCCAAAATCCTTATCCAAAAAGTTTGGAGCCACCAAATAGGATGGGATGAAGCCTTGCCAAGGGAATTGCAGCCGGAATGGTATTGTTGGTGGAAAAACACTACAAGATATGCATGAATTCCAGACTCCACGATGTTACCAAATTAAAGATACAGCAACAATGTGGAATTACATATGTTCGTAGATGCAAGTCAAGATGCGTTTGCTGCCGTCGCACAGTGGCTCACTCACGAGACTCACGTGGCAAAAAAGAAATCGGTCATTTCTCGCCATGGAAAATCCTTAAAAACAGTTTGATAGAGAATTGTCCAAAATTTATAAATCCGTTTAGATTTTTTTAATTGGGCAAACGGTTTCGGCTGTAGAGCCCATCAAACATGAAAAAAAATTTCGATTTTTTATAAAAATGTTTTTTTATGAAAAATTTTTCATTTTTGCGATGAAATTGCATCCAAATGGTTCTATGAATTTTCAGTTTCTTAATTTTACCTAATAGGTGTGTCGATTCTAAAGCGAATGGTACAAAAATGTTGTTATTTTTTTGTTTTGAAGTATTTTAAATAATATTTTTACTAAAGCACTATTTTTGACATAGTTTTTGAACTTTAGATAGACTTTTAGTATAAAGTCCAGGCTTGTCCAGGCAAACGGGTATATACACGTTATTCCGTGGATATTTCTGCAACAACTTCAAGAAAGTCTAGGTGCCAAGAAGTGCCAGTTAACTTTTTATTTAATAAACAATTCACACACAACGCTTTTAACTGGGTCAAAATTGCGTTGTGGCGCACCCAAAATGGCGCCGGGCTCGCATTTTTGCGCAACCTACGGTAAGGAATGGTCGTTATTTGAACGTGTTTTCGTTAAACTAGACCTTTTAATGAACACTTTACATAAATATAATATTAAGAATTAATTGTCTACCTAAATATACTAATGTAACCCAAGCAAACAGGTAGTGATTATGTAATTTATAACCCTTTTTCGTACACAATTGCCGCGTTTACCAAACCCAATTATCTAAGTTTGTAGATTTTAAATGACTACACATGTTTAATCTTTTGTGCTACTTAAGTTGGTAATTAATAGTAGGGATTAAGGGTATATATTCAAATATTTAGGTGCATTGTGTCACAGTCTACTTTTGGCAACCATCACGATATTAAACAAAATCAGTGCTGATTAGTATTATGTAATATAAATCAAATATTGAAATATCTTCCAAAATTCGAGATGTATTTTAGATGTTTATGGATGTTCCAAGCTAAGAAGAGTTTATATTGACCGTTATGAGTACAGAATACTTTGCTAAGGAAAATATGACGGAGGTCGACAAGATCAAAAACAAACTTCATAAAATTTTGGTACACGGAGGAGATCTCAACGAAAACCAATGTCTGTCAATCGGGGAATTATCAGAAGAAGTCCAGAAATCTATAAACAAGGAGTACAAGAAATATAGGTACTCGAATAATTGCAAGGTGACACGGAAGAGACAAAATGAAGACCTTTTTAATATGTTATCAGATTCTTCAGATCCACTGATATCAACAAAAAGATTAGTCAGAAGTCGCAATGAACTGCAAGAGTTTTATACTAAAGAAATGGTAGATTTAATGTACATAGGCTACGAACTTGAAGACACAGCTGAGGAAAATTAAATTAGCAAGGACATTAATTGAATAGTTTTATTGTTATTTCTTTATATAAATATAAATTAAATCAAATTTATAGCATAAAAGATTAATTGAAATTACATTTTGTTTTTACAGGAATTTATACAATATATATGTATTTGAAACATGAAATCCATCAAATATGTTATCTATAGTGTTTAGATGTATTTAAAACATTAATTTACATATAATTATGTATAAAGAATCACAAATTTACACATAAATTTCAGAAAAAAGCATACGATGAATGTCGCGTTTCACGAAAATCATCGTATAAACACAAAATCCAACTTTGAACACCTGCTGACAATTTGTCTGCCGTCCGATTTTTAAGATCTTACACTCATTTCAAAGCTACAGGTATTCTTTATTAAACCCTTTTTAAATTTTGGTGATATCTTACCTGGATCAAAAGATATGATTTTTGCAAAGTAGAATGAGAAAACGAGCCACTGTGCGTCGCCCACCTTCGTCTGACATACAACTTAAGTACGGATGTAACCTTTGCAATGGGAAAGACTCGTCTCGCACCTACCAAGCTCTTATCGATTCCTCGTTTAGAACTACAAGCCGCAGTGTTGGGTATACGCTTAAAAAAATTGATCGAAAAACAGCAATATTTCAAGCTACATAAACTTGTATTTTGGAGTGACTCAAAAACAACTACAGTGGATTCATTCAACTGAACGGAAGTTTAAACCATATGTTGCACACCGAATTACTAAGATTTTATCCACAACACACTCAGATAAATCGAGGTTTGTACCGTTCAGCGAAAACCCGGCAGATGCAGCAACTCGTCAAGTAAACAAACCGAAGATTAGTCATGACAGTCTATGGTTAAATGGACCGAATTTCTTAAAAGCCTCGCCAAATGACTATACAAATGCCTGTTGTACCACTCGAAGAAGAAGTCCTGACTAAAACCGTTTTGAAGTGTCACGTGAGTGTATCCTTTGTTGATATTTCTAAATTTTCTTGTTACTTAAAGTTGGTCCGAGTTGTTGCCTGGGTATTACGGGCGAAGAAAGTCTGGAGATCTTATAAACCAAAAGACAGAGGTACGCTTCACGGTCCTTTAACATCTATTGAACTGACAGACGCCGAATTCCTATTGTGCAAGATGGTACAACAAGATGCATTTGCTGATGAAATATCTACTTTAATGAAGAATATGCCTCTATCAAAAACCAGCACAATATACAAATTGTCACCGTGATTGGAGAAGGATGGCTTGCTACGCTTTGCGGGGCGAATTGATGAAGCGTCATATCTACCATTCAGCGCACGACGATCAATATTGTTGCCAAAAAATCACTATTTCTCATCATTGGTCATGCAACATTTTCACACCAAATGTATCATCAAAATACTGCGCTTACTATCAACGAGTGTCGTCAACAATACTGGATTCCAGATGTCAAGTCTTTGTTAAAACGAGTCCAACGAGACTGTACAAGATGTATTGCTGATCGAAACCAACCTGTGGTGCCACTCATGGGTCAACTTCCAGTTGACAGACTAACACCGTATGTCAGACCATTTACATACTGTGGTGCTGATCTTTTTCGGCCAATAAATGTCACTGTTGGACGTCGTCGAGAAAAACGCTGGGCAGTAATATTTACCTGTTTAACTGTTTACCCACTTGGAAATAGCTGAAGATTTATCAACAGATGCTTTTATTGTGGCCTTTCGAAATTTTGTCAATCGTTGTGGAGTCCCAACTGTAATGAGAAGCGATAATGGAACTAACTTCATAGGCGCCCAAAAGGATTTAGCTAATAATGACCGCTTGCTAAACATCGAAATCATCATGTTAAATGAGGCTTCTAGCCAGAAATTCAAATGGATATTCAACTTTCCATCGAATCCAAGCGCTGGAGGCTGTTGGGAGAGGCTAATTCGAATTGTGAAGTTATCACTTGGAAAAACCTTTCGGGATGTCGCACCACGCGTTGAAACTTTACGTTCAGCATTAATAGAAGCGGAAAATATTTTAAACTCACGTCCATTAACAGAGTTACCAATAGACCATGAGGATGGCGAACCCCTGACGCCTAATCATTTTCTATTAGGATGTCCCAACTCAACACAAACGCCATTCCCACCAGAAAACCTAATTTGTTTGAAGAAGCAATGGCGCATCGCACAATCGTTGAAGGATCGTTTATGGAAGCAATGATATCTAAATATTTGCCACAACTTATGTGCCGCAGCAAATGGCATGATAAGACGGATCCCATAAAATTAGATGATATAGTCATAATTATAGACGAAACGACCTCTCGAGAGAAGTGGAAGCGATGACGAGTTATCAAATTGTATGTGGCGAAGGATGGACAAATACGTAGAGTTGATGTTAAAACTGCAAGCACAACGCTATGTCGCCCAATATCAAAAATAATTATTCTAAAATTAAATTGTGAATCTCTTATCGATTCACCAGGAGTGGGTGTAAAGGTTTAGGGGTTTAACGATTAAAATTTGAATTCAATTTACCGACAAAATCAGTGTTACCACACAGATATAAATATCGGTTCCGATAAAATACCATATATCGACTAATTAAAAATTAGAAGAACAGTTTTGAATAGTGAAATGAACAAATGTGTCGCGGAGTCGAAAAAACGAAATTAAAACGAACAAAAAAGAATTAATTTGAAATTTGAGTTTCTGTTATAAATAAGATATCATTACATACATAATCAATAAACCAACAATTTATAAAATCTTGTGTTTGATCGTCGAACATTTACACCAGTATTTAAACTAACTTTAGCTTTTAGCATCTTTTATTGTAGTTTTATTTTTAACCACTATTTTACACAATTGTTAGCTATTTTAAGCCTGCTTTTTAATATCCGTATAGGTTTTCTATTTTTATACCCTGTGGGGGTATATTAAGTTTGTTAAAAATATGTAACGGGCAGAAGGAAGCATGGCCGACCCAATAAAGTATATATATTCTTGATCAGCATCAATAGCCGAGTCGATATAGCCATGTCCGTCTGTCCGTCTGTCCGTCGGTCCGTCGGTCTGTCGGTCTGTCGGTCTGTCGGTCCGTCGGTCCGTCCGTATGAACGAAAGGATCTCAGAGATGGTAAGAGCTAGAAGCTTGAACTTGGTGTCCCAGCACTGGAAATTTTTGCAGGCAGATCAAGTTTATCTTTTTTTTTGGATGCCACGCCCTCTTTGCCCACAATTTAAGTAAAAGCTTATAAAGCAAGCAGTTTTGTAGATCAAAAACCTCATACCAAGGGCAGTTTTGAAGCTAGAGACTTGAGATTTTGCACATATGATAAATATTTTGTGGTCAATGTGTCCAGAAAATTGTATCACGATGCCACGCCCCCATTGCCTACATAACGGGAAGTCTTATAACAAGAGCAATATTACAGTAAGAGACTTGAGATTTGGCACATATGATAAGAATCTTAGGGTCAATGTGTCCAGAAAATTTAATCGCGATGCCACGCCCCCTTCGCCCTCAAATTAAGTAAAACCTCATAAAGCAAGCAGTTTTCTAGCTCAAAAACCTCATAACAAAAGCAGTTTTGTAGCTAGAGACTTGAGATTTAGCACACATGATGAGTATCTTGAGCTCGATTTGTCCAGAAAATTTTATCACGATGCCACGCCCCCTTCGCTTACAAATTAAAAAATAAAGAATTACTAGAGAATTTCATCTGGAGTGAATTTGAGCGGGTTCCTGTAGACCCACAGGGTATATTACGGTCGGGGTCCCGACTGTCCCGCTTGTTTTTCACATTTTTTTGTAGCATTTGCGTGTACTTTTAGGTTTAGCTTTTACTTATGTTGCTTAGTAAGACAGATTTTACGTGCTTTTAGTTTTCGTTGATTTTTATAGCCTGTGCCCATTAAAAATGGGCAAAAAAGGCTATAATCAATTTGTGTGAATGTATGTAACAGGCAGAAGGAAGCATGTCCGACCCTATAAAGTATATATATTCTGAATCAGTACCAATAGCCGAGTCGATTGACACCTGTCCGTCTGTCTGTCCGTCTGTCCGTCTGTCAGTCTGTCCGTCTGTCCGTCCGTCTGTATGAACGCGTGGATCTCAGCAACTATAAGAGCTAGAGACTTCAAATTTGGAATGTAGGTTCCTGAATACCATACGCAGATCAAGTTTATTTTTAATTTTCGATATCATGTCCCGTTGGTTTTAAAATTAGAAAAATCACCATAACATACGCAATGTTAAAGATAGAGACTTGAGATTTGGCACACATGATAAAAAGCTTGAGCTTAATGTGTCCTGAAAATTTCATCGCGATGCCACGCCCCCTTCGCCCATAACTCGAAAAAGATGATAACACGAGCAGTTTAATAGCTAGAGACTTGAGATTTGGCACACATGGCAAGTATCCTACTCTTAATGTGTGCTACAAATTTCAGTACGATCGGATATTGAACTCAAAAGTTATTCAAGAATCAAATTTATGCAGATGCGTCGCAGCGCAGTAGCAGCGCAGTCGCTGCGCCGCCCGACGATATAATGAACGAAAAGACGCGTTTGTTCATGTATGTATGTTTGATTTGCCTTTCGTCTGCTGTGGCGCTCAACATAAACAATCGACAGCCGCAATCCAATGTTGCCAGACTATCGCAAGCTAAATACTCTCGATGCGAGCAAAATCGACTTCAAGCGATATATTTAAATCCCATTATAATGAAAATACTTTTCTTTGAAGACCTGCACAGGCTATCCTACTGTCGCGCTCGCTCGACTGATCGGCTTGTTTTGTTTTGTTTTTGTTTTATCACTTTTTTCACTAGTTTTAGTTGCATCTTTTCCGCAGGACTTAGACCATAGACCAATGTGACTATTGCCTCCGAATTTTTTCCAGTCACTTTGACCAACTGTGGCACCTCTCCAGGTGTGGAAAAAATGGGGGGACAAACTGCTGATATGCCTCCAATAGTTGGCAGAAATTTTGCTCTGTAGTGCCTGTTGGTGCCCTTTTTGATGGTCTTGGCGACTGCCAGTGCTTTCTCGCCTTGTAGCTGAACGTCCACAAAATTCCAAAAAAAAATTTACCGGAATGGCAAAAAAAGAAAAACAAGAAATGCCTTGCCGGAACTCTACTCGTTGGCCAGAGATCTTGGCGGCTTTCTTGGGTTGTTATTACTGCGGATGCCAAAAAATAAATTTAGATTAAAATTTGAACGTATGTACATGTGGCTGTACTATTCAAACTTACTTTTTTATTGGGGCGGTGGCGGTATGAACTGCTCAGCTTAGAGACTTTCAGGAAAGAGATCGAGCTCAGATGCAATGGACTCGAAGACCCTGTTCCGAAATTACGAATTCGGTACTCACCAAATAGGGAATTTGTACCTGTCACTTTCAAGGGCGTTGCCAGATAAGTATCGATACTAATGAAGTACTCGTTACTGAATTAGGCCGCCAAATTATTTAAATTTAAAAACCAGTCGGAAAGGCTACAGTCGAAGTCGACTATGAAAGACCCTTTACTTATTCTTCAAAAAGGAAATAAGAGTAACACTATAACCCATAGCGCGTTGTAACGACAATATGCTCTTCTTCTTCCTTTGGCCCAACACTGAGTAATATTGACTTTTGAATAACTTCCGAGTTTATTATCCAATTGCTATTAAATTTTCAGGATGCATTGTGTGCCGTGCCGAAATTCAGGACTCTAGCTAAAATATTTTTGGTTTCATGTGAATTCTGGTACTGCTTAGCCCATAGACGAACCAACATACCAAATTTGGTGACTCTAGCTCGTATAGTCTTTGAGATCTAGCCGCTCATACACACAGACAGGTGGACATGACTCGGCTGTTGATGCTGATAAAGAAATGTACACTTTATGAGGTCTGCCAGACTTTCTTCGACCTGATACGCACATTTTGACAAGCGTAATAAGCCCTTATACTTTTTTAATGTAAAGGGTCTAAAAAAAAGTACATACTAAACTGTAATCAATTTGAAATTGTTTTTATGCACTCCAGCGGAGAATACATTTTAGTATTTATTGTGATCACTTTTTATACCCTGTGGGGGTATATTAAGTTTGTTAAAAGTATGTAACAGGCAGAAGGAAGCATGGCCGACCCCATAAAGTATATATATTCTTGATCAGCATCAATAGCCGAGTCGATATAGCCATGTCCGTCTGTCCGTCGGTCTGTCGGTCCGTCCGTATGAACGAAAGGATCTCAGAGATGGTAAGAGCTAGTGTCCCAGTACTGGTAATTTTTGCAGGCAGATCAAGTTTATCTTTTTTTTTGGATGCCACGCCCTCTTTGCCCACAAATTAAGTAAGAGTAAAAGTATAAAACAAGCAGTTTTTTGGCTCAAAACCCTCATAACCAGAGCAATATAACAGATAAAAACTTCACATTTAGCACACATGATGAGTATCTTGGGGTCGATGTGTCCAGAAAATGTTATCACGATGCCACGCCCCCCTCGCCTACAAAACGGAAAAGCTTATAACAAGAGCAATATTACAGTTAGAGACTTCAGATTTGGGACACATAATGAGTATATTGTGGTCGATGGGTCCAGAAAAATGTATCGCGAGGCCACGCCCCCTTCACCCACAAATTAAGTAAAACCTCATAAAGCAAGCAGTTTTGTCACTCAAAAACCTCATAACAAAAGCAGTTTTCTAGATGGAGACTTGAGATTTGGCACACATGATGAGTATCTTGTGGTTGATGTGTCCAGAAAAATGTATCACGATGCCACGCCCCCTTCGCCCACAAAAATTAAAAAACGAATTACTAGAGCATTTCATCTGGAGTGAATTTGAGCGGGTTCCTGTAAACCCACAGGGTATATTACGGTCGGGGTCCCGACTGTTCGGCTTGTTTACACTTAATTCAATACGAGCTGACCATTCATCAAATTTTGGAGTACATGACAAACTTAAAATAGTGCACTTTATTATTTATTTGAAGACTCTTGGCGACCTACACGCTATATAGAAATCATAAAATGGAGGCCCACGCGCAACACACATATATGCTCAAAAGACACTCTCACAGACATTGAGTGTCTCAAGTGAGCGAGTGTATAAAGAGAACGGCAATAAGCTCTCACTGCTTGAGCAATGAGCGCGCTGAGTAAAAACCGGTTTGAATGGTTTTTTTGTGACTGCCTGCAAAATGGAACCACTTCTTGCGAGCTCTGGTATCAACTCGTTGCCGGCTGCTTGCTTATAAGCACCGCCTTGGTTTTCTGAGTGGCCAGCTCGAGAGTCATTGTGCGCAGCCACTGCATTACTACCCGCACTGCATGTATCCTCCGCATTGTGTAACTGTTTGGTCAAGACCACAAGCGCCACGTCGTCGTCATATCCTATTATTTGGCAGCCCTCAGGGAGAGGCAACCGCAGGATTCCATCATATATCGCGTTCCACAGAAGCGGCTCCAAAACAGAGCCTTGGGGCACTCCTGCCGAGACGCTATGGGAAGCAGGGCCAACTGCTGTAGAGTAGCGCAACTGTCTGCTGCCGAAATATGTTCTCACCAGAGTGTGGATATATGGTGGGACACCGAATCCACTCAGTGCATCGAGAATGCACCCCCAGTCGGTCATGTTAAACGCATTCTTGATGATTAGGGTGACGATGAGGCAACACTGCTTGGTGACACCTTTCCATCTGAGCTACAGCAACGACAACGGCGGAAACAACAACGTCGGAAAAACTATTGATGACAAGATTTTGGGAATGTACTGGAACACAACCGACGATACCTTTTGTGTCAAGACAAAATTTCATAAAATTGCTGATGAAGTAATGCAGGGTAAACGTGTACCAACGAAGCGTGAATTACTGGGTATTGTTATGGCCATTTACGACCCATTCGGTCTATTAGCGGACTTCCACATATTTGCCAAAATCCTTATCCAAAAAGTTTGGAGCCACCAAATAGGATGGGATGAAGCCTTGCCAAGGGAATTGCAGCCGGAATGGTATTGTTGGTGGAAAAACACTACAAGATATGCATGAATTCCAGACTCCACGATGTTACTCACCAAATTTAAGATACAGCAACAATGTGGAATTACATATGTTCGTAGATGCAAGTCAAGATGCGTTTGCTGCCGTCGCCTACCTTCGTCTGACATACAACTTAAGTACGGATGTAACCTTTGCAATGGGAAAGACTCGTCTCGCACCTACCAAGCTCTTATCGATTCCTCGTTTAGAACTACAAGCCGCAGTGTTGGGTATACGCTTAAAAAAATTGATCGAAAAACAGCAATATTTCAAGCTACATAAACTTGTATTTTGGAGTGACTCAAAAACAACTACAGTGGATTCATTCAACTGAACGGAAGTTTAAACCATATGTTGCACACCGAATTACTGAGATTTTATCCACAACACACTCAGATAAATCGAGGTTTGTACCGTTCAGCGAAAACCCGGCAGATGCAGCAACTCGTCAAGTAAACAAACCGAAGATTAGTCATGACAGTCTATGGTTAAATGGACCGAATTTCTTAAAAGCCTCGCCAAATGACTATACAAATGCCTGTTGTACCACTCGAAGAAGAAGTCCTGACTAAAACCGTTTTGAAGTGTCACGTGAGTGTATCCTTTGTTGATATTTCTAAATTTTCTTGTTACTTAAAGTTGGTCCGAGTTGTTGCCTGGGTATTACGGGCGAAGAAAGTCTGGAGATCTTATAAACCAAAAGACAGAGGTACGCTTCACGGTCCTTTAACATCTATTGAACTGACAGACGCCGAATTCCTATTGTGCAAGATGGTACAACAAGATGCATTTGCTGATGAAATATCTACTTTAATGAAGAATATGCCTCTATCAAAAACCAGCACAATATACAAATTGTCACCGTGATTGGAGAAGGATGGCTTGCTACGCTTTGCGGGGCGAATTGATGAAGCGTCATATCTACCATTCAGCGCACTTCGATCAATATTGTTGCCAAAAAATCACTATTTCTCATCATTGGTCATGCAACATTTTCACACCAAATGTATCATCAAAATACTGCGCTTACTATCAACGAGTGTCGTCAACAATACTGGATTCCAGATGTCAAGTCTTTGTTAAAACGAGTCCAACGAGACTGTACAAGATGTATTGCTGATCGAAACCAACCTGTGGTGCCACTCATGGGTCAACTTCCAGTTGACAGACTAACACCGTATGTCAGACCATTTACATACTGTGGTGCTGATCTTTTTCGGCCAATAAATGTCACTGTTGGACGTCGTCGAGAAAAACGCTGGGCAGTAATTTTTACCTGTTTAACTGTTTACCCACTTGGAAATAGCTGAAGATTTATCAACAGATGCTTTTATTGTGGCCTTTCGAAATTTTGTCAATCGTTGTGGAGTCCCAACTGTAATGAGAAGCGATAATGGAACTAACTTCATAGGCGCCCAAAAGGATTTAGCTAATAATGACCGCTTGCTAAACATCGAAATCATCATGTTAAATGAGGCTTCTCGCCAGAAATTCAAATGGATATTCAACTGTCCATCGAATCCAAGCGCTGGAGGCTGTTGGGAAAGGCTAATTCGCATTGTGAAGTTATCACTTGGAAAAACCTTTCGGGATGTCGCACCACGCGTTGAAACTTTACGTTCAGCATTAATAGAAGCGGAAAATATTTTAAACTCACGTCCATTAACAGAGTTACCAATAGACCATGAGGATGGCGAACCCCTGACGCCTAATCATTTTCTATTAGGATGTCCCAACTCAACACAAACGCCATTCCCACCAGAAAACCTAATTTGTTTGAAGAAGCAATGGCGCATCGCACAATCGTTGAAGGATCGTTTATGGAAGCAATGATATCTAAATATTTGCCACAACTTATGTGCCGCAGCAAATGGCATGATAAGACGGATCCCATAAAATTAGATGATATAGTCATAATTATAGACGAAACGACCTCTCGAGAGAAGTGGAAGCGATGACGAGTTATCAAATTGTATGTGGCGAAGGATGGACAAATACGTAGAGTTGATGTTAAAACTGCAAGCACAACGCTATGTCGCCCAATATCAAAAATAATTATTCTAAAATTAAATTGTGAATCTCTTATCGATTCACCAGGAGTGGGTGTAAAGGTTTAGGGGTTTAACGATTAAAATTTGAATTCAATTTACCGACAAAATCAGTGTTACCACACAGATATAAATATCGGTTCCGATAAAATACCATATATCGACTAATTAAAAATTAGAAGAACAGTTTTGAATAGTGAAATGAACAAATGTGTCGCGGAGTCGAAAAAACGAAATTAAAACGAACAAAAAAGAATTAATTTGAAATTTGAGTTTCTGTTATAAATAAGATATCATTACATACATAATCAATAAACCAACAATTTATAAAATCTTGTGTTTGATCGTCGAACATTTACACCAGTATTTAAACTAACTTTAGCTTTTAGCATCTTTTATTGTAGTTTTATTTTTAACCACTATTTTACACAATTGTTAGCTATTTTAAGCCTGCTTTTTAATATCCGTATAGGTTTTCTATTTTTATACCCTGTGGGGGTATATTAAGTTTGTTAAAAATATGTAACGGGCAGAAGGAAGCATGGCCGACCCAATAAAGTATATATATTCTTGATCAGCATCAATAGCCGAGTCGATATAGCCATGTCCGTCTGTCCGTCTGTCCGTCGGTCCGTCGGTCTGTCGGTCTGTCGGTCTGTCGGTCCGTCGGTCCGTCCGTATGAACGAAAGATCTCAGAGATGGTAAGAGCTAGAAGCTTGAACTTGGTGTCCCAGCACTGGAAATTTTTGCAGGCAGATCAAGTTTATCTTTTTTTTTGGATGCCACGCCCTCTTTGCCCACAATTTAAGTAAAAGCTTATAAAGCAAGCAGTTTTGTAGATCAAAAACCTCATACCAAGGGCAGTTTTGAAGCTAGAGACTTGAGATTTTGCACATATGATAAATATTTTGTGGTCAATGTGTCCAGAAAATTGTATCACGATGCCACGCCCCCATTGCCTACATAACGGGAAGTCTTATAACAAGAGCAATATTACAGTAAGAGACTTGAGATTTGGCACATATGATAAGAATCTTAGGGTCAATGTGTCCAGAAAATTTAATCGCGATGCCACGCCCCCTTCGCCCTCAAATTAAGTAAAACCTCATAAAGCAAGCAGTTTTCTAGCTCAAAAACCTCATAACAAAAGCAGTTTTGTAGCTAGAGACTTGAGATTTAGCACACATGATGAGTATCTTGAGCTCGATTTGTCCAGAAAATTTTATCACGATGCCACGCCCCCTTCGCTTACAAATTAAAAAATAAAGAATTACTAGAGAATTTCATCTGGAGTGAATTTGAGCGGGTTCCTGTAGACCCACAGGGTATATTACGGTCGGGGTCCCGACTGTCCCGCTTGTTTTTCACATTTTTTTGTAGCATTTGCGTGTACTTTTAGGTTTAGCTTTTACTTATGTTGCTTAGTAAGACAGATTTTACGTGCTTTTAGTTTTCGTTGAGTTTTTTGTTTTGTTTTTGTTTTATCACTTTTTTCACTAGTTTTAGTTGCATCTTTTCCGCAGGACTTAGACCATAGACCAATGTGACTATTGCCTCCGAATTTTTTCCAGTCACTTTGACCAACTGTGGCACCTCTCCAGGTGTGGAAAAAATGGGGGGACAAACTGCTGATATGCCTCCAATAGTTGGCAGAAATTTTGCTCTGTAGTGCCTGTTGGTGCCCTTTTTGATGGTCTTGGCGACTGCCAGTGCTTTCTCGCCTTGTAGCTGAACGTCCACAAAATTCCAAAAAAAAATTTACCGGAATGGCAAAAAAAGAAAAACAAGAAATGCCTTGCCGGAACTCTACTCGTTGGCCAGAGATCTTGGCGGCTTTCTTGGGTTGTTATTACTGCGGATGCCAAAAAATAAATTTAGATTAAAATTTGAACGTATGTACATGTGGCTGTACTATTCAAACTTACTTTTTTATTGGGGCGGTGGCGGTATGAACTGCTCAGCTTAGAGACTTTCAGGAAAGAGATCGAGCTCAGATGCAATGGACTCGAAGACCCTGTTCCGAAATTACGAATTCGGTACTCACCAAATAGGGAATTTGTACCTGTCACTTTCAAGGGCGTTGCCAGATAAGTATCGATACTAATGAAGTACTCGTTACTGAATTAGGCCGCCAAATTATTTAAATTTAAAAACCAGTCGGAAAGGCTACAGTCGAAGTCGACTATGAAAGACCCTTTACTTATTCTTCAAAAAGGAAATAAGAGTAACACTAATAGTACCCCATAGCGCGTTGTAACGTCAATATGCTCTTCTTCTTCCTTTGGCCCAACACTGAGTAATATTGACTTTTGAATAACTTCCGAGTTTATTATCCAATTGCTATTAAATTTTCAGGATGCATTGTGTGCCGTGCCGAAATTCAGGACTCTAGCTAAAATATTTTTGGTTTCATGTGAATTCTGGTACTGCTTAGCCCATAGACGAACCAACATACCAAATTTGGTGACTCTAGCTCGTATAGTCTTTGAGATCTAGCCGCTCATACACACAGACAGGTGGACATGACTCGGCTGTTGATGCTGATAAAGAAATGTACACTTTATGAGGTCTGCCAGACTTTCTTCGACCTGATACGCACATTTTGACAAGCGTAATAAGCCCTTATACTTTTTTAATGTAAAGGGTCTAAAAAAAAGTACATACTAAACTGTAATCAATTTGAAATTGTTTTTATGCACTCCAGCGGAGAATACATTTTAGTATTTATTGTGATCACTTTTTATACCCTGTGGGGGTATATTAAGTTTGTTAAAAGTATGTAACAGGCAGAAGGAAGCATGGCCGACCCCATAAAGTATATATATTCTTGATCAGCATCAATAGCCGAGTCGATATAGCCATGTCCGTCTGTCCGTCGGTCTGTCGGTCCGTCCGTATGAACGAAAGGATCTCAGAGATGGTAAGAGCTAGTGTCCCAGTACTGGTAATTTTTGCAGGCAGATCAAGTTTATCTTTTTTTTTGGATGCCACGCCCTCTTTGCCCACAAATTAAGTAAGAGTAAAAGTATAAAACAAGCAGTTTTTTGGCTCAAAACCCTCATAACCAGAGCAATATAACAGATAAAAACTTCACATTTAGCACACATGATGAGTATCTTGGGGTCGATGTGTCCAGAAAATGTTATCACGATGCCACGCCCCCCTCGCCTACAAAACGGAAAAGCTTATAACAAGAGCAATATTACAGTTAGAGACTTCAGATTTGGGACACATAATGAGTATATTGTGGTCGATGGGTCCAGAAAAATGTATCGCGAGGCCACGCCCCCTTCACCCACAAATTAAGTAAAACCTCATAAAGCAAGCAGTTTTGTCACTCAAAAACCTCATAACAAAAGCAGTTTTCTAGATGGAGACTTGAGATTTGGCACACATGATGAGTATCTTGTGGTTGATGTGTCCAGAAAAATGTATCACGATGCCACGCCCCCTTCGCCCACAAAAATTAAAAAACGAATTACTAGAGAATTTCATCTGGAGTGAATTTGAGCGGGTTCCTGTAAACCCACAGGGTATATTACGGTCGGGGTCCCGACTGTTCGGCTTGTTTACACTTAATTCAATACGAGCTGACCATTCATCAAATTTTGGAGTACATGACAAACTTAAAATAGTGCACTTTATTATTTATTTGAAGACTCTTGGCGACCTACACGCTATATAGAAATCATAAAATGGAGGCCCACGCGCAACACACATATATGCTCAAAAGACACTCTCACAGACATTGAGTGTCTTAAGTGAGCGAGTGTATAAAGAGAACGGCAATAAGCTCTCACTGCTTGAGCAATGAGCGCGCTGAGTAAAAACCGGTTTGAATGGTTTTTTTGTGACTGCCTGCAAAATGGAACCACTTCTTGCGAGCTCTGGTATCAACTCGTTGCCGGCTGCTTGCTTATAAGCACCGCCTTGGTTTTCTGAGTGGCCAGCTCGAGAGTCATTGTGCGCAGCCACTGCATTACTACCCGCACTGCATGTATCCTCCGCATTGTGTAACTGTTTGGTCAAGACCACAAGCGCCACGTCGTCGTCATATCCTATTATTTGGCAGCCCTCAGGGAGAGGCAACCGCAGGATTCCATCATATATCGCGTTCCACAGAAGCGGCTCCAAAACAGAGCCTTGGGGCACTCCTGCCGAGACGCTATGGGAAGCAGGGCCAACTGCTGTAGAGTAGCGCAACTGTCTGCTGCCGAAATATGTTCTCACCAGAGTGTGGATATATGGTGGGACACCGAATCCACTCAGTGCATCGAGAATGCACCCCCAGTCGGTCATGTTAAACGCATTCTTGATGATTAGGGTGACGATGAGGCAACACTGCTTGGTGACACCTTTCCATCTGAGCTACAGCAACGACAACGGCGGAAACAACAACGTCGGAAAAACTATTGATGACAAGATTTTGGGAATGTACTGGAACACAACCGACGATACCTTTTGTGTCAAGACAAAATTTCATAAAATTGCTGATGAAGTAATGCAGGGTAAACGTGTACCAACGAAGCGTGAATTACTGGGTATTGTTATGGCCATTTACGACCCATTCGGTCTATTAGCGGACTTCCACATATTTGCCAAAATCCTTATCCAAAAAGTTTGGAGCCACCAAATAGGATGGGATGAAGCCTTGCCAAGGGAATTGCAGCCGGAATGGTATTGTTGGTGGAAAAACACTACAAGATATGCATGAATTCCAGACTCCACGATGTTACTCACCAAATTTAAGATACAGCAACAATGTGGAATTACATATGTTCGTAGATGCAAGTCAAGATGCGTTTGCTGCCGTCGCCTACCTTCGTCTGACATACAACTTAAGTACGGATGTAACCTTTGCAATGGGAAAGACTCGTCTCGCACCTACCAAGCTCTTATCGATTCCTCGTTTAGAACTACAAGCCGCAGTGTTGGGTATACGCTTAAAAAAATTGATCGAAAAACAGCAATATTTCAAGCTACATAAACTTGTATTTTGGAGTGACTCAAAAACAACTACAGTGGATTCATTCAACTGAACGGAAGTTTAAACCATATGTTGCACACCGAATTACTGAGATTTTATCCACAACACACTCAGATAAATCGAGGTTTGTACCGTTCAGCGAAAACCCGGCAGATGCAGCAACTCGTCAAGTAAACAAACCGAAGATTAGTCATGACAGTCTATGGTTAAATGGACCGAATTTCTTAAAAGCCTCGCCAAATGACTATACAAATGCCTGTTGTACCACTCGAAGAAGAAGTCCTGACTAAAACCGTTTTGAAGTGTCACGTGAGTGTATCCTTTGTTGATATTTCTAAATTTTCTTGTTACTTAAAGTTGGTCCGAGTTGTTGCCTGGGTATTACGGGCGAAGAAAGTCTGGAGATCTTATAAACCAAAAGACAGAGGTACGCTTCACGGTCCTTTAACATCTATTGAACTGACAGACGCCGAATTCCTATTGTGCAAGATGGTACAACAAGATGCATTTGCTGATGAAATATCTACTTTAATGAAGAATATGCCTCTATCAAAAACCAGCACAATATACAAATTGTCACCGTGATTGGAGAAGGATGGCTTGCTACGCTTTGCGGGGCGAATTGATGAAGCGTCATATCTACCATTCAGCGCACTTCGATCAATATTGTTGCCAAAAAATCACTATTTCTCATCATTGGTCATGCAACATTTTCACACCAAATGTATCATCAAAATACTGCGCTTACTATCAACGAGTGTCGTCAACAATACTGGATTCCAGATGTCAAGTCTTTGTTAAAACGAGTCCAACGAGACTGTACAAGATGTATTGCTGATCGAAACCAACCTGTGGTGCCACTCATGGGTCAACTTCCAGTTGACAGACTAACACCGTATGTCAGACCATTTACATACTGTGGTGCTGATCTTTTTCGGCCAATAAATGTCACTGTTGGACGTCGTCGAGAAAAACGCTGGGCAGTAATATTTACCTGTTTAACTGTTTACCCACTTGGAAATAGCTGAAGATTTATCAACAGATGCTTTTATTGTGGCCTTTCGAAATTTTGTCAATCGTTGTGGAGTCCCAACTGTAATGAGAAGCGATAATGGAACTAACTTCATAGGCGCCCAAAAGGATTTAGCTAATAATGACCGCTTGCTAAACATCGAAATCATCATGTTAAATGAGGCTTCTCGCCAGAAATTCAAATGGATATTCAACTGTCCATCGAATCCAAGCGCTGGAGGCTGTTGGGAGAGGCTAATTCGCATTGTGAAGTTATCACTTGGAAAAACCTTTCGGGATGTCGCACCACGCGTTGAAACTTTACGTTCAGCATTAATAGAAGCGGAAAATATTTTAAACTCACGTCCATTAACAGAGTTACCAATAGACCATGAGGATGGCGAACCCCTGACGCCTAATCATTTTCTATTAGGATGTCCCAACTCAACACAAACGCCATTCCCACCAGAAAACCTAATTTGTTTGAAGAAGCAATGGCGCATCGCACAATCGTTGAAGGATCGTTTATGGAAGCAATGATATCTAAATATTTGCCACAACTTATGTGCCGCAGCAAATGGCATGATAAGACGGATCCCATAAAATTAGATGATATAGTCATAATTATAGACGAAACGACCTCTCGAGAGAAGTGGAAGCGATGACGAGTTATCAAATTGTATGTGGCGAAGGATGGACAAATACGTAGAGTTGATGTTAAAACTGCAAGCACAACGCTATGTCGCCCAATATCAAAAATAATTATTCTAAAATTAAATTGTGAATCTCTTATCGATTCACCAGGAGTGGGTGTAAAGGTTTAGGGGTTTAACGATTAAAATTTGAATTCAATTTACCGACAAAATCAGTGTTACCACACAGATATAAATATCGGTTCCGATAAAATACCATATATCGACTAATTAAAAATTAGAAGAACAGTTTTGAATAGTGAAATGAACAAATGTGTCGCGGAGTCGAAAAAACGAAATTAAAACGAACAAAAAAGAATTAATTTGAAATTTGAGTTTCTGTTATAAATAAGATATCATTACATACATAATCAATAAACCAACAATTTATAAAATCTTGTGTTTGATCGTCGAACATTTACACCAGTATTTAAACTAACTTTAGCTTTTAGCATCTTTTATTGTAGTTTTATTTTTAACCACTATTTTACACAATTGTTAGCTATTTTAAGCCTGCTTTTTAATATCCGTATAGGTTTTCTATTTTTTTTTCACATTTTTTTGTAGCATTTGCGTGTACTTTTAGGTTTAGCTTTTACTTATGTTGCTTAGTAAGACAGATTTTACGTGCTTTTAGTTTTCGTTGATTTTTATAGCCTGTGCCCATTAAAAATGGGCAAAAAAGGCTATAATCAATTTGTGTGAATGTATGTAACAGGCAGAAGGAAGCATGTCCGACCCTATAAAGTATATATATTCTGAATCAGTACCAATAGCCGAGTCGATTGACACCTGTCCGTCTGTCTGTCCGTCTGTCAGTCTGTCCGTCTGTCCGTCCGTCTGTATGAACGCGTGGATCTCAGCAACTATAAGAGCTAGAGACTTCAAATTTGGAATGTAGGTTCCTGAATACCATACGCAGATCAAGGTTATTTTTAATTTTCGATATCATGTCCCGTTGGTTTTAAAATTAGAAAAATCACCATAACATACGCAATGTTAAAGATAGAGACTTGAGATTTGGCACACATGATAAAAAGCTTGAGCTTAATGTGTCCTGAAAATTTCATCGCGATGCCACGCCCCCTTCGCCCATAACTCGAAAAAGATGATAACACGAGCAGTTTAATAGCTAGAGACTTGAGATTTGGCACACATGGCAAGTATCATACTCTTAATGTGTGCTACAAATTACAGTACGATCGGATATTGAACTCAAAAGTTATTCAAGAATCAAATTTATGCAGATGCGTCGCAGCGCAGTAGCAGCGCAGTCGCTGCGCCGCCCGACGATATAATGAACGAAAAGACGCGTTTGTTCATGTATGTTTGATTTGCCTTTCGTCTGCTGTGGCGCTCAACATAAACAATCGACAGCCGCAATCCAATGTTGCCAGACTATCGCAAGCTAAATACTCTCGATGCGAGCAAAATCGACTTCAAGCGATATATTTAAATCCCATTATAATGAAAATACTTTTCTTTGAAGACCTGCACAGGCTATCCTACTGTCGCGCTCGCTCGACTGATCGGCTTGTTTTTGTTTTGTTTTTGTTTTATCACTTTTTTCACTAGTTTTAGTTGCATCTTTTCCGCAGGACTTAGACCATAGACCAATGTGACTATTGCCTCCGAATTTTTTCCAGTCACTTTGACCAACTGTGGCACCTCTCCAGGTGTGGAAAAAATGGGGGGACAAACTGCTGATATGCCTCCAATAGTTGGCAGAAATTTTGCTCTGTAGTGCCTGTTGGTGCCCTTTTTGATGGTCTTGGCGACTGCCAGTGCTTTCTCGCCTTGTAGCTGAACGTCCACAAAATTCCAAAAAAAAATTTACCGGAATGGCAAAAAAAGAAAAACAAGAAATGCCTTGCCGGAACTCTACTCGTTGGCCAGAGATCTTGGCGGCTTTCTTGGGTTGTTATTACTGCGGATGCCAAAAAATAAATTTAGATTAAAATTTGAACGTATGTACATGTGGCTGTACTATTCAAACTTACTTTTTTATTGGGGCGGTGGCGGTATGAACTGCTCAGCTTAGAGACTTTCAGGAAAGAGATCGAGCTCAGATGCAATGGACTCGAAGACCCTGTTCCGAAATTACGAATTCGGTACTCACCAAATAGGGAATTTGTACCTGTCACTTTCAAGGGCGTTGCCAGATAAGTATCGATACTAATGAAGTACTCGTTACTGAATTAGGCCGCCAAATTATTTAAATTTAAAAACCAGTCGGAAAGGCTACAGTCGAAGTCGACTATGAAAGACCCTTTACTTATTCTTCAAAAAGGAAATAAGAGTAACACTAATAGTACCCCATAGCGCGTTGTAACGTCAATATGCTCTTCTTCTTCCTTTGGCCCAACACTGAGTAATATTGACTTTTGAATAACTTCCGAGTTTATTATCCAATTGCTATTAAATTTTCAGGATGCATTGTGTGCCGTGCCGAAATTCAGGACTCTAGCTAAAATATTTTTGGTTTCATGTGAATTCTGGTACTGCTTAGCCCATAGACGAACCAACATACCAAATTTGGTGACTCTAGCTCGTATAGTCTTTGAGATCTAGCCGCTCATACACACAGACAGGTGGACATGACTCGGCTGTTGATGCTGATAAAGAAATGTACACTTTATGAGGTCTGCCAGACTTTCTTCGACCTGATACGCACATTTTGACAAGCGTAATAAGCCCTTATACTTTTTTAATGTAAAGGGTCTAAAAAAAGTACATACTAAACTGTAATCAATTTGAAATTGTTTTTATGCACTCCAGCGGAGAATACATTTTAGTATTTATTGTGATCACTTTTTATACCCTGTGGGGGTATATTAAGTTTGTTAAAAGTATGTAACAGGCAGAAGGAAGCATGGCCGACCCCATAAAGTATATATATTCTTGATCAGCATCAATAGCCGAGTCGATATAGCCATGTCCGTCTGTCCGTCGGTCTGTCGGTCCGTCCGTATGAACGAAAGGATCTCAGAGATGGTAAGAGCTAGTGTCCCAGTACTGGTAATTTTTGCAGGCAGATCAAGTTTATCTTTTTTTTTGGATGCCACGCCCTCTTTGCCCACAAATTAAGTAAGAGTAAAAGTATAAAACAAGCAGTTTTTTGGCTCAAAACCCTCATAACCAGAGCAATATAACAGATAAAGACTTCACATTTAGCACACATGATGAGTATCTTGGGGTCGATGTGTCCAGAAAATGTTATCACGATGCCACGCCCCCCTCGCCTACAAAACGGAAAAGCTTATAACAAGAGCAATATTACAGTTAGAGACTTCAGATTTGGGACACATGATGAGTATCTTGTGGTCGATGGGTCCAGAAAAATGTATCGCGATGCCACGCCCCCTTCACCCACAAATTAAGTAAAACCTCATAAAGCAAGCAGTTTTGTCACTCAAAAACCTCATAACAAAAGCAGTTTTCTAGATGGAGACTTGAGATTTGGCACACATGATGAGTATCTTGTGGTTGATGTGTCCAGAAAAATGTATCACGATGCCACGCCCCCTTCGCCCACAAAAATTAAAAAACGAATTACTAGAGAATTTCATCTGGAGTGAATTTGAGCGGGTTCCTGTAAACCCACAGGGTATATTACGGTCGGGGTCCCGACTGTTCGGCTTGTTTACACTTAATTCAATACGAGCTGACCATTCATCAAATTTTGGAGTACATGACAAACTTAAAATAGTGCACTTTATTATTTATTTGAAGACTCTTGGCGACCTACACGCTATATAGAAATCATAAAATGGAGGCCCACGCGCAACACACATATATGCTCAAAAGACACTCTCACAGACATTGAGTGTCTCAAGTGAGCGAGTGTATAAAGAGAACGGCAATAAGCTCTCACTGCTTGAGCAATGAGCGCGCTGAGTAAAAACCGGTTTGAATGGTTTTTTTGTGACTGCCTGCAAAATGGAACCACTTCTTGCGAGCTCTGGTATCAACTCGTTGCCGGCTGCTTGCTTATAAGCACCGCCTTGGTTTTCTGAGTGGCCAGCTCGAGAGTCGTTGTGCGCAGCCACTGCATTACTACCCGCACTGCATGTATCCTCCGCATTGTGTAACTGTTTGGTCAAGACCACAAGCGCCACGTCGTCGCCATATCCTATTATTTGGCAGCCCTCAGGGAGAGGCAACCGCAGGATTCCATCGTATATCGCGTTCCACAGAAGCGGCCCCAAAACAGAGCCTTGGGGCACTCCTGCCGAGACGCTATGGGAAGCAGGGCCAACTGCTGTAGAGTAGCGCAACTGTCTGCTGCCGAAATATGTTCTCACCAGAGTGTGGATATATGGTGGGACACCGAATCCACTCAGTGCATCGAGAATGCACCCCCAGTCGGCCATGTTAAACGCATTCTTGATGATTAGGGTGACGATGAGGCAACACTGCTTGGTGCCACCTTTCCATCTGAGCTACAGCAACGACAACGGCGGAAACAACAACGTCGGAAAAACTATTGATGACAAGATTTTGGGAATGTACTGGAACACAACCGACGATACCTTTTGTGTCAAGGCAAAATTTCATAAAATTGCTGATGAAGTAATGCAGGGTAAACGTGTACCAACGAAGCGTGAATTACTGGGTATTGTTATGGCCATTTACGACCCATTCGGTCTATTAGCGGACTTCCACATATTTGCCAAAATCCTTATCCAAAAAGTTTGGAGCCACCAAATAGGATGGGATGAAGCCTTGCCAAGGGAATTGCAGCCGGAATGGTATTGTTGGTGGAAAAACACTACAAGATATGCATGAATTCCAGACTCCACGATGTTACTCACCAAATTTAAGATACAGCAACAATGTGGAATTACATATGTTCGTAGATGCAAGTCAAGATGCGTTTGCTGCCGTCGCCTACCTTCGTCTGACACACAACTTAAGTACGGATGTAACCTTTGTAATGGGAAAGACTCGTCTAGCACCTACCAAGCTCTTATCGATTCCTCGTTTAGAACTACAAGCCGCAGTGTTGGGTATACGCTTAAAAAAATTGATCGAAAAACAGCAATATTTCAAGCTACATAAACTTGTATTTTGGAGTGACTCAAAAACATGTACAGTGGATTCATTCAACTGAACGGAAGTTTAAACCATATGTTGCACACCGAATTACTGAGATTTTATCCACAACACACTCAGATAAATCGAGGTTTGTACCGTTCAGCGAAAACCCGGCAGATGCAACAACTCGTCAAGTAAACAAACCGAAGATTAGTCATGACAGTCTATGGTTAAATGGACCGAATTTCTTAAAAGCCTCGCCAAATGACTATACAAATGCCTGTTGTACCACTCGAAGAAGAAGTCCTGACTAAAACCGTTTTGAAGTGTCACGTGAGTGTATCCTTTGTTGATATTTCTAAATTTTCTTGTTACTTAAAGTTGGTCCGAGTTGTTGCCTGGGTATTACGGGCGAAGAAAGTCTGGAGATCTTATAAACCAAAAGACAGAGGTACGCTTCACGGTCCTTTAACATCTATTGAACTGACAGACGCCGAATTCCTATTGTGCAAGATGGTACAACAAGATGCATTTGCTGATGAAATATCTACTTTAATGAAGAATATGCCTCTATCAAAAACCAGCACAATATACAAATTGTCACCGTGATTGGAGAAGGATGGCTTGCTACGCTTTGCGGGGCGAATTGATGAAGCGTCATATCTACCATTCAGCGCACGACGACCAATATTGTTGCCAAAAAATCACTATTTCTCATCATTGGTCATGCAACATTTTCACACCAAATGTATCATCAAAATACTGCGCTTACTATCAACGAGTGTCGTCAACAATACTGGATTCCAGATGTCAAGTCTTTGTTAAAACGAGTCCAACGAGACTGTACAAGATGTATTGCTGATCGAAACCAACCTGTGGTGCCACTCATGGGTCAACTTCCAGTTGACAGACTAACACCGTATGTCAGACCATTTACATACTGTGGTGCTGATCTTTTTCGGCCAATAAATGTCACTGTTGGACGTCGTCGAGAAAAACGCTGGGCAGTAATATTTACCTGTTTAACTGTTTACCCACTTGGAAATAGCTGAAGATTTATCAACAGATGCTTTTATTGTGGCCTTTCGAAATTTTGTCAATCGTTGTGGAGTCCCAACTGTAATGAGAAGCGATAATGGAACTAACTTCATAGGCGCCCAAAAGGATTTAGCTAATAATGACCGCTTGCTAAACATCGAAATCATCATGTTAAATGAGGCTTCTCGCCAGAAATTCAAATGGATATTCAACTGTCCATCGAATCCAAGCGCTGGAGGCTGTTGGGAGAGGCTAATTCGCATTGTGAAGTTATCACTTGGAAAAACCTTTCGGGATGTCGCACCACGCGTTGAAACTTTACGTTCAGCATTAATAGAAGCGGAAAATATTTTAAACTCACGTCCATTAACAGAGTTACCAATAGACCATGAGGATGGCGAACCCCTGACGCCTAATCATTTTCTATTAGGATGTCCCAACTCAACACAAACGCCATTCCCACCAGAAAACCTAATTTGTTTGAAGAAGCAATGGCGCATCGCACAATCGTTGAAGGATCGTTTATGGAAGCAATGATATCTAAATATTTGCCACAACTTATGTGCCGCAGCAAATGGCATGATAAGACGGATCCCATAAAATTAGATGATATAGTCATAATTATAGACGAAACGACCTCTCGAGAGAAGTGGAAGCGATGACGAGTTATCAAATTGTATGTGGCGAAGGATGGACAAATACGTAGAGTTGATGTTAAAACTGCAAGCACAACGCTATGTCGCCCAATATCAAAAATAATTATTCTAAAATTAAATTGTGAATCTCTTATCGATTCACCAGGAGTGGGTGTAAAGGTTTAGGGGTTTAACGATTAAAATTTGAATTCAATTTACCGACAAAATCAGTGTTACCACACAGATATAAATATCGGTTCCGATAAAATACCATATATCGACTAATTAAAAATTAGAAGAACAGTTTTGAATAGTGAAATGAACAAATGTGTCGCGGAGTCGAAAAAACGAAATTAAAACGAACAAAAAAGAATTAATTTGAAATTTGAGTTTCTGTTATAAATAAGATATCATTACATACATAATCAATAAACCAACAATTTATAAAATCTTGTGTTTGATCGTCGAACATTTACACCAGTATTTAAACTAACTTTAGCTTTTAGCATCTTTTATTGTAGTTTTATTTTTAACCACTATTTTACACAATTGTTAGCTATTTTAAGCCTGCTTTTTAATATCCGTATAGGTTTTCTATTTTTTTTTCACATTTTTTTGTAGCATTTGCGTGTACTTTTAGGTTTAGCTTTTACTTATGTTGCTTAGTAAGACAGATTTTACGTGCTTTTAGTTTTCGTTGATTTTTATAGCCTGTGCCCATTAAAAATGGGCAAAAAAGGCTATAATCAATTTGTGTGAATGTATGTAACAGGCAGAAGGAAGCATGTCCGACCCTATAAAGTATATATATTCTGAATCAGTACCAATAGCCGAGTCGATTGACACCTGTCCGTCTGTCTGTCCGTCTGTCCGTCTGTCAGTCTGTCCGTCTGTCCGTCCGTCTGTATGAACGCGTGGATCTCAGCAACTATAAGAGCTAGAGACTTCAAATTTGGAATGTAGGTTCCTGAATACCATACGCAGATCAAGTTTATTTTTAATTTTCGATATCATGTCCCGTTGGTTTTAAAATTAGAAAAATCACCATAACATACGCAATGTTAAAGATAGAGACTTGAGATTTGGCACACATGATAAAAAGCTTGAGCTTAATGTGTCCTGAAAATTTCATCGCGATGCCACGCCCCCTTCGCCCATAACTCGAAAAAGATGATAACACGAGCAGTTTAATAGCTAGAGACTTGAGATTTGGCACACATGGCAAGTATCCTACTCTTAATGTGTGCTACAAATTTCAGTACGATCGGATATTGAACTCAAAAGTTATTCAAGAATCAAATTTATGCAGATGCGTCGCAGCGCAGTAGCAGCGCAGTCGCTGCGCCGCCCGACGATATAATGAACGAAAAGACGCGTTTGTTCATGTATGTTTGATTTGCCTTTCGTCTGCTGTGGCGCTCAACATAAACAATCGACAGCCGCAATCCAATGTTGCCAGACTATCGCAAGCTAAATACTCTCGATGCGAGCAAAATCGACTTCAAGCGATATATTTAAATCCCATTATAATGAAAATACTTTTCTTTGAAGACCTGCACAGGCTATCCTACTGTCGCGCTCGCTCGACTGATCGGCTTGTTTTGTTTTGTTTTTGTTTTATCACTTTTTTCACTAGTTTTAGTTGCATCTTTTCCGCAGGACTTAGACCATAGACCAATGTGACTATTGCCTCCGAATTTTTTCCAGTCACTTTGACCAACTGTGGCACCTCTCCAGGTGTGGAAAAAATGGGGGGACAAACTGCTGATATGCCTCCAATAGTTGGCAGAAATTTTGCTCTGTAGTGCCTGTTGGTGCCCTTTTTGATGGTCTTGGCGACTGCCAGTGCTTTCTCGCCTTGTAGCTGAACGTCCACAAAATTCCAAAAAAAATTTACCGGAATGGCAAAAAAAGGAAAACAAGAAATGCCTTGCCGGAACCATACTCGTTGGCCAGAGATCTTGGCGGCTTTCTTGGGTTGTTATTACTGCGGATGCCTAAAAATAAATTTAGATTAAAATTAGAACGTATGTACATGTGGCTGTACTATTCAAACTTACTTTTTTTATTGGGGCGGTGGCGGTATGAACTGCTCAGCTTAGAGACTTTCAGGAAAGAGATCGAGCTCAGATGCAATGGACTCGAAGACCCTGTTCCGAAATTACGAATTCGGTACTCACCAAATAGGGAATTTGTACCTGTCACTTTCAAGGGCGTTACCAGATAAGTATCGATACTAATGAAGTACTCGATACTGAATTAGGCCGCCAAATTATTTAAATTTAAAAACCAGTCGGAAAGGCTACAGTCGAAGTCGACTATGAAAGACCCTTTACTTATTCTTCAAAAAGGAAATAAGAGTAACACTAATAGTACCCCATAGCGCGTGGTAACGTCAATATGCTCTTCTTCTTCCTTTGGCCCAACACTGAGTAATATTGACTTTTGAATAACTTCCGAGTTTATTATCCAATTGCTATTAAATTTTCAGGATGCATTGTGTGCCGTGCCGAAATTCAGGACTCTAGCTAAAATATTTTTGGTTTCATGTGAATTCTGGTACTGCTTAGCCCATAGACGAACCAACATACCAAATTTGGTGACTCTAGCTCGTATAGTCTTTGAGATCTAGCCGCTCATACACACAGACAGGTGGACATGACTCGGCTGTTGATGCTGATAAAGAAATGTACACTTTATGAGGTCTGCCAGACTTTCTTCGACCAGATACGCACATTTTGACAAGCGTAATAAGCCCTTATACTTTTTTAATGTAAAGGGTCTAAAAAAAGTACATACTAAACTGTAATCAATTTGAAATTGTTTTTATGCACTCCAGCGGAGAATACATTTTAGAATTTATTGTGATCACTTTTTTACACTTAATTCAATACGAGCTGACCATTCATCAAATTTTGGAGTACATGACAAACTTAAAATAGTGCACTTTATTATTTATTTGAAGACTCTTGACGACCTACACGCTATATAGAAATCATAAAATGGAGGCCCACGCGCAACACACATATATGCTCAAAAGACACTCTCACAGACATTAAGTGTCTCAAGTGAGCGAGTGTATAAAGAGAACGGCAATAAGCTCTCACTGCTTGAGCAATGAGCGCGCTGAGTAAAAACCGGTTTGAATGGTTTTTTTGTGACTGCCTGCAAAATGGAACCACTTCTTGCGAGCTCTGGTATCAACTCGTTGCCGGCTGCTTGCTTATAAGCACCGCCTTGGTTTTCTGAGTGGCCAGCTCGAGAGTCGTTGTGCGCAGCCACTGCATTACTACCCGCACTGCATGTATCCTCCGCATTGTGTAACTGTTTGGCCAAGACCACAAGCGCCACGTCGTCGCCATATCCTATTATTTGGCAGCCCTCGGGGAGAGGCAACCGCAGGATTCCATCATATATCGCGTTCCACAGAAGCGGCCCCAAAACAGAGCCTTGGGGCACACGTGCCGAGACGCTATGGGAAGCAGGGCCAACTGCTGTAGAGTAGCGCAACTGTCTGCTGCCGAAATATGTTCTCACCAGAGTGTGGATATATGGTGGGACACCGAATCCACTCAGTGCATCGAGAATGCACCCCCAGTCGGCCATGTTAAACGCATTCTTGATGATTAGGGTGACGATGAGGCAACACTGCTTGGTGCCACCTTTCCATCTGAGCTACAGCAACGACAACGGCGGAAACAACAACGTCGGCAGAGGCAGAGACGACGTCGGCAGCGGTTTCAACAATTAGACTTCTTAAGCACCCAAATTGTCCACTTTAAGTTAGTTCCAATTTGACATCAATAAAGGCCAGTTGGCTTATTTTTTAATAAAATCTTAACGGAATATATTAATTTATGTATCGATATATGAATTAGACGATACGCCGCCGTACCATGCCGCCGCCAATGTTTTACCTTTTCTAACTCGCCGCCGGTTCTTTGTGGCCTCTACGCCGCCGCTGAAGCTAACACAATCGGCGTAAACCTCTAGCCAGCACCAGTCTCTGCACCTTCCATCTATCTGGGAACACTCCTTCGCGCAGACACAGCGAGTACGCTTCCGTAAAAATCTCCGGACGCTGTGTGTGTGTGTTTGTGTGGGTGTGTGTGTTTGTGTGGGTGTGTGTGTTTGTGTGGGTGTGCGTGCTTTGTGTGGATGTGTGTGTTTGTGTGGATGTGTGTGTTTGTGTGGATGTGTGTGTTTGTGTGTGTGTGTTTGTGTGGGTGTGTGTGTTTGTGTGGGTGTGTGTGTTTGTGTGGGTGTGTGTGTTTGTGTGGGTGTGTGTGTGTGTGTGTTTGTGTGGGTGTGTGTGTTTGTGTGTGTGTGTGTGTTTGTGTGGGTGTGGGTGTGTGTGTGAGTGTGTGTGTTTGTGTGGATGTGTGTGTGTGAGCAATGGGCATGGGCTTTTTAAATCTCGCAGTGTCAAAAACATTGCACAGGTGACGCATACAAAATTACACTTTAAAGATTACATAATTGAAATAATTTATATTATTATTATACACATCTGTGGCCCCAAACTATGTTAATTTCAATTCAAAAATAAATATATATTTATATAAGAAAAACGTGCATGCCTTTGCTCAATATTATCCATTGTAGCCAACGCTAAGTCGAGCTATAAATGTTAGGTTATTTTAATTTTGAACCAATATACCCATGTAATCTTCACGCAAATTACTTTAAATGAAGTTACCCTACACAATCAGTGCCAATCAAATTTTTACTTGAACTATTAACTGCATTAAATTCATAATTTCGTGTCATTTGAGCTCGGCTTGCTCAAAACATGTGCTATTGCTAATTGTTCATTGTATGTGCAACAGTGGGCCAGATGTTTGATTTGTACTCAATTTCAAGTGTGTGTTGAGTTTTTCATTTCATGTTAAAGTGACATCTGTTATTTTTGTTTAGTGTACTACTATTGCTACTGCTATGTTGATGTTCTTGTCCTTGCAGCGTCAGTTGGACGCATTCAGCACTCACTTTGGGACAAATCAATATCCTTTTTTACGCTGCGCGCCAATCGATCCAACTCGGCAGCAGCATCTGAACGAACAGCCAGCTTTTCGGCCGCCATGAGGGTATCAGTGACATTGGAAGTGCGTGGCGTGCCCATGCCGCCACCTGAGCTGGCAACACCTGCCGTTCCACCCACAGGTCCTCCCGACTTTTTGTGTAGCAGCGAATTAAAGAAGTTGGCCAACACACCTTCACCGCCGGGTGTGGCAGGTGTCAGCTTGGGATCAATCTGCATGATGGACATAAATGATTAAGTATTTTAATAACGGAGTGTGTTTCCGGTGCGAACCTTCTTAGGCGAACTCTGATTGGTGCTGCCGGGTGTGCGTGGTCCGGTCTTATTGACGCCAGCACTAGCGCCCTGTGAGCGGAGCGGCGATTCGCCTCGTACTTGGCCTCCTTGTTTGAGTATCTCCTGCTGACGTGCCAAAAAAACCTGCTCGTCCTCGGTGTGTACCTCCGTTTCGCGATTAGAAACCGCCTACAACAGATTACATTAATTATCAAGATCAAGATCATTAATTATAGATTGACTCTTATTAACAAATACTTCTACGCACCTTTCGTGTTGGGGGCGCCTTGATTATGTCTGTGTAATGATTCTCATCCTTGAGCGTATGCATGTTCTCATAAAGAATACTTATTTTCTTCAGACTATCCCAGCCCGCCGGACTGCAACATCATAACAAAACACAAATTATAACTATAATATGAATGAAAATAAATATACTTTATTCGTCACAGTATCATTTCAACCTTACTGGAGATAAGACATGCTACCTTAAACCACGACTCGCGCAAACCCAAAGATTATCAGCACAATCACGACAAACAATAACAATTTCAAACCAAATCAAAATACAGAAAAGCACAAAAACAAGTAGATAGCATCAACAGTTATTCGGGCTTAAGCCCAGCTCAAGTTACCATGCACGAACCACCAGATAAGAACAATCAAAACTCAAAATAACTCAAAATTAGGTAACCAAATATATAGTTATTAATCAAGCCGATCAGTCGACCGCGCTCGACTGTAGGAAACCCTGTGCAGGTCTTCAAACAAAGGTATTTTTAGTACAATGGGATTTAAATATATTGCGTGAAATAGTTTTTTCTTGCATCGAGAGTAGGTAGCTTGCGATAGTCTGGCAACACTGGTTTGCGAATGTTGATTTGGAAATTTTTTATGTACAGGGGTAGTCAAAAGTATTTGCACAAAACTAAAGTTAAACCTACTCATAATTTGAACTTACTTCATATACATTTTGGCATCAATGGAAAGGTCATTTAAATTCCGTTTGTATGATACCAAAATTTCCTTAACCCATTAAGTACCCATTTATAATTTTGAATTTATATGAAAATCTACTTTTTTGACTTTGTGCCTCGGGCTTAAAATAAAAATGTTTTGATGCAAAAAGTTTCTCCAAACAATTTTTATAGTGACTGAAAAAAGTTTTTTTCAAAAATCTTTTCGCTTATATTTTTTATGATTTTTTGAAAATTGCTAAAATTGACTGTTTTTGGCTCTTTTTCCTCTTTTTCATACAAAATTATTTTGAGATCATCCCATTAAAAAAATTATAAAAAATATTTGCGAAGAGATTTTTTAAAAATTTTTTTAGCAGTCATTATTAGAATTGTTTGGAGAAATTTTTTGCATCAAAGCATTTTTATTTTATGCAAGAGGCAAAAAGTAAAAATAAAAGAGATTTTCACATAAATTCAAAATTTTCCATGGGTACTTAATGGGCTAAGGAAATTTTTGTATCATACAAACGGAATTTAAATGACCTTTCCATTGATGCCAAAATGTATATGAAGTAAGTTCAAATTATGAGTAGGTTTAACTTTAGTTTTGTGCAAATACTTTTGACTACCCCTGTATATCGCTACAGCAGCCGAAAGGCAAATCAAACTAACACATGAGCTCTCGCTTGAGCAAGTGACATTTTCACATGCACTCTTGCTCTGGCCCAAAAATATGAAATAATAGAATTAAAACAAATTCCGTAATATCTCCTTTATTTGTTGGTCGATTGCTATGAAACTTGCAGCAAATTGCTAGTAATAACTTTACGTTACGTTCCGAGTGTCGCCGTCAGTGTACCATGTATAGCGCCACATAGACACAATGTAAAGCGCCACAGCGGCCGACAGCGCAAATCATCAGATTATCATTTGCGTTCTCGTTTACGCAAATTGGATTTTCATATGCTCTCCTGCTCTGGCAAACAATTATGAAATAATGGATTTAAAACAAATTCCTTACTATCTCCTTTATTTATGGGTCGATCGCCATAAAACTTGCAACAAATTGCTCAGCGTGAGCTATACTTTAACTAGGCTGAGTTATCTGAGGCTGTAATAGCTTTCTTGATCTGCGAATGGTATTCAAGAACCAACATCCCAAATCTGAAGTCTTTAGCTCGTATAGTTGCTGAGATCGAAGCGTTCATACAGACGGACGAATGGACGGACAGGTGTCAATCGACTCGGCTATTGATAATGATTCAGAATATATATACTTTATATGATCGGAGATGCCTCCTTCTTGTTACATACATTCACACAAATTCATTATACCCTTTTTTGCCCATTTTAATTAGGCACAGGGTATAAAAATCATAATAAATACAACGGCATTCAAATGTCCTTTTCATTAATGCCAAAATATGCATGAAGTAAGTTCAAATTATGAGAATATTGTACTTTTAGTTTAGTCAAAATACTTTTGTCCACTGTTGTAGGTCCAATTAGGAGAAGAAAGGAAACACCTACTGGCTGTTCAACATAAATTCTGTGGACCGTACATTACGACAATATACAAAAACAATATAAACAACGCAACACACAAATCAAATTTTTTTTTTCATTAAAGAATCCTACTCGAACCGCAAGTTCATCTACACCGATGGCTCAGCTACCGACACCTCTATTACATTTCCAATTCCCACAGAAATTAATGCTCTTTTGGATACCTGGACACACAAATATCACAGGAAATGAGACTGCAGATGAAGGAACTAAAACAGCGTACTCCCTTCCTCTATATAGCACAATTAACTTCAACAAAAATAACATAGACCAATGTATAAAAAATATGTTTCAAGAGCAGCAGGCTCAATTTATGAACGATACATCAGACTGGTACCGCATTATCTCACCCCCATCCTCCACATTTCAATCACTATTTCGAAACCTCAATTTAACCCGAACAGATAGAACCAAAATAAGCAGATTACTTATCGAACACTTTAAATTAACTCACCATAATTATATAATAAGTACCAAAATCACTAGCAACAGCCAATAATGCCAAAAACCTTCGTCCTCTATTATTTATCACATCCTTACATCATGCTCTGCGCCAGCCAAACATATATCCTATTCATTTATAAACAATAACCCCATAACATTACTTCAAAACCCTACCTAAGACAATTTATGGTTATAACTTTGTATATATTAAATAAATAAATACTTTATTCGTACATGAGCACCGCATCCTTCTCTACGACTAGCGCTGGCGTACGGAATGGTAGACCGTAAATTCGATGTGTCAGATATTTGTAAAGGAGATCACAGTTTTTATCCTCTTTTACACTTGTGTAGAAGAGTGAGGTGCCGTGACGCAGGCAAAAGTTTCTTATCCATTGCTGTATGAAGTCGAAATGCTCATCGCGGTACTCATACTCTTTCTCTAGCGTTGTCATGTAGTCCGTCTACAAATGAAATACAAATATTTCATAAGTCACACATTTGTGTATGTTTATGTGTATGTGCATGTGTATGTGTATGTGTGTGTACACCCGCACCTTAGTAACTACAACAACGATGTCCAGGCCCAGATTTGTAATTAATGCGTCGTCTGTCAACGGCAACAGATCATCCTCATCGATAGAATTGTTGTGCATGGCGCGTTTAACTGGCGAACCGGGATCCAGGTCATCGGCCACTTCACAGTAACTTTGCCAAGTCGTTGCCAGTCGCTGACGTGCCGCTTCCTTCTCCTTGGGATCCAACCTTAAATTTTCAATGTGCTGGGCCAGCACCTTGATCCATTGGTTGAGCTGCTCGAGCCAACCCCATGGTTGTGTCATCGAGACTGTTAGTATGACGAGAGTGTGTGCATAGTTCGTTTCGTTTAGCGCATAGTGCAGCAGATTTGTATGACCTGGATCGCCATCCAGAACCCAAACGCTAAGGCGAGTCATATCTGTAGAATTGAAAAATTTACGATTGAATCTGGCCAATAGAATACATACAATGAAAATTCTCACCGTCTCTATACTCATCCTTAACATCAATGTAAGCGTACTCCAGACCAGAGCCTTTCTTAGGGTCTTCCACGCCCTGCAGCTTCGCGATGAGTGTCGTCTTACCAGTGGCATTATCACCTAATACTAGTACAGATTTATTTGACGGTAACTTTGTGCTGCCTTGTGTTTGTACTTCATTCAATATCGCTGACCTGCGGCAGAAGAAAAGATGTAGAACAAGCCGGTCAGTCGAGCGCGCACGACAGTAGGATACCCTGTGCAAGCTCTTAAAACTAAGTATTTTGATTATAAAGGAATTGCTTTTAATAATTGCAAAAAATTTTAATAATTTGTTTACTGTTAAGATAAACTGTGTTATGAATATTCGCCAGCTTTACTTCACCTACACAATGTAGTCTCCAGCTCTCATAGTTGCTGAGATCCACGACATACAGACGAACGGACACACAAACGGACAGGTGTCAATCGACTCGACCATTGATACTGATCAAGAATATATAGACTTTATAGGGTCAAACATGCCGCCTTTTGCCTGTTACATACATTTGCTCAGATCCATTATACCTTTTTCCCCATTTTTAATGGGTACACGGTAAAAAAACAGAAGCCGTAAAAATAGTTGGGTCAGTTCCATTGGCTATCACATTTTTGCAATCTATATTAACGCTGACCCAATTTCGTGTCACCTTAGCACATTGTCATGCCACGCAATCAAACTAATTATATCCCTTTCTTAATACTTCTTTCACATAAGTAAACATAAATGTATATATGAACGTATGCCTGTATATTTGGATCTAAGTCAATACTATCCGGGGCCTGCGATTTTACCCAAATCATTTGTGCAATTTAATTAAATCAAATTAAATATTTCGATTGAAAAGTGTCCACTTTAGCTTACCAGCTGACTGACTGACTTAGTCATTTACTAACTAATTCACCCACTTAGACACTGAGTAACAAACTAGCTGAATAACTGTATAGCTAAATGATGGCGCCTTCGTGACAAAAACTGCGTGCTGCAAATATCGATTATCCGCTTTTCGACTTTTAGTTTTTAACTGTTCTCTTCTATTGTTTATTGAAAGGTGTCGTGCACCGCATAGTGGTTAAAAGCTGATTGAAATGCGTTTCATAATACTATTTATAGGTATATGAACTTGTAGGAAAACTAGTCGATTGTGAGAGACCACGTACTTATTCTGTATAACTCATACTTATCTGCCAGAGAAGAAAATAAACAACCAATAGAATATTTTGGCAAAATTTGTTGGTTATACTTTTTATTGTGTCCGAGATCTCGGTGCTCATACAGAATGACAGACGGAAATGATTATATCGACTCGGCTATTGATACTGATCAGGAATATATATACTTTATCGGGTCGGCTATGACTCCATTTCCTGTTACATACTCTTACATACAACGCACTATAGGGTATTTGCCCATTTTAGGGAATTAATTAAAACCTTAAGAACCAAACAAGATATTTGGAACCAGTCTTTCGCATTGGGCTTATAGTATAAAAAGAAAATGGGGCTGAAAAGTAGTATTAATAATACACAGGCGGTCAGCTATGACTTCAGTATGGTAGACGTTCACTGCATACGAAATCCCTGCGGCAGGTCAGCTAGGAATTGCGAAACATTCCTTAGATATCTCCCTAGCCGTATACCCAATTACCGCGACTGTCCACGTGTAAAAGCGAATAGAGGTTTTACAAAAGATAGCTGCACAGCCCCCTGAACGCTCAGGGATAAACTTGTACACTTTTCAGGGCAAAACGTTCTATTACAAATGCATTTTTTTAATTTCATTTACATATACATTTTCAAAATAAAATCCGATATAGTTTAGATTTTTTTAAATTGACGCATGTCGCCAAAACAAGAACAAGAATAGCTTAAAATTTAATGGCCCAACAACAACCACATGAAAACGTTATTGCCTTTCTTGGTAGTCCAGACAGAGAATATAGATAAGAGGAACACGAAAAGTTGTTTTTCCAATCTGCATTGTAGCATGCTGAGAGCCGCATACATATACGCATATACGCAAAATGAGTAAGATGAGCAATGGGGCTGAACACCCCTGATCTAGAAAAATCGGCCGTAAATATTTAAAATTATATTTTAAAATTAAATGGGGAACATGAAGAATGCATAAGTATGAAACACTTTCCAATTATTAAAAAGTTTTTGACTAACATTCGAGCCACTGTAGTTGCTTGTGGGTCGCTTTACACCTGCGAGACATGCAAGCAACCCGGCACAACTGGCACCCCCTTACTATGCTCTTTTGTGTTCCAGGCTGGTTGGCATGGTGCCCGATAGGTCCAAACGAAAAATATTTTCCAAGCTGGTGAAGTTAGCATGGCAGGAAGTCATACAGGAGACGTCTGGCAGTTCGCCCAGTTCGCACTTTAACAGCGCAACGCTTTAGAATTTGACAACATTTTGAGCCGAACAGATTCCGAGTTAGAATTGAGACTCTAATTCAGTTAAAATAAGTTCATTGGCAGGATGAGTCTGCTCCTGAAGCGACGTTCGCGCAGCGAGACGCGTGCATATACAAATGAGGAGACTCCATCAAAGCTGCATTCACAGACGCCACAACAACGACAGCAGCTGCCGAAGAATGAGAAAATTAGTAACACACAATCCGAGCAACGTCTGGGCCTAGAAAGAGGCATTGCAACCTGCGTGGGTAGACGCAAGACGTCCGCGGAGCTTATCAGCGAGGCCAAACTCTTTCTTAGTGATCTATCCACGTCAATGGCCACAGCAACGGCGACAAAGACTGCCGCCGGAGGCACACGCTTGGTCAGCACAAGGCGACCAATAACACCTCGTGAGCCTGGACGTGTGCTCTACGGCAAAGTGGTGTTGCCAGGACGCCCGCCGAGTGCGTACTCGTAAGTATATAGAAGCGGTTCATTTCATCATGTAACCACCGCTCCTGTTCAACAGCATGCGATATCTGCAGAGCAAAATGAACAAACCATTGGCACCGGCACCAGAAACTTCAGCGGCCATGTCGGAGCTGAAGCTAAACCATCAAGGACTGGATGCCAAGCTGGTACCGCTGCGTCAATTGCCGGCATTGCCATGTGCAGCTACTCAAGTGGCAACAACAACTCCGCCTTCACGCAATGGAGCTCTGCTTGGTCAGTGCAGCATGGAAACGCTCATCGAACTGCTCAAGCAGCATGCCAGCATCAAGGATTGCAGCGCTGAGACTGTGCAGCACATCAATGCGGTGAGTGGGTTTAAAGGATCGACTATATAAAGTCAATGCTATTTACTGTCACCTGCAGATCCTCTTAGAGCTGTACACGCGAGTGCACAAACAGGAACGCAATATCAAGCGCGCCTTTATACTGGGCGGTCTCTACGGTCTCGTCGAGTGCACGGCGCCGCGCATCCTTCTAGCTGTGGCACGTGTTGTTCTTGCGGTAAGTACTTCATCATATTAAATTCTCTATTGATTTTCAATTAACAATCTTATTTTTTCTGAAACAGATGCGAGTAACGGGCAGTAACTTGACTGGTGCCTGCAAGCTAATCTTTAAGGTAGCCCGGCACGAGCAGCACGATGGTCTTTTTCATGAAAATGACGTACTGGAGCTACTGGTTGATGGTCTTGGCCATGCTTCGCCTCTGGACGAGCCGGAGGCCTGCATTTATGCGTATGGTTGTATACGCTTTTTAACCGCTAGCAGCGCTCAAGAGCGGAACGATGCCCTCAATCGGAACTGTTCTGCCGTTCTAGAGAAGTCGTTGTCGCCGCCGGCAACGAGTGCATCAGCAATCCCAGCTTTAACACCAGCGTCCGATTTGCGGAAGTTAAATGACCAACAAACGCTGGTATCCCGCCTTGCAAGCCATGGTGCCGTTGACCTAATGATTCTTCATTTGCAAATGCTCAACGAGGCAGGCGCTACACGACGACTCAATGGCCCGCCGCTCCACACGCTTTATCAGCTCTCTGCAGCACTACGAGCTCTTGCAGATGTGGCCAAGCAGCAGCAGCGACTGCAACTGCAGCTGCAAATGGCGTGTCCACATCTCATACGTGCTGCCGAAGTGTCCATGGGTGAGCTGGAGGTGCAGGTCAATGTGGTGCGCACAATAAGGTAAGTACAAGACATTAGAGAAGATCATTCCTTACCGTTCAACCTGATGATTTTCAAACATCTAGCGTTTTGTCGGACGATGTAGACTGTTGCGAGACGTTACTTAACTATGCCGCACGCATCGGCCTCTTGCTGGGCCCCTGTTCCAAGACCGACCACTACAGTGAGCGCATGCTGGCGCTGCTCAGTCGACTTGGCTACATGCTGGGCAATATTCTGGCTAAACACGAGTCTGCACGCGTCCAGGTGAGCAGCACAACTTCTTAATTTTATTCTCCAGTAGATTGATCGATCACCATTTCTTTTAGTACTATCGCAACGATGTGGCCATGGAGTATCTATTGAATGTGCTGCAGAAGCTTGGTGAACGCTCGCCAACTAACGAGAGTCTACTGGATGCCCAGATCAAGCTGATACGAGTCGTGGCTAATATGAGCGTCAATGCGGAGGTGGGTGCTGGTCTGGGTAATGTGCACGCTCTGGGCTCGGTGCTGTTACATGTACTAAAAAGCGCAACCGCTGCGCTGGATACAACTAGATCAACTGTATGCATGCATTCTGTGGAGCTGCTGGAGCTACTGCATGCCACGTTGGGTGCCCTTCATAATCTGTGCTTTTACCAGGAAAAACAGTCGACAGTGGTAGCATCGCTACTAGCGCCTGGTTCACTGCAGAGTCTCATTTATGAGCTGTCAATGGAACTGGCTACTGCTTTGGGTCGCTGTCAGCCGAGGTTCGTTTCAACCAAGGTAGAGATATCCCGTGTGCTGGGCAATCTGACACGTAATCAGCTGGCACGTCGATGTTTCTGCACCGCCAATGGATTGCCACTGATGGTACAGCAGCTGACGCAACAGGCGAACGGACAGGATTACGAGTTGCGCACATGCGTCATTGGCGTACTGGTCAATCTGCTTGGCGACGAAGAGCAGCGAGCTCCATTTCTACAGCTTCGTGGAGGTGAGCTGCTGGCGCTGTTATTGAGAGGCGCACTCGAGCAGGAGGATTGGTTTCTGGCCAATATTGTATGCCAGGCACTGTGGAATCTTCTGATAGATGCGCAGTGTGCGACCCTGTGTCTTAATGGTAGCATTCTCGAAGAGGTGATCGAACTGTTGGCCGATTATTTGGATGAAGATCGCTTGATGGTGGCTGATGATGAAGCGGATCAGGAGTTAGAAAAAGATCTAAGGCCAGATTCGGAACTGGATCCAGATTCGACACCTGATGCACTATGGGAGGACTTTGCTCTGGTAGCTACCGATTTATTAGAGCGTATTCAAAACAACATTGATAAGCAATAACAACGCCAAGCAGCGCATATCGATAACTATGATGACAACGAAAATGACGATGTATTTGTCGAAGAAATTTAAAAGATATTATAGCCTAACGAATGTACAATTATATACAATAAATATATATTGAAATACCACAATTGATATTACAATTCTAATTGTTAAAAACCCGACAAAAACATTGCCATTAGCGGTATCAGATACTTGCAAAGGTCCCTATTTTAATAATATTTTGCGGTCTGTGATTTACAGAAAAATTTTTTGTATATTCATGCACATAACAACTTGTTCTACTATTCTTGTGAGTGTGTGCTGACACATTCATTTTCATGATACTGTGTTGCCTTGAGATCGCAATGAAGTGTATCACAAGCGTTCGGATTGTACCGACCATTTTTGCGAAGTTATACAGATGCAAATAAAGACTGAAGACGAAATATACTCATGTACGCATTTTTCGGCTTGCGGTCAGAAAATCCACGTATTATACGCGACTCGTATTGAGCCTTACTCGTTTTGGGACTTAATGCATTCATTGCAATGTATGTAACATGTAGAAAGAAACGTTTTCGACCTGCAATTATTTATTTTTACATAAAATGAAAATTTCGGTACTACAAGCAAAACTTTTGTTTGTTAAAATTTATTTGCTGAATTTTATAATAAACAAGCGGAACAGTCGGGACCCCGGCCGTAATATACCCTGTGGGTTTACAGGAACCCGCTAAAATTCACTCCAGATGAAATTCTCTAGTAATTCGTTTTTTTTTAAATTTGTGGGCTAAGGGGGCGTGGCATCATGATAACATTTTCTGAACACATCGACCTCAGGATACTCATCATGTGTGCTAAATCTCAAGTCTCTAGCTACAAAACTGCTTTTGTTATGAGGTTTTTGAGCTACAAAACTGCTTGCTTTATGAGCTTTAACTAAATTTGTGGGCGAAAGGTGCATGGCATCGCAATACAATTTTCTGGACCCATCGACCACAAGATACTCATCATGTGTCCCAAATCTGAAGTCTCTAACTGTAATATTGCTCTTGTTATAAGCTTTTCCGTTTTGTAGGCGAGGGGGGCGTGGCATCGTGATAACATTTTCTGGACACATCGACCCCAAGATACTCATCATGTGTGCTAAATGTGAAGTCTTTATCTGTTATATTGCTCTGGTTATGAGGGTTTTGAGCCAAAAAACTGCTTGTTTTATACTTTTACTCTTACTTAATTTGTGGGCAAAGAGGGCGTGGCATCCAAAAAAAAAGATAAACTTGATCTGCCTGCAAAAATTACCAGTACTGGGACACTAGCTCTTACCATCTCTGAGATCCTTTCGTTCATACGGACGGACCGACAGACCGACGGACAGACGGACATGGCTATATCGACTCGGCTATTGATGCTGATCAAGAATATATATACTTTATGGGGTCGGCCATGCTTCCTTCTGCCTGTTACATACTTTTAACAAACTTAATATACCCCCACAGGGTATAAAAAGTGATCACAATAAATACTAAAATGTATTCTCCGCTGGAGTGCATAAAAACAATTTCAAATTGATTACAGTTTAGTATGTACTTTTTTTAGACCCTTTACATTAAAAAAGTATAAGGGCTTATTACGCTTGTCAAAATGTGCGTATCAGGTCGAAGAAAGTCTGGCAGACCTCATAAAGTGTACATTTCTTTATCAGCATAAACAGCCGAGTCATGTCCGTCTGTCTGTATGAGCGCCTAGATCTCAGAGACTATAAGAGCTAGAGTCACCAAATTTGGTATGGTGGTTCGTCTATGGGCTAAGCAGATAAAGTTTATCTTAAAATTTTGACACGCTCCCTTCCTGCTCTGTAAATTAAAAACAAAATTTTTAAAATCCCATAAAAATATTAAAGCTAGAGTCCTTAATTTTGGCACACTGGACAAGCATCGGGGTCCTAATGTATCCTAATAATAAACTGTATAATAAACTCGGAAGTTATTCAAGACTTAATATTACCCAGTGTCGGGCCAAAGGAAGAAGAAGAGCATATTGACGTTACAACGCGTTATGGGAACTATTAGTGTTACTCTTATTTCCATTTTGAAGAATAAGTAAAGGGTCTCTCATAGTCGACTTCGACTGTAGCCTTTCCGGCTGGTTTTGGTATTATTTATATTTGGTATTTGGACGATATATCTTCATATCCAATTCCGCGTGTACACTGCCGATCAACTGAATAGATTCACGATTTCTGTCAAGGTAAATGGGATATATCTTTTAATTTACGGTCTGTAACAGAAGTATAATTTTTTTTCAAAAACAACAAAAATTGCTCCTTATTATGCCTCATCTGCATAAAAATAAAATAAAAATTAAAAATGTAAAATATAAAAATGCACAGATTAAGTCATTTTTAGCATGAATATATACTATTTTACTATATTTTAGTAATGATGCCTGCTTTTTTATACCCTGTGTAGGTATATGAAGTTTGTTAAAAGTATGTAACACGTATATTCTTGAACAACATCAACAGACGAGTCGATATAGCCATGTTCGTTTGTCCGTCCGTATGAATGAAAGGATCACAGAGATGGTAAGAGCTAGAAACTTGAACTTGGTCTCCCAGCACTGGTAATTTTTGCAGGCAGATACAATTTTTTTTTGGATGCCACGCCCCCTTGCCCACAAATTGAAAAAAAAACCAATTACAAGAGAATTTCATCGGGAGTGAATTTGAGCGGGTCGCTGTAGAGCAGTGGTCGGCACCAATACAGTCAAATGTTTCATTGCGTTAGTGCGTGAATTAACAGGATGATAACAGACGTCAAGCATGAGCCGTTTCTTGCCTAAGTGAAATGTTTTAACTATGCCGTCCTTATTTATGTCCCCTTTATATTTTTTATATAAAATTTATATAATTCGTATAAAAAAGAATACTTTTTCAAAAACTTCATCAAATATTTATGTTTCTGTGTATACAATGTAGAAAAAAAACGCTACACCAGGTAAAAGTCTAGTGACGAAAGCATATTCAGGCCCCAAAATTACTGATATCAAATTTTGTGACGATCAATATTCATTTTATTAAATAAACTATTCTAAAAAAAAAATAGTTTTTTAGCTACTACACATTGAAAATTTATCAAAACCGTTTAGAATCAACTAATGATTTAAGGGTGAATGGATTGATATTCGCCTATTCTCGCTCTATTTCAAATTTAAGTTTCCTAACTGTCTCAAACTGTCTTCCATTCTTGAAAACTTTGCCAGAGAGGATACCCCAGAGGTTCTCAATGGGATTCAAGTCCGGACTTAATGCTGGCCAATTCATTACAGGTATTTTTCGGTCTGTAAAAAAGCATTTGGTAACCCGTGAATAGTGTATTGACGCATTATCCTGTTGGAAAGTCCAGGCATCGCCATAGAAATCGCCACCAAAATCTATCAACTCTCTGTCCAGAAGATCAATATACATATCGGCATTCATTCTTGTTGAGATGACTCTTTCCTCTGTAGCAGAACGCTACATTAATATTTAATATTTAATATTTAATATTTAATATTTAATATTTAATATTTAATATTTAATATTTAATATTTACTATTTAATATTTAACAATTGATATTTATATTTATATTTTAATTTCTATTTGTATTTTCTTTTTATATCACTTTTATATTTTTATACCCTGAATTTGTGTGAATGTATGTAACAGGCAGAAGGAAGCATCTCCGACCCTATAAAGTCTATATATTCTTGATCAGTATCAATAGCCTAGTCGATTAACACCTGTCTGTCTGTCTGTCCGTCCGTCCATCTGTATGAACGCGTGGATCTCAGCAACTATAAGAGCTAGAGTATTCAAATTTGCAATGTAGGTTCCTAAACACCATACGCAGATCAAGTTTATTTTCAATTTTCGATATCACCCCCGCCCACGCAAATAGAAGAAATCCTCCAATTCCAAGATAATTCAGCCTAGCATGACTAATAGTTGAAGTATAACTCACGCTGCAATTTTCATCGCGATCGACCCATAAATAAGGGAGATATTAAGGAATTTGTTTTAATTCTATTTCTTGGCCGAAGCGAGAGAGCATATGAAAATTCCATTTGCGCAAACGAGAAAGCATATGATTATCTGATGATTTGCACTGTCGGCCGCTGTGTGGCGCCATACATTGTTTCATTGTGGCGCGATACATGGAGTCAGTGCAAAATACTAACGGCCACACTCAGAACTATACATTGTAACGTAAATTAATATTAGCGATTATTTACACGCATGTTTGTTAAGATAACACAGCTTAAATTAACAGAATAACAAGGCTTAGCAATTTGCTGCAAGTTTCATAGCGATCGACCCTCAAATAAAGGAGATATTAAGGAATTTCTTTTATTAACAGTATTTTATAGTTGTTGGCAAGAGCGACAGAGCATATGGCACTCTTTTTTGTACTATCGCTCGCCTTGTCTTTCTTTCGGGAATGTAAAATTAATATTTGCGACTGTTTACACTCATCTTCGTTGAGGTAACACAGCTTAAATTGACAGTACAACGACGCTAAGCAATTTGCTGCAAGTTTCATAGCGATCGACCCACAAATAAAGGAGATATTATGAAATATCTTTTATTGTCATTATTTCATTATAATTGGCCAGTTGTCCAACACTGTCTCACAATAGTTTAAGAGTTGTCCAGTACTGACAAACTGAATAATTGCTATTATTATATTAAAATATATTTGCGATTGCTAACACGTATGGTTGACAATTCTACGTTTCTATCATAGTATTAAAATAACTTAAATTTTCTGCATTACCAAAACCCATATATGTAAACATTGCCTTCAATTTCAAAAATAAATGGTTTGGCGCTCAATATAATAACAGCTGTGTGTAAGAAAGAGAAACATGGGGTGTTGCCAGACTACATGCAGATCAAATCCACTATAATTAAAATACTTTTCTCAAAATACTTTTATTTAAAGACCTGCACAGGGTATCCTACTGTCGCGCCCGCTCGACTGATCGGCTTGTTTTGTTTTGATTTATATTCTATTTTTTTTTTTTTACTACTTTTATATTTTAGTTTCAACTTTTATTTTATTTTGTTACTACATTTATGTTTAAATTTTGAATTTAATTCATTTATTTAATTTTAATAAATAAAAATAAATTATTTTGTGAAAAATTAGAATCTTTTATTTTTCTTAAAATAGAAAACCATTACAATCCCATAAGCATGGTATAACAGTCAGTAAGGCATCTGCATTACAATCCTACAAACGTGTGCGAATAAAGAACAGCATGTGTAGAAAGTTATGTTGCACAAAATAAATGTTATAATAATATGCTTATAATATAACTCTTTACTAATAGTACATAACGTAAGCATTTATAATGCCTTAGTACTAAGGTCCTGGCATGTCCTTGTGCTATAATTTGGCAACTTTGCTGGGTTATGTCGAAAATCTGAGGTGCGATAAAATAAGAACAAAGCGAAAAAATGAATGATCGTCAAACTTAACAGCAAGTTTAACACTTTGTAATTATACACGTTGGTTACACTCAATATGAAGTAGATCCTCCCTTATTTTTAATAACTTCGGCACATCGTGACGTCATAGATGCAATGAGACTGTGGCATCTGGATAGTGGAATATTATCCGAAGATTCTTTTGCTGCTCCCCATAATTCATCCGTGTTTTTTGGTTGAGCCTTTCTCACACCCTTCTTAACATCGATCCAAATATGTTTTATGGGATTAAGGTCCGGTGATGATGCTGGCCACTCCATAGCATTAATATTTTTGACCGAAACCTCTCCTTTGCTTTTTTGAGGTGTGCTTAGGGTCATTATCCTGTTGATATATCCATCGTAAAGGCATAATTTTATCAGCATAAGGTAACATTACATTCTCTAGTATGTTTTGAACATTATAGTTGGCATACATAATGTATACGACTGTAACCACAGGCCCAACACCTTTCCACGAAAAGCACCCCCATAGCATCACTCTTAAGCCACCGTGTTTAATAGTCTTAGTGGTATATTTCTCGTTGAATGCTTGATTTGGCGGACGTCTAACATACTGATTTTCAGTTCCTTATCTAGTTGTACCACTTTTGTCTCATCTGATTATAATACGTTGCGCCAAACTGAGTCAGGCTCGCTTATATATTTTTTGGCGAATTGCAGCCTACGTTGGAAGTGTACTTGTTGCTTGCTTTAAGTTTAGCTACAATCAAGCGTTTCCTTATAGTTGATGCGTCAATGTCCAAGTTTATGTCCTCGTAGAAGTTTAAAATGGCAGTTGTTTAACTGTCCTTATAATCAATTTGTCCTGCTTTACTGAGATTTTTTTTAATCTGCCACGTGTTTTGGGCTTCGGCGAAAAGTTTTTGGCGTTTGTTATCATGTCATTAGAAGCACCAAGTAAATTTCGAATAAATGCAAAGGTTTTACCTTCACTGATTCATTTTTTAATGAGTTGTCTTTGCTCTAAAGAGCAATGTTGTCGTCTCCCCATATTTACGGAATTTCGCGAATCAAATTAACACAAATGAACTCAGAATAGTCGACCACAATTTACTGGTTATATTTAAAATAATAATAAAATTTAAATATTTAAAATGGAACAATAATAAGTATTGCCACTTGGCATTGTTCTTATTTTTTCGCAGAGCTGATTTTCAACTTATCCGAAGAAAATTATAAATACAACTTATGAATAAGCTAGGGCATAAATCTATACAGATATAAAGAGCTTAATATGTATATTATTAAAATAAAAAAAGGCGAATTAATTTTTCATGTATGCTTATTATTAGCACACGTCTGTATATGCAACAGTATACAGGACGGTATATACATGTGATCACTTGATTACTTACATTTTATTCTTGTAGAATAATATAATTATCTTCAAAATACAGTTAATTAAAACCAATCCACTCAAATGAAAGATCACGCTGATTAATAATTTCGCACAAACTTCTGTATTCACATATACTTATTTCCTAAAGACTATTTAAAGTTAATTCAATATTTTTATAAGTTTCCATAAAATGAAGTTATATTACTATATATTCTGTTAGTTATTCAAAAGACTTATAAACTAAAAATAAGCTTAAACTGATTCATTTTGTTAAAAGTATATTTTATTTTAATAACTTCATCCACATATAGGCATTTCATGAGGTCGCACGGGACAATCGTACACATTGTAAGTGGTAAAAAGGTCAAAGTAAGACGGATTTTCAAAATTATTTTTCCAATTAAAAGTAGTTCTTGATTGGCCCTATAATTGGTGCTAAGGTCGATTTTGAGGAACTATTCGTATTGTAGATTTTTACAAAAAATCAAGGCATTCGCACGGGACAAAAATAGAAGTGGTTTTTGTGGCGATCAATTTAATCTCAGATTTCAGCGAAAGTTTGGGCAATATATTCACGCAAATTTCTGATAAATGTTATGCATTGATGTCTCTTTAAAATTGTTATAGTTTTGCTCAAATATTTATTTATTTATTTATTTTATTTATTTAATATATCATCCTAGTGCTACAAGGTCTCCCTTATAAATTAATGCACTAGTCACAATGTACAAATGTACTTATTACAATTTACAAATTTCAATTTACTTATTCATCTATGATTAAAGTATTTTATTAATTGAATCTTAAGTATTATATTAAATTTTAATGTTATTTATATTTGTGTATTATCTAACTTCTATTTATTTTAAGTATCTCTCAGAAATATTTTTAGTTTGTCCCTAAAGTTTGCTGCGCTACTTATTGATTTTAAATGAGGTGGCAATTGGTTCCAAATGCGAATAGTGTGCACAAAAAAGTGTCGTTCTGAAAGTGCAAGCTTGTATCTAATGTTGTTAATATTATTAGTTCTTGTTGACGTGCTAAAATTTAATTTGTCATATAAATAACGAGGCTCCTTTGTGTATACAATTTTGTGTATGAAAATCAAGTTTCTGAAATTAGTCCAGGTCTTAAATGTCATACTATTTAGCCGTTGGGCATGACTTGAGATATGATCACGAATACTAATATTAAAAACATATCTAGCAATGCTATTATATGTCACATTTAATTTACGCTGTGATGCAGCATCACAACTACCAAAAATTTCTATTCCATAGCATAGCATGGGCGTCAAGTATGTTTTTGCAATTAATATTCTAATGTTAGTAGGTAAAAATTTCTGAGTAATATAAAGCTGCCTAAGAATTCCGTAAGTTTTCCCAGTTGCTCTAGCAATATGATCACTCCACGTCAAGGTTTTGTTAAAAGTTATACCAAGATTTTCTGCTTTTTCTACATAGTCAATTGGAGTGTCTTCTATTTTAAGATTCGGCAGATGTACAGTACTCAGAGATCTTTTATACACAACAATACATTTACACTTAGACGGATTGAGCTTTAGCCCATTGCAACTAGCCCACTTACTAACATTTGACAATTCACTGTTACATATATCAACACATTCCATTAATTTATCACGACCACAACTAACATACATTTGGACATCATCGGCATACAAGTGAACATTGGAGTAAGATAACACAAGTGGGAGGTCATTAACATATAGCGAAAAGAGAAGCGGGCCAAATACAGATCCTTGGGGTACTCCACGACTTAAAGGCAATAGAGATGAGGTCTCGTTATTATTAAAAACAGCTTGAGACCTTCCAGTTAAATAGGAAGAAATAAGCTTAATGGCAGTATTTGAAAATTTAAAAAATTTATTTAACTTCGTGCATAAGATTTCGTGGTTTACCGTGTCAAAAGCCTTACTAAAGTCCAAAAGCGTCAAGAACGTAACTTTGCTGTCGTCAAGTTCTTTTCTTATATCCTCAGTAATTTTTAATATTGCTGTCGTACAGCTTCTGTTTTCACGAAAGCCGGATTGCTCCATGATTAATAGAGAATTAATGCTAAGATGACTGTTCATTTGTTGAGCCATCAGGTGCTCAAACATCTTAGAGAGAAAAGGCAAAATGGAGATTGGCCTATATTCATTATTTGCCTTTGGCAGGGGAATTATTTTTGCTAATTTCCAAAGGTCTGGATATGTTGACGTCGTAAATGCGGTGTTGCAAATATGTGTAATATGGCCTATTATTTTGGGGAGAATAGCCTTTATAAATTTTGGGCACATATTATCTAATCCTACCGCGTTGGATTTAATTTTAAAAACAGATTTAAGGACATCACTAGGACTTACACACATAAAACTAAAAGTATTATCACAGGTGTTAGTTTCTACGGTGTCTAGATAGGTGTTTGTTGAGACTTCAGGTACGGTTAAATGCACAAATTTTCTGTTAAGATCATTAACGTCAGCTGTTATCTTAGGAGAATTTCTTACATTACCTATGCCCAGATTCTTAAGTTCATTCCATTTTTGCTTACTGGATATTGCATTGTTGAATCTTGAAGAATAATGGCTACATTTTGCTTCATTTATCAGTTTAGTAACTGTATTCCTCAGTATTTTAAATTGACTATAAAAATAAGAAGTTCGATACCTCTTCCATTTCTTATAAGCTGAGTCACGATCTAAAATTTTATTGGCAATAATTGTATTAAACCAGGGCTTATGTTTCACTTTGATGTTCTTACATTTTAATGGAACGTTATCATTAAATAGGCTATCAATATTTTGGCAAAAATGTGTCAATTGGGCATTGATATCAGGAGACGAGTATATAGGAGTCCAGTCATAAAAATCTATTTCATTACATAAAGTTGTAAAGTTAATATTTTTAAAGTCTCTATAGTATAAGGTCATATCGTCGTAAACAGGATTAAAGTCGTATTTAAGAAAAATCAAGTCGTGTTTTGAGAAGACTGGCACCGAAATCTGATCGTATAGCATAATCTTATCCGAGTCACTCACAAAAAACACATCAAGCAACGTATTAGTAGTGTTAGTAAAGTGAGTGGGCTCAGATGAGTTAACTAAGTTCAGACCAAGAGAGAGCATTTCTCTGGATAAGTGCCGCTCTACTAACATGTTGCTATTAAGGTCACCGACAATAATTACGTCAGTATACATTAACGATAAAGTTGAGATATGGTCAATAATATCTGAATAGTCAACTGTGCGATTTGGGCGATATATGCACCCTAAGAGCATGCTTGACTCACATCTTCTACCTGTAATATGAAGGAACAAATGTTCTATGGCACTACCTGCAGTTTGTCTGCTGATAACTTTAGTTTTAAGTTTTTTGTTAATATAGATTGCTACGCCGCCCGCATGTCCTTCGCGATCTGATCTAAACAAATTGAAACCTTCACATGAAACTAAGACATCACTAAGCTGCGGGACAAACCAAGTTTCAGACACACATATAACATCAACACTTGTCTTCACAAACAAGTACCTAAACTCTTCGATTTTGCTTGCGAGACTCTGTGCATTTATATGACAAATATTAAGTCCCTTTCTTTGCTTTACAAGAACCCTAAGAATTGTGCCACTATTCGATGTGTTTGCCCTTATATTATTAAATATTTTGGAATATATTGACTAAGTAACGCGCGCAGACTAAGAGAGACAATTACAAAACAATAATAACAAACAAGACAAGAATTAAGAGAGATTAAAGAGATTTTAAAACTAAAATAATCTACATATAGAAATATACATTCAAAACAAGAGACATAATTAGACACAGTTACATACAAATAGCATTTAAAGCTTTCAACTGCGAAAGCTCCGCTCAGAATGAGCATCCACTGCATTGCCGGTCAGCTGCGAGAGATCGTTATCGCTGCGTAGTTGTGTAAGCTCGCTCATCTCCCTGATGCAGCATATGTTGTCGCACCCAGTCACTCTCACATGAACCAGAGAGCGTCGTATGAAGACAGCATTGAGTAACTGCTGTCTCTTAAATTTCATCGCAGCTTTAAAAATCATGTAATGATTTTTTAAAAATAAAATATGATTTCTAGTTTTTTTTAATTAAATAAAGCCGCGGTCGCACGGGACATGTCGCACGGGACACCGAAATATGCGATAATGCAAAGCCGAAATTATCGTAACTTGCAATCGCATACTTTCTTATACATTATTTTTTGACTCTTTGTACCTTTCCAAAAATTTGAAGTACCATAAGACAATGCATAATAAATTATTTTGAGAATTTGTATCAAAACAAAATGTACACTAGAAATGCCCAAATGAGAAAAGTTGCACTTGTTCCCAAAATCTCGAAATGGGTTATGAATAGAGACGAAATTTTGTTACATTAGTTAAATTTCATTGATTTCCTATTAAAATATCGACTATACACCCTATTTTTATAATGAAACAAGTTGTTTTTAAACACTTTGAATGTTTTGGTCTCGGTGGACCTTTTGGTGGAAATGCCCATTTACTTATTTCCTAAGGTATTACCTGCCAAGGACATACATTCCTGCATAAGTGCACACTCTATGGGTGATGCGTATTTTTGGTGTTTGCCTATCATCGACATGAGTATATTTTTTTACTTATACAATTTTTGTCAAGTAAGATCGCCACTGCTCGGCGAAAATAAAAGTGTGAAAAAAAATGAGTGTGTCAAGCCTACGCACGACGGAAGTGGAACCATCTAGTATTCCTCTCTCTTCATTTCGTTCTCTTTTATCTGTCTTAGGTTAGTTTGAAGATTATATGTTAAATAATTCAACGACGAAGCATAAATTTTCTCTTTTTAATATTTTCTTATACATGAATGAATTTCGATATACCTATGTACAGTTCTAAAATTTTACAATTATCCAATACTATTTACAATTATTCAATTTATTTACAATTATTCAATCATACATAAACAACAATATTACAATTAAAAATTTCAATTACAATTTACCAATCATGCGACATTTTCATTGTCACTTTCACGGATATTATTTCATGTCTTGATAATTGGGTTATGGTACTAAAGTGTGAGAAATATGCATTAGCACTCAAATCCTTAATGAATCGTGCAAAAACTGCATCGATTGTTGTCCCGTGTCTATTCGTACTAATGTTCCTATCATTAACAATATCCAAATTAAGGGTGTTTTTGAAAAAGTTCAATAACTCTACAGATTCTTCAGTCGTTGGCTGGAGAGAGAGTAGAGAGTACGTTCGTCAGTGGCTCCCTCACCTCAGTAAGCAGAAACGGTGAGAGAGCGACAGTGAAGGGTGGTGGGGGTCCCGTACATGATCACCGTTTTTCGTGTCGGTCTTGAGTCGGTTTTACTCCGGTCGTCGAAAATGCATGACAAGCGTAAAGAAGTTTCACTTCAAAAATACACAACTACGATGCGGTGGCAAATACGCAAGCCACACAGTTGCTTTTCTGCACATATTTCTATGAGTAAATATTTGCACAGAATACATGTCCATGAGTGTGTGTGGCCACCGCCCCCGCTTTTGCAGCAAGTATACTTTGAGTAACAAAATTGGGCGCTCATGCAGTTCTCTGCTAAAAAATATATTGGATTCGGCCAATATTTTGAGCAATTTCAAGGTTATTGATCAAGGTTAGTCATTATACTGATCTCAGTTATTATACTGAATTGGCTTTTGAAATTTTTACTGTAGAAGCGTTTGGTAATAGTCAACATAATTGCATTAAAAAAAAATTTGACCAAATGTCGCTTACGTTATTTTCGCGGGAAGAGCTCGACATAGTAAAATAAATGCTATTGAACCTATTCAGTTGAGCCAAAAAAATGTAGTAATTCTAGCAACTTTGAGTATATGTTCAGTTATATGTATTGCTGAGTGCTGTGCCGTAAGTAACTTTTGGGCACACCTGATGTAAATAGATAATAAAATAAATAAATTTCACTCGCATTTGAAATGAACCTGTGTTTTAACTGTTGTTCTGCACATGTGCGTCATTGACGGTCGACTTGCTTTCTACGTATGTATTTAAGCGATGACAACATCGCCTACACGCACATAAAGGTAAGCAGCACACACACCCATACGCATAGACTCGGCTAAATTAAACTATTTTCATTAGACAATGAAAATTCCAATTAAACGGACAAATACACATATAAAGGCGATCTTTTCTAGCATTTGACTTCTGTGTAAGCCACAAAATTCACTAAATTAACAAAAGATAAAATTTACAAAATATATAAAACGAGCATGTCAGCTATGTGCCTATGTGTGTGTCTGTGAGCAAATCGGGGTTTGAGGTTAGGCGTTGTTGCTCAAATGACAACATGCACTACATTTAATAGCGGCATGAAATCAGCCGATTTTTACCCACGATACTGTTAGTACTACCTAATAGCACCTGCAGCCGCCACATATATACACACACACAGATAAAGAGATGGCAGTAACCCAAAATTATTGTGAACGTCAGCTAAAAATAAATTCGATATATATAAAATGGGAAGGTAGGCAAATGCAGCTGTTTCGCGTCAGTTGGATAGGACAGAACAAAGAGTTTATGTGTATTATATGGTAAACCTCAAGTAAGCTTAATCCGGTCGGTCAACCATTTACAGAAAAGCAAACTGATTAGAAAACTAAAATCAACTCACCAAAGGTTCTCCTTGTCGGCGGCATCCTTCTTTTTCGCCGTAAAGGATGATGTCAAAGCATTACTGCCAGTCATTGTTTGCGAGCCGCTGTCCATGGCCGCTTCAGTGTTGGTTAATAACTGTTCCAGGCTCCTGTTGCCCTCTCAGTTGTTACCTATTCCGTGGGTTCGTAGGCAGCTGCTGCGAAAGGCACGCAAAGAATTAGAGCAACACAACCAAAACGCAAAGACAACCAGAGACATACGCAGAGAGACAGAGCAATAATATTAATAATAATTGAGTTTTGAATGCCTGCATAAACAGCGGCGTGCCCGCTATTCTGCTTTGTTTAAAGTTACGTTGCAGCCGCAGCGGCAGTGACGTCGCCGTCACCAATTTACAATATGACAAACAAGCTGATTATGTATATTTAAATATTTTATTATTGTAGCTTTGTTCTTACGCAGCGCACCAGCTTTTATTTTTAATGATGCTTTCTTCCAGCTGACTGGCTCTCTGTATGTCTTTTTGTCTGCGAAGAATATGCAAAATTTCATGTCGTTTGCTTTTGTTTTTTTTACGTACTGCAGCTTTTACTCCAGTTTGTGCACTTCTCTTTAAATGTTGCCGTTTTAACTAAATTTGAAGTTAAGTTTTTAATAAACCGAATCTAACGTCAGTAATTTGCTAGTATTATTGCTGAAAATATAACAACAAAATATACGCCTTAGATTGGATGATGAATTTTTCGCTGAAATATCACAACGAAACTAGACTAGGGATGAGAATCGATATGGCGATATCGATGTTATATCGATATTTACTAGCGATATCTTCGCAGGAGACGATATGATATCACCACTAAGTAAATATCCTATAGAGAACGCATTTCATACGTTGCCACTGTACAGCCGAAACTGCCAGCGACACGGATACCTCCGAAATTCCGAAAAATGTGACAGAGACACTCGCTTTTTCGGAATCATTAGACGAGGCCGAATTAGTCGGCAGCCAGAGCTCGTAGAGGCCACAGCAAAGCGAGTGCGGAGAACGCCGCGACGCACAGTGGCTCGTTTTCTCATTCTACTTTGCAAAAATCATATCTTTTGATCCAGGTAAGATATCACCAAAATTTAAAAGGGGTTTAATAAAGAATACCTGTCGCTTTGAAATGAGTGTAAGATCTTAAAAATCGGACGACAGATAAATTTTCAGCAGGTGTTCAAAGTTGGATTTTGTGTTTATACGATGATTTTCGTGAAACGCGACATTCATCGTATGCTTTTTTCTGAAATTTATGTGTAAATTTGTGATTCTTTATACATAATTATATGTAAATTAATGTTTTAAATACATCTAAACACTAAAGATAACAAATTTGATGGATTTCATGTTTCAAATACATATATATCGTATAAATTCCTGTAAAAACAAAATGTAATTTCAATTAAACTTTTATACTATATATTTGATTAAATTTATATTTATATAAATAAATAACAATAAAACTATTCAATTAATGTCCTTGTTAATTTAATTTTCCTCAGCTATGTCTTCAAGTTCGTAACCTATGTACATTAAATCTACCATTTCTTTAGTATAAAACTCTTGCAGTTCTTTGCGACTTCACACAATTCTTTTTGTTGATATCAGTGGATCTGAAGAAACTGATAACTTATTAAAATAGTCTTAATTTTGTCTTTACCGTGTCACCTTGCAACTATTCGAGTACCTATATTTCTTGTACTCCTTGTTTATAGATTTCTGGACTTCTTCTAATAATTCCCCGATTGACAGACATTGGTTTTCGTTAAGATCTCCTCCGTGTACCAAAATTTTATGAAGTTTGTTTTTGATCTTGTCGACCTCCGTCATATTTTCCTTAGCAAAGTATACTGTACTCACGGTCAATATAAACTCTTCTTAGCTTGGAACATCCATAAACATCTGAAATACATCTCGAATTTTGGAAGACATTTTGCGGTTTCAATATTTGATTTATATTACATAATACTAATCAGCACTGATTTTGTTTAATATCGTGATGGTTGCCAAAAGTAGACTGTGATACAATGCACCTAAATATTTGAATATATACCCTTAATCCCTAATATTAATTACCAACTTAAGTAGTACAAAAGATTAAACGTGTAGTCATTTAAAATTTACAAACTTAGATAATTGGGTTTGGTAAACGTGGAAAATGAGTACGAAAAAGGGTTATAAATTACATAATCACTACCTGTTTGCTTGGGTTACATTAGTATATTTAGGTAGACAATGAATTCTTAATATTATATTTATGTAATGTGTTCAATAAAAGGTCTAGTTCAACGGAAACACGTTCAAATAACGACCATTCCGTACCGTAGGTTGCGCAAAAATGCGAGCCCGGCGCCATTTTGGGTGCGCCACAACGCAATTTTGACCCAGTTAAAAGCGTTGTGCGTGAATTGTTTATTAAATAAAAAGTTAGCTGGCACTTCTTGGCACCTAGACTTTCTTGAAGTTGTTGCCGAAATATCCACGGAATAACGTGTATATACCCGTTTGCCTGGACAAGCCTGGACTTTATGCTAAAAGTCTATCTAAAGTTAAAAAACAATGTCCAAAATAGTGCTTTAGTAAAAATATTATTTAAAATACTTCAAAACAAAAAAATAACAACATTTTTATACCATTCGCTTTAGAATCGACACACCTATTAGGTAAAATGAAGAAACTGAATATTCATAGAACCATTTGGATGCAATTTCATCGCAAAAATGAAAAATTTTTCATAAAAAAACATTTTTATGAAAAATCGAATTTTTTTTCATGTTTGATGGGCTCTACCGCCGAAACCGTTTGCCCAAATTAAAAAATCTAAACGGATTTATAAATTTTGGACAATTCTCTATCAAACTGCATTTAAGGATTTTCCATGGCGAGAAATGACCGATTTCTTTTTTGCCACGTGAGTCTCGTGAGTGAGCCACTGTGCGACGCTTGCTGTGCGATATGAGCATTCATGTAAGTGTGCATATATGTGTGCAATTTTTGCATATGGGAATTTCCACCAAAAGGTCCACCGAGACCAAAACATTCAAAGTGTTTAAAAACAACTTGTTTCATTATAAAAATAGGGTGTATAGTCGATATTTTAATAGGAAAGCAATGTAATTTAACTAATGTAACAAAATTTCGTCTCTATTCATAACCCATTTCGAGATTTTGGGAACAAGTGCAATTTTTCTCATTTGGGCATTTCTAGTGTACATTTTGTTTTGATACAAATTCTCAAAATAATTTATTATGCATTGTCTTATGGTACTTCAAATTTTTGGAAAGGTACAAAGAGTCAAAAAATAATGTATAAGAAAGTATGCGATTGCAAGTTACGATAATTTCGGCTTTGCATTATCGCATATTTCGGTGTCCCGTGCGACATGTCCCGTGCGAATGCGGCTTTATTTAGTTTAAAAAAAAACTAGAAATCATATTTGAGCAAAACTATAACAATTTTAAAGAGACATCAATGCATAACATTTATCAGAAATTTGCGTGAATATATTGCCCAAACTTTCGCTGAAATCTGAGATTAAATTGATCGCCAAAAAAACCACTTCTATTTTTGTCCCGTGCGAATGCCTTGATTTTTTGTAAAAATCTACAATAAGAATAGTTCCTCAAAATCGACCTTAGCACCAGTTATAGGGCTAATCAAGAACTACTTTTAATTGGAAAAATAATTTTGAAAATCCGTCTTACTTTGACCTTTTTACCACTTACAATGTGTACGATTGTCCCGTGCGACATCATGGAAATGCCCATATGTATGCATGTTCTTTATGCTTTGCTTTTGTTCTCAGCTTTTTTGTTTACAGGGCAAGCCAGTTGAGTTTTGTTTTGATGGTGTGTAATAAGGGGTGATAAGAATTTGTATTTATTTTATATAAATGCATTTATATTTAATTATATACAAATGCACAAATATTTAATTTATTTATTTAATATTATTATAATTATTTATTGAATACAAAAATAAATTTATTAAATTAATTTAATTTAATTAAATAATTAATTAAATACAAAATGTATTGATGTTTTATAATAAATATGTATAAATATATATATATCCATTCAAAAATATATTATTTTTGATATCATAATCTGTTTATCATTTTAATTTGCCCTAAAACAAAAACAAATCAAGGTTACTTGAAATTGGACGTAATGAAAATATGTATCCGCAATACGACACACCCCGTACTTCTTAGGCCTAACTACCCACAATATTATATATTAAATATACCATTAATTTCTTAAATAAACTTAGTTTATAGATCAAACAAATTTAGTGATTTGCTTTATCCATCAAAAGTATTTAATTAACTTTTAATAAAAATAATTTAAAACTTAACCGTTAAAGGGTATAAAAAGGGTATAAATAATTGTAGCTTATTTTATATTTAAAGTAAAATTAATAATAGTTTATATGTGCATACATTTATGTTTGTACATATGCATATAATATATTCTCATCAATACTTTTCTTTAAATTTATTTAAATAAATAATATTAAAACAAGCCGAACAGTCGGGACCCCGACCGTAATATACCCTGTGGGCCTACAGGAACCCGCTCAAATTCACTCCAGATGAAATTCTCTAGTATTTCGTTATTTTTTAATTTGTGGGCGAAGGGGGCGTGGTATCGTGATAAAATTTTCTGGACAAATCGACCCCAAGATACTCATCATGTGTGCTACATCTCAAGTCTCTAGCTACAAAACTGCCCTTGTTATGAGGTTTTTGAACTAGAAAACTGCTTGCTTTATAAGCTTTTACTTAATTTGTGGGCAAAGAGGGCGTGGCATCCAAAAAAAAAGATAAACTTGATCTGCCTGCAAAAATTTCCAGTGCTGGGACACCAAGTTCAAGCTTCTAGCTCTTACCATCTCTGAGATCCTTTCGTTCATACGGACGGACCGACAGACCGACGGACAGACGGACATGGCTATATCGACTCGGCTATTGATGCTGATCAAGAATATATATACTTTATTGGGTCGGCCATGCTTCCTTCTGCCCGTTACATATTTTTAACAAACTTAATATACCCCCACAGGGTATAATAAGCATTTGCTTATTAACTAAATACATTTATTTTTTTAATACAAACGAATAATATTGTTGAGTTTATATGCAGACATACATATATGTATATATATATATATATATATATATATATATATGTATTTAATAGGTTTGACATATATAAATAAGTTAAAATAATTGTAATATATTCTATAGTAGATTTTTACAGCATCATTTTGGAAAAAGAATGATACTCAATTGCGGAAGGGTAAAGCTCTAAGCAAAGTCAGATTTTGCCACAGGCGCTGGCAATCTTTTCATATATTGCGTGAATATATATAGAGAATATAGAGATTGTACCATCCTCTTTACACACATGCATACTTTTATAGACAGACGGAGACAGATATAGTCGTACGTTTTTGCTGCTGGCTGCTCTGAATGTATGTGTGTATCCTTTAATATGTGTATGCATATTTTTGTGCATGTGTACTTTTCACGCTGATCTTGTTTGTATTATGACTGCAGTATCCGATACCCTATGCATGTTATTGTTTTAAAACTGAGTTTCAAAAGTTAAATAAATATTTTTAATTGATAAAACAAAGCTATGCATTTGTTTCATAATCATCCTTTATCTATTTAGAAAACTTCATGCAATCTGCAATAGAAAATATTGTGGGTAATAAAGTTTTGAAGGAACAGGGTATTTCATAGTGCTCCGGCACACGCATTGGCAACCGCCGAAAACAAAATATTTGGCTGAGTTGCTTGATATTCGATTCTAGAGACAGGGAACTTTGGCAACAGTGCTTTGTTTCGCTGTTTGCCAGTGACCTTGATTTGATTCTGTTTTAGGGCAATTAAAATGATAAGCAGATTATGATAACTGCTGATATCTGATAAATATAATACATTTTTTAATGAATATTTATGTTTATATATTATTTATAATTATATATTTATTATAAAATACCAATAAATTATGTATTTAATTATTTATATAAGTATTAATTTTATTATTTAATTACGATAAGGTATTAAAATGTTTAAATTAATATTTTTTTTAATCAATAAATTTTAAAAATAATAAATAATTTAATAGTTATGAATATATAGTTTAATATGCATTTATATGTATTAATAAAGTAAATATAAATTCTTATCACCCGCCATCAAAACAAAACTCAGCTGGCTTGCCTTGCCCACCAGCAGCGCAAGTCGGCAAAAAATCTGAAAACAATAACAAACATGAAGAACTTGCATACATGTGCGCTTGAATGTACACATAAATGCACGCATACATACATAAAAAAAATATCACAGCAAGCGTCGCGGTGTTGTCCGCTATCGCTTAGCTGTGTCCGCAATGAGCTCTGAACGCCAACTGATGCGGTGCCGTCCAAATGTACCAAAATGGCCGCCATCTTGGTACATTTTTGTAGCCGTGGACGGCATAGTATGCAGTATAGCTGAACGCTTTCATTGTATGGGATGGGTACTAGAGAACTGCAACAAGCCACCGGTACTTAAGGTGCACCGGGTAAATGTAGGGTGTTTTTGACACCATGGTGTTTTTAACCACCGGACAACTGGGTACAATGCACACCCATACAATAAGGCATGGGTGTTTGACACACACGCAACAAAAGTGAGTAGGTAGTTTTTTGCATATGTGCGTATGGCATACGTCGGCACATCGACGTCTAAAAAAGGATGGGTGGAAAGGGAAGCACAAAAATTGACACACAAATTGTATAGAGTGTCTTGGGTGTTAGGGTTTTTTGTGCAAGCCTTCGCTTGTGTTGCTTTTTTAGTACCTGCTGCAGCTAAGCGTCGCTTAGTGCGCAATACGAAAATTATAAAATAATATTTAACTGAAGAATTTATAATTGATTTATTCATCTAATAAATATAATAATAAATAAATATAAAATCAAATAAAATATAAATTAAATTATTTTGTATTACTTCAGTGCATTATACTTAAAATAATTCGGCCGATAATTAGACATGCACACACAGACACCATGGTGTGTACATAGACACCCGGGTGATACATGGGTGTTTTGCCTACTTCTCTTTGTTACGCATTGCCTTTTTTTCACTTGCGCTTATTACTACATTCCTTTTGAGTATGAGTGCGACCGGCACCCGTTGCCTAAAAATGCATGGGTGCAAGTAATAAAAAAAAGGGTGATTGTATGATCGAGTGCGTGATATTGCCGGCACTCGCAGCACACACAAAACATTGGATGAGTGTGTGTCTTTGCATTGCTTAGCCGGTGGTGAGTGGCACCGGGACACACATTTTTATGGGTGTGAGGAGGGTGGCAAAAAGTGGCACACTTGCAGTTCTCTGATGGGTACTCTATAGGTTATTTGCTTAGTGATTGTGCGCAGCGTGACCGAATATGGTATTTTATATACTTTTTGGTATATAATCAGCTCAGATTTTGGTTAATTGTATATTTTTGGTATATAATGATATTATTGCTCAGTTTTATGGTATTTCATGGTATTTTCTGTTTGGCCACACTTTTCAAATGATGCTGTTTTGTTCCATGTGGTAAGACTTGTTAATTATGCATGTCTATGATATTTATACTGTTTATAATAATTATACAGGCTATGAACAAACAAAAATATCGCGACGAGTGGGAGACCTTCCCCGAAAATAAAAAATGGGTCAGCAGGAGCGCAAATAAAATGAATGCCTACTGTAAGGCATGCGAGTGTGAAATCAATAATGAAAATGTGTCAAACATATTGCACATAAAACAAGCATTGTGCGAAAGCGGATGCAATAATTTTAAGCCTGATATAAAAATGATGAATAGAGATCTCAAGTTGGATTTATGCAGTTTTGATGAAGAAAATTAAATTAAGTTAAACTTAAAATGCTCAAATGAAACTTGAAAGACTAAGACATGTTCCTCCATTATAATTATTATTTGTTACATTATTATATAAAACTTTATATATTATATAAAACTGATGAAGAAAATTAAATTAAGTTAAACTTAAAATGCTCAAATGAAATTTGAAAGATTAACACATGTTCCTCCATTATTATTATTATTTGTTACATTATTATATAAAACTTAATATTAAATGAAATTAAAAAATGAACTGAACTGAACTAATCTTTTGTTTTTCTTATATATAATAAGTCTGTTATTATCTTTTGATCAATATATTTTTATATATTTGTATACCTAATTCAAATTTCCAGGCGTTTTAACTGACATTTTTATGGTATTTTAATGGTACGATATATTGTAAAATATGAAATAGTATATTTTAGTATATTTTTGAGGGAAAAATGGTATTTCTCAATTTGTCCGGCGCGGTCACGCTGATCGTGCGTGAATGTTACACATTTCAAATATACCAAAGCATTTTTACTTATTTATTTCGTTTTGTTTATTTATTTATTTCGATGGTTTTTATACCCCGTGCCCATTAAAAATGGGCATAAAAGGATATAATGAATTTGTGTGAATGTATGTAATAGGCAAAAGGAAGCATTTGCTTCCTGAATATATAGTCTTGATCAGTATCAATAGCCGAGTCGATTGACACCTGTCCGTCCGTTTGTCCGTCTGTATGTACGCGTAGATCTCAAATTTGGAATGTAGGTTCTTGAATACCATACGCAGATGAAGTTTATTTTAAATTTTCGGTATCTCACCCACCGCCCACGCAAATCAAAGAAAACTGTCACTGCCTCAGATAAATCAGCCCAACATAACAGATAGTTTAATTATAACTCACGCTCAGCAATTTGCTGCAAGTTTCATGACGATCGACCCATAAATAAAGGAGATATTAAGGAAATTGTTTTAATTCCACTTTTTGGCCAAGGCGAGAGAGCATATGAAATTTCCATTTGCACAAACGAGAAAGCATATGCTAATCTGATGACTTGCGCTGTCGGCTGCAGTGGCGCTATACATTGTGTTACGTGGTGCTGTACAGTGCAAAATACTGACGGCCACACTCAGAACTATACATTATAACGTAAAATTAATATTTGAGACTGTTCACACTCATGTTTGTTGAGATAACACAGCTTAAATTGACAGCATAACAACGCTAAGAAAGTTGATGCAAGTTTCATAATGATTGACCCATTAATAATGGAGATATTAAGAAATTTGATTTAATTCCATTATTTCATAAAATTGGCCAGTTGTCCAAAACTGTCAAACAATAGCTTAAGAGTTGTCCAGCACTGACAAACTAAATGATTAATATTATAATAATTAATTTTAACCATTGGTAACCTATATGATTTGGCGCGCAATAACTAACAGCACTGTGTGAGAGGGAGAAACATGTGGTGTTGCCAGATTACATGCAGAGCAAAAATTTAGTTTATTGCAATTCTGGACGCTGTCAGAATCTCCGAAGCGAAAATTGGTAGGTTTGGAAAAAAAGTTGTTTAAAATGGCTAAAAATTATGTGAAAATGGCAAACAAAAAAATGCTGAATCAGTCCAATTTTCGTTGTTTTTCGTTCTGCTCAATTTGATATTTGCAGCAGCTTTGCAAGCTGAAAACTGCTCCACACACAACATTGACAAATGATAACTAGTCGCAATCGCCGTGCGCCCATCGCAGCCACATGTTTTTTGAGGCTGCGTGGTGGCGGTTATCAAAAAGCTTTGCGACTATTTCGGATTTGCAATACGCACAATATGCTCTTCTTGGATCAGTGCAATCCATTGCTTAAGCTCCTCATCTTTTAGCCAGGCATCACGAAAATTTTGCTTGTAAATTTTTGGCTTTTAACCCAATCACATGACACAGCAAAATAGTAAACAAACACTTTCAAGTTGTTCATATAATCGAACCATTGAGTTTAATACAAGTTGCGATATTTGTTTCAACCAATATTAATCGTAATTTGTGCAATCAATTGCAAAAAGGTATAAAAAAGGCAAAAATGATAAATAAAAATATATATTGGAAACATGACATCCATCAAATATGTTCTCTATAATGTATACAGGTTAGGTTAGATTAGGTTTAATCGGACCGCTCAACAGAATGTCGAGATCACCTAGAGGCCATTCGGCCCATTGTGATGTCCGTTACCTGTGGGAGTGGAAAAAGGATTGTTGGAGGGTTGAAGGGAGCGGAAAAGGGAGTTTAAATTGTCCTGGTCCCAAAAACCCTAATTGGTTCCGTTTGGCGGGATTCGCCTTTGGAACCAACCAGTGGAGTCCAGGAAGAGTTCCAGATCCTCCAGTCGCAGTTTTGCAAGACTGCCCAGTTTCTCGAAAAAGGGTTCCCCGAGAAAACGGGTTCTCCTTCTAAGAAGTGCAGGGCAGTCACACAGAAGGTGTTGGATGCTCTCCTCTTCCTCTTCATTTCCGCAGCTACGACAGAAGTCTTGTGATGGTACACCATACCTTAATTCCATTCGGCCAAGGGGACAGTGACCCGTCAAGAGTCCTATCAAGACCCTTATCCTGTTCTTGCTAAAGTGTAGGAGTTCAGATGATCGCTTTGGGTTTTCCAGTGCTCCTCTGCCGCAGTCCTCGCCGTTCTTGCTAGTTCGGAGAGGACGTACTGAAGAGGTCTTTGTACATCAGTCACCGCACTACCTGCCGGTAGCGCTGATCCTTGCCTTGCACATTCGTCAGCCCTCTCGTTTCCTGGTACACCGGAGTGCACAGGTACCCAGACAAGTCTGATTGAATGGTGGCAACGGTTCAGCGCTGTGACTGTTTTTCGAATGAGTTTGCTCTTGGTGGTGTTTGAGGACAGAGCCTTAAGGGCTGCCTGACTGTCGACGTAAATAGATATGTTCCTTGAAAGTTCCTCCAAGGTGGATATCAGTTTGGTCGACTGCCAGACAGCATAGATCTCCGCCTGGAAAACACTGCACCAGTCCGGAAGACGGTATGAGAGATTCGCAGCAGGGTATACAGAGTACACACCTGCTCCAGTGCCTTCATCCGTTTTCGAATCATCCGTGTGGATTGACAGCTCGTTCCCACATAGAGGGGGTTTTTGCTGCCAGTCAGTCCGTGATGGGAACACAATGTTGAACCTGTCTTCCCACTTGTTTTCAGGAACGCAATAGTCCTCCTTGTGTGGTCCAGCATTGCTTTCTATTGAGCGTAGAATGGCGCTGTGACCTACCGTACTTGGCTTAAGAAGGTTCAGAGCTCTAAGCCTGACCGCACTCCTGGCTGCCGCGTACTTCAGAAAGATGTCTATTGGTTCCAGGTCTAACATGACGTCTAGTGCTGTTTGGGGAGTGGAACATATACATCCCGTTACTCCCAAGCAAGCCAGTCTTTGCACTTTTTGGAGATTATTTGGGTGAGATTTGGTGCATGCTGTTTCCCATCATACCAATGCTCCATAAGTAAGTATGGGTCTGACAACAGCCGTATTAAACCAGTGGATAATATACGGTTGTAGCCCCCATCTTTTCCCAAAAGTCTTCTTACACACAAAGAAGGCTTGTAGTGCCTTTTTCATCCTCTCCTCCGAGTTTCTCTTCCAAGAGAGTTTCGAGTCGAGAATTACCCCTAGGTACTTTGCTGCCTTTGCCAGTCTAAGCTGTATCCCTCCTAGTGTAGGAAGTCTAAAGCTCGGTATCTTATATTTTCTTGTAAACAGGACCAGCTCGGTCTTTTGTGGGTTTGCCCCAAGACCATTCTGCTCTGCCCACCTTAGAGTAAAGCCGAGTGAATTTTCCATCAGTTCACTGATTGTTGGCAAGAACTTGCCAGTCACCAGTAAAGTCAGGTCGCCAGCGTAGGCCGTTACTCTGCATCCTCTATTTTTCAGTTTTAGAAGAAGGTCGTTGAGAACGAGATTCCACAATAGAAGAGATATAACTCTTCCTTGAGGCGTTCCCCCCGTGGCCAATATTCGAATTTTCGAAGTGCAAAGTTGGGAGTTGATCACTCTGCAGCTGAGCATATTGCTGAGCCACTGATTGATCATCGGGTGTGAGCCAATTTTGGCAAGTGCTGCCGTTATCGACTCGATCCTGACATTGTTGAAGGCTCCTTCTATATCGAGGAATGCGACCAGCGCAAACTCCTTTCTATGCAAGGTGTTTTCAATATTACTGACTACCTCATGTAGTGCTGTCTCAACGGATCTACCTTTGAGATAGGCATGCTGAGAGCTGCTGAATACATTTGGAGTCAGCTTCGTTCTTAGATATAGATCCAGAAGTCGTTCTAGCGTTTTTAATAAAAACGATGATAGACTAATTGGTCTATAGTCCTTCGCTGAGCAGTGGTTTATCTTTCCTGTTTTGGGAATGAATACCACTCTCACTTCTCTCCAGATACGTAGGATGTATCCTATAGAGAGGCATCCTCTGAAGATTATCAATAACCATGGCAAGAGGTCAAGACGCGCAGCCTGCAACATAGCCGGTCTAACGCCATCCGGTCCTGCAGATTTGTAGGGTTGAAATGACTTGATATCTTCTTTCTTCATTGATAATTTCCTCTATAACGGCTTCACTTTCCACGTACACCCCCCGCCCCCCCTCCCCCTCAGGCTCTTCACTGATAGTGGAGGCGGTGATCCCGCCCCCTTCATCCGCTTCCACGGAACCCGGGAAGTGGGTGTTCGTGAGAAGTTCCAAGGACTCATGGCTGTTTCTCGCGAAATTGCAGTCCAGGTCACATAGGAGACCTGGTTTAGCGGGATCCTTAGCCAGTAGCCTTCGAAGTCTGGACGCTTCAGTGGTAATGCTCAGATTCTCGCAGAAGAATCCCATGAGTCTCTTTTGGCCTTCCTACAGAGTCTTTTAAAGGTCTTGAAACTCAGGTGATAGGTGTCCCAATCATCCTGACAATTTCTCGCCTTAGCCTTGTTGTATAGCCTCCTTGTCTCCTTCCAGACTTGACCTGGCTCCTGTAAACACCACGCGCTGCGATTGGACTTTGGAGGTCGGCTAATGGGGCAGGATACAAGAAAGGCTTTACAGAGCGACCGTTCGTTTCGGGTTTCTGAATGGCGTTTTTTTCGCTCGGGGCCACTTAATCTCAAACACTATTCTATAGTGATCAGAGAAAGAGCATTCCGTGGTTACGTGCCAGTTATCTATTGTCAGGTAGTCGTTGTTAGTCGCTAGGGTTAAATCTATAACCTCTGCACGGCTCTTATTGCGGAATGTGGGGCGGTTGTGCCTGTTACAAACAATAAGATTTGTGAACAAAACGAATTCGAACAATGCCTCCCCTCTCGTGCTGAACAAGGGCCTTGATGTTTCCTGATGGCGGGTCCTGTTCCTCGTATGGTCAATATGCGAATGCCAGGTATAGGTTGCGCCCGTTCCTCCTTTCGCATAGTACCACCGTCAGGTCTTCGCTGCTGTAACAAGGGGAGAAAAGAAAATTAAGTCCAGCTATTACCACGATACAGGTTCTAGACTTACCCACGGTCATTCGGACAAGGAGATGGTATCCGCGAGAACCCAATCCACAGACCCTCTCACTCACGATCCAGGGTTCCTGGATGAGAGCCACGTCTACCCTCTCCCTGTCCATTAACCGTAGTAGGTCAGCCGAGGGAACCCCAGAATGATGCAGATTGATCTGCCCCACCCTAAGATTTTCCGGCTGACCTAGCATCCTTTCCGTCTGGTCCAGGGATGTATGCTCTGATGCATAGTAGACCCAACTTCAACTGGCCTTGCTTCTTCAGGATTTGGTACCAGGACTCTGCACCAAGGCTGATCCAGAGATTCTTGCCGTTTCCCTTATCACGGGTCAGCCCTCGCCTGATCGTCCAGTCCCCGGTAACGCAATCCTCGTTCTGGCGCTTGATCATGTTAAGGATGGTTCGATCCTCCATTATCGGAGGTGGGATCCAAACCTTAATGATCGTTCGCTCAGGGATGAGCTCCGTGGGAACGACGTCAATCTTCGCACCAGGCCAAAGTTCACCAAAACTTTGGATTGTGTCTTTTAGAAACCGCAAGGAATCCTCGTTGGCACAAGCCACTGCCTTAGCGCCCTTATACCACTTGATGCCATAGAACTCGGCCAGGAACGGATTCTCTGGTCGGAACATGGTATCATGTAGGACCTGGTTTTTGGACTTCTCTAATGTGAGCCAATTACCAGCAGTGAGTTTCCCTTCCAGGTCGCTTCTGTCGATAATAGCCACCTGAAGCTCCGGCTTCGAGCTTAAGCTGGCCAGAATTCCTTCTGGACACATCCGCTTGCTCTCTGAAGCTTTTGCCGTGTCGACCGACCTCTGCCGCTTAGTGACAGAGGTTTTGCTGCTATTTTTGCCTTCCCTTCTCCCCTTTTTGGGGGGTGTGGTCGGTGCAGCTATGGAGGGATCTTTCCGGTAGTTGGATTTCCCTGTAGGTGATGTTGCTGGCTTCGAGTTGGAAGGTATTGCCTCCCTTTTCGAAGCAGCCTCAGCCACCTGCTGAGAAGTCTTCTTCGCCGGTTCCACAGACTGCACTACTGTACTGTGCGAGAGGTTTTGAGTGTTACCAGACTCGGTAAGCCTCTCGTACCGTCTCACGTTGTATTCGTGCTTTTTCTTCAGCTTCCTCTCCTTCGCGTTAAGCGACTCTGGATTGCGGCCTTCAAGTCCCCGAATGAACTTGAATGAGGCCTTGTACCCTGAGCACTGTTTGCGTCGGAGGTCCTCCATCTCGACGTTGCTTTCCGGCGCGACCGTGTCAGCTTTAGTCACTTCATCGTGCCTCCTGTTCTATGGCTCGTCCTCCAACGGCATACGAGCAAGCGCGAGCGCTAGCTCGTGGTCCGTTATGGTCGGGCCTGTGAACAGGAATTCCGATTTGGTGGCCACTGGCTCCAGATCGACGCCTTCCTGCCGTCGCAGCAGACTTTCGCCCGCTGCAAAGTGACCGCTGGCGACACGCAGAGAGGATTGCTCCTCACCGTGCCCGGGACCAACCATTTACAGAAAAGCAAACTGATTAGAAAACTAAAATCAACTCACCAAAGGTTCTCCTTGTCGGCGGCATCCTTCTTTTTCGCCGTAAAGGATGATGTCAAAGCATTACTGCCAGTCATTGTTTGCGAGCCGCTGTCCATGGCCGCTTCAGTGTTGGTTAATAACTGTTCCAGGCTCCTGTTGCCCTCTCAGTTGTTACCTATTCCGTGGGTTCGTAGGCAGCTGCTGCGAAAGGCACGCAAAGAATTAGAGCAACACAACCAAAACGCAAAGACAACCAGAGACATACGCAGAGAGACAGAGCAATAATATTAATAATAATTGAGTTTTGAATGCCTGCATAAACAGCGGCGTGCCCGCTATTCTGCTTTGTTTAAAGTTACGTTGCAGCCGCAGCGGCAGTGACGTCGCCGTCACCAATTTACAATATGACAAACAAGCTGATTATGTATATTTAAATATTTTATTATTGTAGCTTTGTTCTTACGCAGCGCACCAGCTTTTATTTTTAATGATGCTTTCTTCCAGCTGACTGGCTCTCTGTATGTCTTTTTGTCTGCGAAGAATATGCAAAATTTCATGTCGTTTGCTTTTGTTTTTTTACGTACTGCAGCTTTTACTCCAGTTTGTGCACTTCTCTTTAAATGTTGCCGTTTTAACTAAATTTGAAGTTAAGTTTTTAATAAACCGAATCTAACGTCAGTAATTTGCTAGTATTATTGCTGAAAATATAACAACAAAATATACGCCTTAGATTGGATGATGAATTTTTCGCTGAAATATCACAACGAAACTAGACTAGGGATGAGAATCGATATGGCGATATCGATGTTATATCGATATTTACTAGCGATATCTTCGCAGGAGACGATATGATATCACCACTAAGTAAATATCCTATAGAGAACGCATTTCATACGTTGCCACTGTACAGCCGAAACTGCCAGCGACACGGATACCTCCGAAATTCCGAAAAATGTGACAGAGACACTCGCTTTTTCGGAATCATTAGACGAGGCCGAATTAGTCGGCAGCCAGAGCTCGTAGAGGCCACAGCAAAGCGAGTGCGGAGAACGCCGCGACGCACAGTGGCTCGTTTTCTCATTCTACTTTGCAAAAATCATATCTTTTGATCCAGGTAAGATATCACCAAAATTTAAAAGGGGTTTAATAAAGAATACCTGTCGCTTTGAAATGAGTGTAAGATCTTAAAAATCGGACGACAGATAAATTTTCAGCAGGTGTTCAAAGTTGGATTTTGTGTTTATACGATGATTTTCGTGAAACGCGACATTCATCGTATGCTTTTTTCTGAAATTTATGTGTAAATTTGTGATTCTTTATACATAATTATATGTAAATTAATGTTTTAAATACATCTAAACACTAAAGATAACAAATTTGATGGATTTCATGTTTCAAATACATATATATCGTATAAATTCCTGTAAAAACAAAATGTAATTTCAATTAAACTTTTATACTATATATTTGATTAAATTTATATTTATATAAATAAATAACAATAAAACTATTCAATTAATGTCCTTGTTAATTTAATTTTCCTCAGCTATGTCTTCAAGTTCGTAACCTATGTACATTAAATCTACCATTTCTTTAGTATAAAACTCTTGCAGTTCTTTGCGACTTCACACAATTCTTTTTGTTGATATCAGTGGATCTGAAGAAACTGATAACTTATTAAAATAGTCTTAATTTTGTCTTTACCGTGTCACCTTGCAACTATTCGAGTACCTATATTTCTTGTACTCCTTGTTTATAGATTTCTGGACTTCTTCTAATAATTCCCCGATTGACAGACATTGGTTTTCGTTAAGATCTCCTCCGTGTACCAAAATTTTATGAAGTTTGTTTTTGATCTTGTCGACCTCCGTCATATTTTCCTTAGCAAAGTATACTGTACTCACGGTCAATATAAACTCTTCTTAGCTTGGAACATCCATAAACATCTGAAATACATCTCGAATTTTGGAAGACATTTTGCGGTTTCAATATTTGATTTATATTACATAATACTAATCAGCACTGATTTTGTTTAATATCGTGATGGTTGCCAAAAGTAGACTGTGATACAATGCACCTAAATATTTGAATATATACCCTTAATCCCTAATATTAATTACCAACTTAAGTAGTACAAAAGATTAAACATGTGTAGTCATTTAAAATTTACAAACTTAGATAATTGGGTTTGGTAAACGTGGAAAATGAGTACGAAAAAGGGTTATAAATTACATAATCACTACCTGTTTGCTTGGGTTACATTAGTATATTTAGGTAGACAATGAATTCTTAATATTATATTTATGTAATGTGTTCAATAAAAGGTCTAGTTCAACGGAAACACGTTCAAATAACGACCATTCCGTACCGTAGGTTGCGCAAAAATGCGAGCCCGGCGCCATTTTGGGTGCGCCACAACGCAATTTTGACCCAGTTAAAAGCGTTGTGCGTGAATTGTTTATTAAATAAAAAGTTAGCTGGCACTTCTTGGCACCTAGACTTTCTTGAAGTTGTTGCCGAAATATCCACGGAATAACGTGTATATACCCGTTTGCCTGGACAAGCCTGGACTTTATGCTAAAAGTCTATCTAAAGTTAAAAAACAATGTCCAAAATAGTGCTTTAGTAAAAATATTATTTAAAATACTTCAAAACAAAAAAATAACAACATTTTTATACCATTCGCTTTAGAATCGACACACCTATTAGGTAAAATGAAGAAACTGAATATTCATAGAACCATTTGGATGCAATTTCATCGCAAAAATGAAAAATTTTTCATAAAAAAACATTTTTATGAAAAATCGAATTTTTTTTCATGTTTGATGGGCTCTACCGCCGAAACCGTTTGCCCAAATTAAAAAATCTAAACGGATTTATAAATTTTGGACAATTCTCTATCAAACTGCATTTAAGGATTTTCCATGGCGAGAAATGACCGATTTCTTTTTTGCCACGTGAGTCTCGTGAGTGAGCCACTGTGCGACGCTTGCTGTGCGATATGAGCATTCATGTAAGTGTGCATATATGTGTGCAATTTTTGCATATGGGAATTTCCACCAAAAGGTCCACCGAGACCAAAACATTCAAAGTGTTTAAAAACAACTTGTTTCATTATAAAAATAGGGTGTATAGTCGATATTTTAATAGGAAAGCAATGTAATTTAACTAATGTAACAAAATTTCGTCTCTATTCATAACCCATTTCGAGATTTTGGGAACAAGTGCAACTTTTCTCATTTGGGCATTTCTAGTGTACATTTTGTTTTGATACAAATTCTCAAAATAATTTATTATGCATTGTCTTATGGTACTTCAAATTTTTGGAAAGGTACAAAGAGTCAAAAAATAATGTATAAGAAAGTATGCGATTGCAAGTTACGATAATTTCGGCTTTGCATTATCGCATATTTCGGTGTCCCGTGCGACATGTCCCGTGCGAATGCGGCTTTATTTAGTTTAAAAAAAAACTAGAAATCATATTTGAGCAAAACTATAACAATTTTAAAGAGACATCAATGCATAACATTTATCAGAAATTTGCGTGAATATATTGCCCAAACTTTCGCTGAAATCTGAGATTAAATTGATCGCCAAAAAAACCACTTCTATTTTTGTCCCGTGCGAATGCCTTGATTTTTTGTAAAAATCTACAATAAGAATAGTTCCTCAAAATCGACCTTAGCACCAGTTATAGGGCTAATCAAGAACTACTTTTAATTGGAAAAATAATTTTGAAAATCCGTCTTACTTTGACCTTTTTACCACTTACAATGTGTACGATTGTCCCGTGCGACATCATGGAAATGCCCATATGTATGCATGTTCTTTATGCTTTGCTTTTGTTCTCAGCTTTTTTGTTTACAGGGCAAGCCAGTTGAGTTTTGTTTTGATGGTGTGTAATAAGGGGTGATAAGAATTTGTATTTATTTTATATAAATGCATTTATATTTAATTATATACAAATGCACAAATATTTAATTTATTTATTTAATATTATTATAATTATTTATTGAATACAAAAATAAATTTATTAAATTAATTTAATTTAATTAAATAATTAATTAAATACAAAATGTATTGATGTTTTATAATAAATATGTATAAATATATATATATCCATTCAAAAATATATTATTTTTGATATCATAATCTGTTTATCATTTTAATTTGCCCTAAAACAAAAACAAATCAAGGTTACTTGAAATTGGACGTAATGAAAATATGTATCCGCAATACGACACACCCCGTACTTCTTAGGCCTAACTACCCACAATATTATATATTAAATATACCATTAATTTCTTAAATAAACTTAGTTTATAGATCAAACAAATTTAGTGATTTGCTTTATCCATCAAAAGTATTTAATTAACTTTTAATAAAAATAATTTAAAACTTAACCGTTAAAGGGTATAAAAAGGGTATAAATAATTGTAGCTTATTTTATATTTAAAGTAAAATTAATAATAGTTTATATGTGCATACATTTATGTTTGTACATATGCATATAATATATTCTCATCAATACTTTTCTTTAAATTTATTTAAATAAATAATATTAAAACAAGCCGAACAGTCGGGACCCCGACCGTAATATACCCTGTGGGCCTACAGGAACCCGCTCAAATTCACTCCAGATGAAATTCTCTAGTATTTCGTTATTTTTTAATTTGTGGGCGAAGGGGGCGTGGTATCGTGATAAAATTTTCTGGACAAATCGACCTCAAGATACTCATCATGTGTGCTACATCTCAAGTCTCTAGCTACAAAACTGCCCTTGTTATGAGGTTTTTGAACTAGAAAACTGCTTGCTTTATAAGCTTTTACTTAATTTGTGGGCAAAGAGGGCGTGGCATCCAAAAAAAAAGATAAACTTGATCTGCCTGCAAAAATTTCCAGTGCTGGGACACCAAGTTCAAGCTTCTAGCTCTTACCATCTCTGAGATCCTTTCGTTCATACGGACGGACCGACAGACCGACGGACAGACGGACATGGCTATATCGACTCGGCTATTGATGCTGATCAAGAATATATATACTTTATTGGGTCGGCCATGCTTCCTTCTGCCCGTTACATATTTTTAACAAACTTAATATACCCCCACAGGGTATAATAAGCATTTGCTTATTAACTAAATACATTTATTTTTTTAATACAAACGAATAATATTGTTGAGTTTATATGCAGACATACATATATGTATATATATATATATATATATATATATATATGTATTTAATAGGTTTGACATATATAAATAAGTTAAAATAATTGTAATATATTCTATAGTAGATTTTTACAGCATCATTTTGGAAAAAGAATGATACTCAATTGCGGAAGGGTAAAGCTCTAAGCAAAGTCAGATTTTGCCACAGGCGCTGGCAATCTTTTCATATATTGCGTGAATATATATAGAGAATATAGAGATTGTACCATCCTCTTTACACACATGCATACTTTTATAGACAGACGGAGACAGATATAGTCGTACGTTTTTGCTGCTGGCTGCTCTGAATGTATGTGTGTATCCTTTAATATGTGTATGCATATTTTTGTGCATGTGTACTTTTCACGCTGATCTTGTTTGTATTATGACTGCAGTATCCGATACCCTATGCATGTTATTGTTTTAAAACTGAGTTTCAAAAGTTAAATAAATATTTTTAATTGATAAAACAAAGCTATGCATTTGTTTCATAATCATCCTTTATCTATTTAGAAAACTTCATGCAATCTGCAATAGAAAATATTGTGGGTAATAAAGTTTTGAAGGAACAGGGTATTTCATAGTGCTCCGGCACACGCATTGGCAACCGCCGAAAACAAAATATTTGGCTGAGTTGCTTGATATTCGATTCTAGAGACAGGGAACTTTGGCAACAGTGCTTTGTTTCGCTGTTTGCCAGTGACCTTGATTTGATTCTGTTTTAGGGCAATTAAAATGATAAGCAGATTATGATAACTGCTGATATCTGATAAATATAATACATTTTTTAATGAATATTTATGTTTATATATTATTTATAATTATATATTTATTATAAAATACCAATAAATTATGTATTTAATTATTTATATAAGTATTAATTTTATTATTTAATTACGATAAGGTATTAAAATGTTTAAATTAATATTTTTTTTAATCAATAAATTTTAAAAATAATAAATAATTTAATAGTTATGAATATATAGTTTAATATGCATTTATATGTATTAATAAAGTAAATATAAATTCTTATCACCCGCCATCAAAACAAAACTCAGCTGGCTTGCCTTGCCCACCAGCAGCGCAAGTCGGCAAAAAATCTGAAAACAATAACAAACATGAAGAACTTGCATACATGTGCGCTTGAATGTACACATAAATGCACGCATACATACATAAAAAAAATATCACAGCAAGCGTCGCGGTGTTGTCCGCTATCGCTTAGCTGTGTCCGCAATGAGCTCTGAACGCCAACTGATGCGGTGCCGTCCAAATGTACCAAAATGGCCGCCATCTTGGTACATTTTTGTAGCCGTGGACGGCATAGTATGCAGTATAGCTGAACGCTTTCATTGTGTGGGATGGGTACTAGAGAACTGCAACAAGCCACCGGTACTTAAGGTGCACCGGGTAAATGTAGGGTGTTTTTGACACCATGGTGTTTTTAACCACCGGACAACTGGGTACAATGCACACCCATACAATAAGGCATGGGTGTTTGACACACACGCAACAAAAGTGAGTAGGTAGTTTTTTGCATATGTGCGTATGGCATACGTCGGCACATCGACGTCTAAAAAAGGATGGGTGGAAAGGGAAGCACAAAAATTGACACACAAATTGTATAGAGTGTCTTGGGTGTTAGGGTTTTTTGTGCAAGCCTTCGCTTGTGTTGCTTTTTTAGTACCTGCTGCAGCTAAGCGTCGCTTAGTGCGCAATACGAAAATTATAAAATAATATTTAACTGAAGAATTTATAATTGATTTATTCATCTAATAAATATAATAATAAATAAATATAAAATCAAATAAAATATAAATTAAATTATTTTGTATTACTTCAGTGCATTATACTTAAAATAATTCGGCCGATAATTAGACATGCACACACAGACACCATGGTGTGTACATAGACACCCGGGTGATACATGGGTGTTTTGCCTACTTCTCTTTGTTACGCATTGCCTTTTTTTCACTTGCGCTTATTACTACATTCCTTTTGAGTATGAGTGCGACCGGCACCCGTTGCCTAAAAATGCATGGGTGCAAGTAATAAAAAAAAGGGTGATTGTATGATCGAGTGCGTGATATTGCCGGCACTCGCAGCACACACAAAACATTGGATGAGTGTGTGTCTTTGCATTGCTTAGCCGGTGGTGAGTGGCACCGGGACACACATTTTTATGGGTGTGAGGAGGGTGGCAAAAAGTGGCACACTTGCAGTTCTCTGATGGGTACTCTATAGGTTATTTGCTTAGTGATTGTGCGCAGCGTGACCGAATATGGTATTTTATATACTTTTTGGTATATAATCAGCTCAGATTTTGGTTAATTGTATATTTTTGGTATATAATGATATTATTGCTCAGTTTTATGGTATTTCATGGTATTTTCTGTTTGGCCACACTTTTCAAATGATGCTGTTTTGTTCCATGTGGTAAGACTTGTTAATTATGCATGTCTATGATATTTATACTGTTTATAATAATTATACAGGCTATGAACAAACAAAAATATCGCGACGAGTGGGAGACCTTCCCCGAAAATAAAAAATGGGTCAGCAGGAGCGCAAATAAAATGAATGCCTACTGTAAGGCATGCGAGTGTGAAATCAATAATGAAAATGTGTCAAACATATTGCACATAAAACAAGCATTGTGCGAAAGCGGATGCAATAATTTTAAGCCTGATATAAAAATGATGAATAGAGATCTCAAGTTGGATTTATGCAGTTTTGATGAAGAAAATTAAATTAAGTTAAACTTAAAATGCTCAAATGAAACTTGAAAGACTAAGACATGTTCCTCCATTATAATTATTATTTGTTACATTATTATATAAAACTTTATATATTATATAAAACTGATGAAGAAAATTAAATTAAGTTAAACTTAAAATGCTCAAATGAAATTTGAAAGATTAACACATGTTCCTCCATTATTATTATTATTTGTTACATTATTATATAAAACTTAATATTAAATGAAATTAAAAAATGAACTGAACTGAACTAATCTTTTGTTTTTCTTATATATAATAAGTCTGTTATTATCTTTTGATCAATATATTTTTATATATTTGTATACCTAATTCAAATTTCCAGGCGTTTTAACTGACATTTTTATGGTATTTTAATGGTACGATATATTGTAAAATATGAAATAGTATATTTTAGTATATTTTTGAGGGAAAAATGGTATTTCTCAATTTGTCCGGCGCGGTCACGCTGATCGTGCGTGAATGTTACACATTTCAAATATACCAAAGCATTTTTACTTATTTATTTCGTTTTGTTTATTTATTTATTTCGATGGTTTTTATACCCCGTGCCCATTAAAAATGGGCATAAAAGGATATAATGAATTTGTGTGAATGTATGTAATAGGCAAAAGGAAGCATTTGCTTCCTGAATATATAGTCTTGATCAGTATCAATAGCCGAGTCGATTGACACCTGTCCGTCCGTTTGTCCGTCTGTATGTACGCGTAGATCTCAAATTTGGAATGTAGGTTCTTGAATACCATACGCAGATGAAGTTTATTTTAAATTTTCGGTATCTCACCCACCGCCCACGCAAATCAAAGAAAACTGTCACTGCCTCAGATAAATCAGCCCAACATAACAGATAGTTTAATTATAACTCACGCTCAGCAATTTGCTGCAAGTTTCATGACGATCGACCCATAAATAAAGGAGATATTAAGGAAATTGTTTTAATTCCACTTTTTGGCCAAGGCGAGAGAGCATATGAAATTTCCATTTGCACAAACGAGAAAGCATATGCTAATCTGATGACTTGCGCTGTCGGCTGCAGTGGCGCTATACATTGTGTTACGTGGTGCTGTACAGTGCAAAATACTGACGGCCACACTCAGAACTATACATTATAACGTAAAATTAATATTTGAGACTGTTCACACTCATGTTTGTTGAGATAACACAGCTTAAATTGACAGCATAACAACGCTAAGAAAGTTGATGCAAGTTTCATAATGATTGACCCATTAATAATGGAGATATTAAGAAATTTGATTTAATTCCATTATTTCATAAAATTGGCCAGTTGTCCAAAACTGTCAAACAATAGCTTAAGAGTTGTCCAGCACTGACAAACTAAATGATTAATATTATAATAATTAATTTTAACCATTGGTAACCTATATGATTTGGCGCGCAATAACTAACAGCACTGTGTGAGAGGGAGAAACATGTGGTGTTGCCAGATTACATGCAGAGCAAAAATTTAGTTTATTGCAATTCTGGACGCTGTCAGAATCTCCGAAGCGAAAATTGGTAGGTTTGGAAAAAAAGTTGTTTAAAATGGCTAAAAATTATGTGAAAATGGCAAACAAAAAAATGCTGAATCAGTCAAATTTTCGTTGTTTTTCGTTCTGCTCAATTTGATATTTGCAGCAGCTTTGCAAGCTGAAAACTGCTCCACACACAACATTGACAAATGATAACTAGTCGCAATCGCCGTGCGCCCATCGCAGCCACATGTTTTTTGAGGCTGCGTGGTGGCGGTTATCAAAAAGCTTTGCGACTATTTCGGATTTGCAATACGCACAATATGCTCTTCTTGGATCAGTGCAATCCATTGCTTAAGCTCCTCATCTTTTAGCCAGGCATCACGAAAATTTTGCTTGTAAATTTTTGGCTTTTAACCCAATCACATGACACAGCAAAATAGTAAACAAACACTTTCAAGTTGTTCATATAATCGAACCATTGAGTTTAATACAAGTTGCGATATTTGTTTCAACCAATATTAATCGTAATTTGTGCAATCAATTGCAAAAAGGTATAAAAAAGGCAAAAATGATAAATAAAAATATATATTGGAAACATGACATCCATCAAATATGTTCTCTATAATGTATACAGGTTAGGTTAGATTAGGTTTAATCGGACCGCTCAACAGAATGTCGAGATCACCTAGAGGCCATTCGGCCCATTGTGATGTCCGTTACCTGTGGGAGTGGAAAAAGGATTGTTGGAGGGTTGAAGGGAGCGGAAAAGGGAGTTTAAATTGTCCTGGTCCCAAAAACCCTAATTGGTTCCGTTTGGCGGGATTCGCCTTTGGAACCAACCAGTGGAGTCCAGGAAGAGTTCCAGATCCTCCAGTCGCAGTTTTGCAAGACTGCCCAGTTTCTCGAAAAAGGGTTCCCCGAGAAAACGGGTTCTCCTTCTAAGAAGTGCAGGGCAGTCACACAGAAGGTGTTGGATGCTCTCCTCTTCCTCTTCATTTCCGCAGCTACGACAGAAGTCTTGTGATGGTACACCATACCTTAATTCCATTCGGCCAAGGGGACAGTGACCCGTCAAGAGTCCTATCAAGACCCTTATCCTGTTCTTGCTAAAGTGTAGGAGTTCAGATGATCGCTTTGGGTTTTCCAGTGCTCCTCTGCCGCAGTCCTCGCCGTTCTTGCTAGTTCGGAGAGGACGTACTGAAGAGGTCTTTGTACATCAGTCACCGCACTACCTGCCGGTAGCGCTGATCCTTGCCTTGCACATTCGTCAGCCCTCTCGTTTCCTGGTACACCGGAGTGCACAGGTACCCAGACAAGTCTGATTGAATGGTGGCAACGGTTCAGCGCTGTGACTGTTTTTCGAATGAGTTTGCTCTTGGTGGTGTTTGAGGACAGAGCCTTAAGGGCTGCCTGACTGTCGACGTAAATAGATATGTTCCTTGAAAGTTCCTCCAAGGTGGATATCAGTTTGGTCGACTGCCAGACAGCATAGATCTCCGCCTGGAAAACACTGCACCAGTCCGGAAGACGGTATGAGAGATTCGCAGCAGGGTATACAGAGTACACACCTGCTCCAGTGCCTTCATCCGTTTTCGAATCATCCGTGTGGATTGACAGCTCGTTCCCACATAGAGGGGGTTTTTGCTGCCAGTCAGTCCGTGATGGGAACACAATGTTGAACCTGTCTTCCCACTTGTTTTCAGGAACGCAATAGTCCTCCTTGTGTGGTCCAGCATTGCTTTCTATTGAGCGTAGAATGGCGCTGTGACCTACCGTACTTGGCTTAAGAAGGTTCAGAGCTCTAAGCCTGACCGCACTCCTGGCTGCCGCGTACTTCAGAAAGATGTCTATTGGTTCCAGGTCTAACATGACGTCTAGTGCTGTTTGGGGAGTGGAACATATACATCCCGTTACTCCCAAGCAAGCCAGTCTTTGCACTTTTTGGAGATTATTTGGGTGAGATTTGGTGCATGCTGTTTCCCATCATACCAATGCTCCATAAGTAAGTATGGGTCTGACAACAGCCGTATTAAACCAGTGGATAATATACGGTTGTAGCCCCCATCTTTTCCCAAAAGTCTTCTTACACACAAAGAAGGCTTGTAGTGCCTTTTTCATCCTCTCCTCCGAGTTTCTCTTCCAAGAGAGTTTCGAGTCGAGAATTACCCCTAGGTACTTTGCTGCCTTTGCCAGTCTAAGCTGTATCCCTCCTAGTGTAGGAAGTCTAAAGCTCGGTATCTTATATTTTCTTGTAAACAGGACCAGCTCGGTCTTTTGTGGGTTTGCCCCAAGACCATTCTGCTCTGCCCACCTTAGAGTAAAGCCGAGTGAATTTTCCATCAGTTCACTGATTGTTGGCAAGAACTTGCCAGTCACCAGTAAAGTCAGGTCGCCAGCGTAGGCCGTTACTCTGCATCCTCTATTTTTCAGTTTTAGAAGAAGGTCGTTGAGAACGAGATTCCACAATAGAAGAGATATAACTCTTCCTTGAGGCGTTCCCCCCGTGGCCAATATTCTAATTTTCGAAGTGCAAAGTTGGGAGTTGATCACTCTGCAGCTGAGCATATTGCTGAGCCACTGATTGATCATCGGGTGTGAGCCAATTTTGGCAAGTGCTGCCGTTATCGACTCGATCCTGACATTGTTGAAGGCTCCTTCTATATCGAGGAATGCGACCAGCGCAAACTCCTTTCTATGCAAGGTGTTTTCAATATTACTGACTACCTCATGTAGTGCTGTCTCAACGGATCTACCTTTGAGATAGGCATGCTGAGAGCTGCTGAATACATTTGGAGTCAGCTTCGTTCTTAGATATAGATCCAGAAGTCGTTCTAGCGTTTTTAATAAAAACGATGATAGACTAATTGGTCTATAGTCCTTCGCTGAGCAGTGGTTTATCTTTCCTGTTTTGGGAATGAATACCACTCTCACTTCTCTCCAGATACGTAGGATGTATCCTATAGAGAGGCATCCTCTGAAGATTATCAATAACCATGGCAAGAGGTCAAGACGCGCAGCCTGCAACATAGCCGGTCTAACGCCATCCGGTCCTGCAGATTTGTAGGGTTGAAATGACTTGATATCTTCTTTCTTCATTGATAATTTCCTCTATAACGGCTTCACTTTCCACGTACACCCCCCGCCCCCCCTCCCCCTCAGGCTCTTCACTGATAGTGGAGGCGGTGATCCCGCCCCCTTCATCCGCTTCCACGGAACCCGGGAAGTGGGTGTTCGTGAGAAGTTCCAAGGACTCATGGCTGTTTCTCGCGAAATTGCAGTCCAGGTCACATAGGAGACCTGGTTTAGCGGGATCCTTAGCCAGTAGCCTTCGAAGTCTGGACGCTTCAGTGGTAATGCTCAGATTCTCGCAGAAGAATCCCATGAGTCTCTTTTGGCCTTCCTACAGAGTCTTTTAAAGGTCTTGAAACTCAGGTGATAGGTGTCCCAATCATCCTGACAATTTCTCGCCTTAGCCTTGTTGTATAGCCTCCTTGTCTCCTTCCAGACTTGACCTGGCTCCTGTAAACACCACGCGCTGCGATTGGACTTTGGAGGTCGGCTAATGGGGCAGGATACAAGAAAGGCTTTACAGAGCGACCGTTCGTTTCGGGTTTCTGAATGGCGTTTTTTTCGCTCGGGGCCACTTAATCTCAAACACTATTCTATAGTGATCAGAGAAAGAGCATTCCGTGGTTACGTGCCAGTTATCTATTGTCAGGTAGTCGTTGTTAGTCGCTAGGGTTAAATCTATAACCTCTGCACGGCTCTTATTGCGGAATGTGGGGCGGTTGTGCCTGTTACAAACAATAAGATTTGTGAACAAAACGAATTCGAACAATGCCTCCCCTCTCGTGCTGAACAAGGGCCTTGATGTTTCCTGATGGCGGGTCCTGTTCCTCGTATGGTCAATATGCGAATGCCAGGTATAGGTTGCGCCCGTTCCTCCTTTCGCATAGTACCACCGTCAGGTCTTCGCTGCTGTAACAAGGGGAGAAAAGAAAATTAAGTCCAGCTATTACCACGATACAGGTTCTAGACTTACCCACGGTCATTCGGACAAGGAGATGGTATCCGCGAGAACCCAATCCACAGACCCTCTCACTCACGATCCAGGGTTCCTGGATGAGAGCCACGTCTACCCTCTCCCTGTCCATTAACCGTAGTAGGTCAGCCGAGGGAACCCCAGAATGATGCAGATTGATCTGCCCCACCCTAAGATTTTCCGGCTGACCTAGCATCCTTTCCGTCTGGTCCAGGGATGTATGCTCTGATGCATAGTAGACCCAACTTCAACTGGCCTTGCTTCTTCAGGATTTGGTACCAGGACTCTGCACCAAGGCTGATCCAGAGATTCTTGCCGTTTCCCTTATCACGGGTCAGCCCTCGCCTGATCGTCCAGTCCCCGGTAACGCAATCCTCGTTCTGGCGCTTGATCATGTTAAGGATGGTTCGATCCTCCATTATCGGAGGTGGGATCCAAACCTTAATGATCGTTCGCTCAGGGATGAGCTCCGTGGGAACGACGTCAATCTTCGCACCAGGCCAAAGTTCACCAAAACTTTGGATTGTGTCTTTTAGAAACCGCAAGGAATCCTCGTTGGCACAAGCCACTGCCTTAGCGCCCTTATACCACTTGATGCCATAGAACTCGGCCAGGAACGGATTCTCTGGTCGGAACATGGTATCATGTAGGACCTGGTTTTTGGACTTCTCTAATGTGAGCCAATTACCAGCAGTGAGTTTCCCTTCCAGGTCGCTTCTGTCGATAATAGCCACCTGAAGCTCCGGCTTCGAGCTTAAGCTGGCCAGAATTCCTTCTGGACACATCCGCTTGCTCTCTGAAGCTTTTGCCGTGTCGACCGACCTCTGCCGCTTAGTGACAGAGGTTTTGCTGCTATTTTTGCCTTCCCTTCTCCCCTTTTTGGGGGGTGTGGTCGGTGCAGCTATGGAGGGATCTTTCCGGTAGTTGGATTTCCCTGTAGGTGATGTTGCTGGCTTCGAGTTGGAAGGTATTGCCTCCCTTTTCGAAGCAGCCTCAGCCACCTGCTGAGAAGTCTTCTTCGCCGGTTCCACAGACTGCACTACTGTACTGTGCGAGAGGTTTTGAGTGTTACCAGACTCGGTAAGCCTCTCGTACCGTCTCACGTTGTATTCGTGCTTTTTCTTCAGCTTCCTCTCCTTCGCGTTAAGCGACTCTGGATTGCGGCCTTCAAGTCCCCGAATGAACTTGAATGAGGCCTTGTACCCTGAGCACTGTTTGCGTCGGAGGTCCTCCATCTCGACGTTGCTTTCCGGCGCGACCGTGTCAGCTTTAGTCACTTCATCGTGCCTCCTGTTCTATGGCTCGTCCTCCAACGGCATACGAGCAAGCGCGAGCGCTAGCTCGTGGTCCGTTATGGTCGGGCCTGTGAACAGGAATTCCGATTTGGTGGCCACTGGCTCCAGATCGACGCCTTCCTGCCGTCGCAGCAGACTTTCGCCCGCTGCAAAGTGACCGCTGGCGACACGCAGAGAGGATTGCTCCTCACCGTGCCCGGGACCAACCATTTACAGAAAAGCAAACTGATTAGAAAACTAAAATCAACTCACCAAAGGTTCTCCTTGTCGGCGGCATCCTTCTTTTTCGCCGTAAAGGATGATGTCAAAGCATTACTGCCAGTCATTGTTTGCGAGCCGCTGTCCATGGCCGCTTCAGTGTTGGTTAATAACTGTTCCAGGCTCCTGTTGCCCTCTCAGTTGTTACCTATTCCGTGGGTTCGTAGGCAGCTGCTGCGAAAGGCACGCAAAGAATTAGAGCAACACAACCAAAACGCAAAGACAACCAGAGACATACGCAGAGAGACAGAGCAATAATATTAATAATAATTGAGTTTTGAATGCCTGCATAAACAGCGGCGTGCCCGCTATTCTGCTTTGTTTAAAGTTACGTTGCAGCCGCAGCGGCAGTGACGTCGCCGTCACCAATTTACAATATGACAAACAAGCTGATTATGTATATTTAAATATTTTATTATTGTAGCTTTGTTCTTACGCAGCGCACCAGCTTTTATTTTTAATGATGCTTTCTTCCAGCTGACTGGCTCTCTGTATGTCTTTTTGTCTGCGAAGAATATGCAAAATTTCATGTCGTTTGCTTTTGTTTTTTTTACGTACTGCAGCTTTTACTCCAGTTTGTGCACTTCTCTTTAAATGTTGCCGTTTTAACTAAATTTGAAGTTAAGTTTTTAATAAACCGAATCTAACGTCAGTAATTTGCTAGTATTATTGCTGAAAATATAACAACAAAATATACGCCTTAGATTGGATGATGAATTTTTCGCTGAAATATCACAACGAAACTAGACTAGGGATGAGAATCGATATGGCGATATCGATGTTATATCGATATTTACTAGCGATATCTTCGCAGGAGACGATATGATATCACCACTAAGTAAATATCCTATAGAGAACGCATTTCATACGTTGCCACTGTACAGCCGAAACTGCCAGCGACACGGATACCTCCGAAATTCCGAAAAATGTGACAGAGACACTCGCTTTTTCGGAATCATTAGACGAGGCCGAATTAGTCGGCAGCCAGAGCTCGTAGAGGCCACAGCAAAGCGAGTGCGGAGAACGCCGCGACGCACAGTGGCTCGTTTTCTCATTCTACTTTGCAAAAATCATATCTTTTGATCCAGGTAAGATATCACCAAAATTTAAAAGGGGTTTAATAAAGAATACCTGTCGCTTTGAAATGAGTGTAAGATCTTAAAAATCGGACGACAGATAAATTTTCAGCAGGTGTTCAAAGTTGGATTTTGTGTTTATACGATGATTTTCGTGAAACGCGACATTCATCGTATGCTTTTTTCTGAAATTTATGTGTAAATTTGTGATTCTTTATACATAATTATATGTAAATTAATGTTTTAAATACATCTAAACACTAAAGATAACAAATTTGATGGATTTCATGTTTCAAATACATATATATCGTATAAATTCTTGTAAAAACAAAATGTAATTTCAATTAAACTTTTATACTATATATTTGATTAAATTTATATTTATATAAATAAATAACAATAAAACTATTCAATTAATGTCCTTGTTAATTTAATTTTCCTCAGCTATGTCTTCAAGTTCGTAACCTATGTACATTAAATCTACCATTTCTTTAGTATAAAACTCTTGCAGTTCTTTGCGACTTCACACAATTCTTTTTGTTGATATCAGTGGATCTGAAGAAACTGATAACTTATTAAAATAGTCTTAATTTTGTCTTTACCGTGTCACCTTGCAACTATTCGAGTACCTATATTTCTTGTACTCCTTGTTTATAGATTTCTGGACTTCTTCTAATAATTCCCCGATTGACAGACATTGGTTTTCGTTAAGATCTCCTCCGTGTACCAAAATTTTATGAAGTTTGTTTTTGATCTTGTCGACCTCCGTCATATTTTCCTTAGCAAAGTATACTGTACTCACGGTCAATATAAACTCTTCTTAGCTTGGAACATCCATAAACATCTGAAATACATCTCGAATTTTGGAAGACATTTTGCGGTTTCAATATTTGATTTATATTACATAATACTAATCAGCACTGATTTTGTTTAATATCGTGATGGTTGCCAAAAGTAGACTGTGATACAATGCACCTAAATATTTGAATATATACCCTTAATCCCTAATATTAATTACCAACTTAAGTAGTACAAAAGATTAAACATGTGTAGTCATTTAAAATTTACAAACTTAGATAATTGGGTTTGGTAAACGTGGAAAATGAGTACGAAAAAGGGTTATAAATTACATAATCACTACCTGTTTGCTTGGGTTACATTAGTATATTTAGGTAGACAATGAATTCTTAATATTATATTTATGTAATGTGTTCAATAAAAGGTCTAGTTCAACGGAAACACGTTCAAATAACGACCATTCCGTACCGTAGGTTGCGCAAAAATGCGAGCCCGGCGCCATTTTGGGTGCGCCACAACGCAATTTTGACCCAGTTAAAAGCGTTGTGCGTGAATTGTTTATTAAATAAAAAGTTAGCTGGCACTTCTTGGCACCTAGACTTTCTTGAAGTTGTTGCCGAAATATCCACGGAATAACGTGTATATACCCGTTTGCCTGGACAAGCCTGGACTTTATGCTAAAAGTCTATCTAAAGTTAAAAAACAATGTCCAAAATAGTGCTTTAGTAAAAATATTATTTAAAATACTTCAAAACAAAAAAATAACAACATTTTTATACCATTCGCTTTAGAATCGACACACCTATTAGGTAAAATGAAGAAACTGAATATTCATAGAACCATTTGGATGCAATTTCATCGCAAAAATGAAAAATTTTTCATAAAAAAACATTTTTATGAAAAATCGAATTTTTTTTCATGTTTGATGGGCTCTACCGCCGAAACCGTTTGCCCAAATTAAAAAATCTAAACGGATTTATAAATTTTGGACAATTCTCTATCAAACTGCATTTAAGGATTTTCCATGGCGAGAAATGACCGATTTCTTTTTTGCCACGTGAGTCTCGTGAGTGAGCCACTGTGCGACGCTTGCTGTGCGATATGAGCATTCATGTAAGTGTGCATATATGTGTGCAATTTTTGCATATGGGAATTTCCACCAAAAGGTCCACCGAGACCAAAACATTCAAAGTGTTTAAAAACAACTTGTTTCATTATAAAAATAGGGTGTATAGTCGATATTTTAATAGGAAAGCAATGTAATTTAACTAATGTAACAAAATTTCGTCTCTATTCATAACCCATTTCGAGATTTTGGGAACAAGTGCAACTTTTCTCATTTGGGCATTTCTAGTGTACATTTTGTTTTGATACAAATTCTCAAAATAATTTATTATGCATTGTCTTATGGTACTTCAAATTTTTGGAAAGGTACAAAGAGTCAAAAAATAATGTATAAGAAAGTATGCGATTGCAAGTTACGATAATTTCGGCTTTGCATTATCGCATATTTCGGTGTCCCGTGCGACATGTCCCGTGCGAATGCGGCTTTATTTAGTTTAAAAAAAAACTAGAAATCATATTTGAGCAAAACTATAACAATTTTAAAGAGACATCAATGCATAACATTTATCAGAAATTTGCGTGAATATATTGCCCAAACTTTCGCTGAAATCTGAGATTAAATTGATCGCCAAAAAAACCACTTCTATTTTTGTCCCGTGCGAATGCCTTGATTTTTTGTAAAAATCTACAATAAGAATAGTTCCTCAAAATCGACCTTAGCACCAGTTATAGGGCTAATCAAGAACTACTTTTAATTGGAAAAATAATTTTGAAAATCCGTCTTACTTTGACCTTTTTACCACTTACAATGTGTACGATTGTCCCGTGCGACATCATGGAAATGCCCATATGTATGCATGTTCTTTATGCTTTGCTTTTGTTCTCAGCTTTTTTGTTTACAGGGCAAGCCAGTTGAGTTTTGTTTTGATGGTGTGTAATAAGGGGTGATAAGAATTTGTATTTATTTTATATAAATGCATTTATATTTAATTATATACAAATGCACAAATATTTAATTTATTTATTTAATATTATTATAATTATTTATTGAATACAAAAATAAATTTATTAAATTAATTTAATTTAATTAAATAATTAATTAAATACAAAATGTATTGATGTTTTATAATAAATATGTATAAATATATATATATCCATTCAAAAATATATTATTTTTGATATCATAATCTGTTTATCATTTTAATTTGCCCTAAAACAAAAACAAATCAAGGTTACTTGAAATTGGACGTAATGAAAATATGTATCCGCAATACGACACACCCCGTACTTCTTAGGCCTAACTACCCACAATATTATATATTAAATATACCATTAATTTCTTAAATAAACTTAGTTTATAGATCAAACAAATTTAGTGATTTGCTTTATCCATCAAAAGTATTTAATTAACTTTTAATAAAAATAATTTAAAACTTAACCGTTAAAGGGTATAAAAAGGGTATAAATAATTGTAGCTTATTTTATATTTAAAGTAAAATTAATAATAGTTTATATGTGCATACATTTATGTTTGTACATATGCATATAATATATTCTCATCAATACTTTTCTTTAAATTTATTTAAATAAATAATATTAAAACAAGCCGAACAGTCGGGACCCCGACCGTAATATACCCTGTGGGCCTACAGGAACCCGCTCAAATTCACTCCAGATGAAATTCTCTAGTATTTCGTTATTTTTTAATTTGTGGGCGAAGGGGGCGTGGTATCGTGATAAAATTTTCTGGACAAATCGACCTCAAGATACTCATCATGTGTGCTACATCTCAAGTCTCTAGCTACAAAACTGCCCTTGTTATGAGGTTTTTGAACTAGAAAACTGCTTGCTTTATAAGCTTTTACTTAATTTGTGGGCAAAGAGGGCGTGGCATCCAAAAAAAAAGATAAACTTGATCTGCCTGCAAAAATTTCCAGTGCTGGGACACCAAGTTCAAGCTTCTAGCTCTTACCATCTCTGAGATCCTTTCGTTCATACGGACGGACCGACAGACCGACGGACAGACGGACATGGCTATATCGACTCGGCTATTGATGCTGATCAAGAATATATATACTTTATTGGGTCGGCCATGCTTCCTTCTGCCCGTTACATATTTTTAACAAACTTAATATACCCCCACAGGGTATAATAAGCATTTGCTTATTAACTAAATACATTTATTTTTTTAATACAAACGAATAATATTGTTGAGTTTATATGCAGACATACATATATGTATATATATATATATATATATATATATATATATGTATTTAATAGGTTTGACATATATAAATAAGTTAAAATAATTGTAATATATTCTATAGTAGATTTTTACAGCATCATTTTGGAAAAAGAATGATACTCAATTGCGGAAGGGTAAAGCTCTAAGCAAAGTCAGATTTTGCCACAGGCGCTGGCAATCTTTTCATATATTGCGTGAATATATATAGAGAATATAGAGATTGTACCATCCTCTTTACACACATGCATACTTTTATAGACAGACGGAGACAGATATAGTCGTACGTTTTTGCTGCTGGCTGCTCTGAATGTATGTGTGTATCCTTTAATATGTGTATGCATATTTTTGTGCATGTGTACTTTTCACGCTGATCTTGTTTGTATTATGACTGCAGTATCCGATACCCTATGCATGTTATTGTTTTAAAACTGAGTTTCAAAAGTTAAATAAATATTTTTAATTGATAAAACAAAGCTATGCATTTGTTTCATAATCATCCTTTATCTATTTAGAAAACTTCATGCAATCTGCAATAGAAAATATTGTGGGTAATAAAGTTTTGAAGGAACAGGGTATTTCATAGTGCTCCGGCACACGCATTGGCAACCGCCGAAAACAAAATATTTGGCTGAGTTGCTTGATATTCGATTCTAGAGACAGGGAACTTTGGCAACAGTGCTTTGTTTCGCTGTTTGCCAGTGACCTTGATTTGATTCTGTTTTAGGGCAATTAAAATGATAAGCAGATTATGATAACTGCTGATATCTGATAAATATAATACATTTTTTAATGAATATTTATGTTTATATATTATTTATAATTATATATTTATTATAAAATACCAATAAATTATGTATTTAATTATTTATATAAGTATTAATTTTATTATTTAATTACGATAAGGTATTAAAATGTTTAAATTAATATTTTTTTTAATCAATAAATTTTAAAAATAATAAATAATTTAATAGTTATGAATATATAGTTTAATATGCATTTATATGTATTAATAAAGTAAATATAAATTCTTATCACCCGCCATCAAAACAAAACTCAGCTGGCTTGCCTTGCCCACCAGCAGCGCAAGTCGGCAAAAAATCTGAAAACAATAACAAACATGAAGAACTTGCATACATGTGCGCTTGAATGTACACATAAATGCACGCATACATACATAAAAAAAATATCACAGCAAGCGTCGCGGTGTTGTCCGCTATCGCTTAGCTGTGTCCGCAATGAGCTCTGAACGCCAACTGATGCGGTGCCGTCCAAATGTACCAAAATGGCCGCCATCTTGGTACATTTTTGTAGCCGTGGACGGCATAGTATGCAGTATAGCTGAACGCTTTCATTGTATGGGATGGGTACTAGAGAACTGCAACAAGCCACCGGTACTTAAGGTGCACCGGGTAAATGTAGGGTGTTTTTGACACCATGGTGTTTTTAACCACCGGACAACTGGGTACAATGCACACCCATACAATAAGGCATGGGTGTTTGACACACACGCAACAAAAGTGAGTAGGTAGTTTTTTGCATATGTGCGTATGGCATACGTCGGCACATCGACGTCTAAAAAAGGATGGGTGGAAAGGGAAGCACAAAAATTGACACACAAATTGTATAGAGTGTCTTGGGTGTTAGGGTTTTTTGTGCAAGCCTTCGCTTGTGTTGCTTTTTTAGTACCTGCTGCAGCTAAGCGTCGCTTAGTGCGCAATACGAAAATTATAAAATAATATTTAACTGAAGAATTTATAATTGATTTATTCATCTAATAAATATAATAATAAATAAATATAAAATCAAATAAAATATAAATTAAATTATTTTGTATTACTTCAGTGCATTATACTTAAAATAATTCGGCCGATAATTAGACATGCACACACAGACACCATGGTGTGTACATAGACACCCGGGTGATACATGGGTGTTTTGCCTACTTCTCTTTGTTACGCATTGCCTTTTTTTCACTTGCGCTTATTACTACATTCCTTTTGAGTATGAGTGCGACCGGCACCCGTTGCCTAAAAATGCATGGGTGCAAGTAATAAAAAAAAGGGTGATTGTATGATCGAGTGCGTGATATTGCCGGCACTCGCAGCACACACAAAACATTGGATGAGTGTGTGTCTTTGCATTGCTTAGCCGGTGGTGAGTGGCACCGGGACACACATTTTTATGGGTGTGAGGAGGGTGGCAAAAAGTGGCACACTTGCAGTTCTCTGATGGGTACTCTATAGGTTATTTGCTTAGTGATTGTGCGCAGCGTGACCGAATATGGTATTTTATATACTTTTTGGTATATAATCAGCTCAGATTTTGGTTAATTGTATATTTTTGGTATATAATGATATTATTGCTCAGTTTTATGGTATTTCATGGTATTTTCTGTTTGGCCACACTTTTCAAATGATGCTGTTTTGTTCCATGTGGTAAGACTTGTTAATTATGCATGTCTATGATATTTATACTGTTTATAATAATTATACAGGCTATGAACAAACAAAAATATCGCGACGAGTGGGAGACCTTCCCCGAAAATAAAAAATGGGTCAGCAGGAGCGCAAATAAAATGAATGCCTACTGTAAGGCATGCGAGTGTGAAATCAATAATGAAAATGTGTCAAACATATTGCACATAAAACAAGCATTGTGCGAAAGCGGATGCAATAATTTTAAGCCTGATATAAAAATGATGAATAGAGATCTCAAGTTGGATTTATGCAGTTTTGATGAAGAAAATTAAATTAAGTTAAACTTAAAATGCTCAAATGAAACTTGAAAGACTAAGACATGTTCCTCCATTATAATTATTATTTGTTACATTATTATATAAAACTTTATATATTATATAAAACTGATGAAGAAAATTAAATTAAGTTAAACTTAAAATGCTCAAATGAAATTTGAAAGATTAACACATGTTCCTCCATTATTATTATTATTTGTTACATTATTATATAAAACTTAATATTAAATGAAATTAAAAAATGAACTGAACTGAACTAATCTTTTGTTTTTCTTATATATAATAAGTCTGTTATTATCTTTTGATCAATATATTTTTATATATTTGTATACCTAATTCAAATTTCCAGGCGTTTTAACTGACATTTTTATGGTATTTTAATGGTACGATATATTGTAAAATATGAAATAGTATATTTTAGTATATTTTTGAGGGAAAAATGGAATTTCTCAATTTGTCCGGCGCGGTCACGCTGATCGTGCGTGAATGTTACACATTTCAAATATACCAAAGCATTTTTACTTATTTATTTCGTTTTGTTTATTTATTTATTTCGATGGTTTTTATACCCCGTGCCCATTAAAAATGGGCATAAAAGGATATAATGAATTTGTGTGAATGTATGTAATAGGCAAAAGGAAGCATTTGCTTCCTGAATATATAGTCTTGATCAGTATCAATAGCCGAGTCGATTGACACCTGTCCGTCCGTTTGTCCGTCTGTATGTACGCGTAGATCTCAAATTTGGAATGTAGGTTCTTGAATACCATACGCAGATGAAGTTTATTTTAAATTTTCGGTATCTCACCCACCGCCCACGCAAATCAAAGAAAACTGTCACTGCCTCAGATAAATCAGCCCAACATAACAGATAGTTTAATTATAACTCACGCTCAGCAATTTGCTGCAAGTTTCATGACGATCGACCCATAAATAAAGGAGATATTAAGGAAATTGTTTTAATTCCACTTTTTGGCCAAGGCGAGAGAGCATATGAAATTTCCATTTGCACAAACGAGAAAGCATATGCTAATCTGATGACTTGCGCTGTCGGCTGCAGTGGCGCTATACATTGTGTTACGTGGTGCTGTACAGTGCAAAATACTGACGGCCACACTCAGAACTATACATTATAACGTAAAATTAATATTTGAGACTGTTCACACTCATGTTTGTTGAGATAACACAGCTTAAATTGACAGCATAACAACGCTAAGAAAGTTGATGCAAGTTTCATAATGATTGACCCATTAATAATGGAGATATTAAGAAATTTGATTTAATTCCATTATTTCATAAAATTGGCCAGTTGTCCAAAACTGTCAAACAATAGCTTAAGAGTTGTCCAGCACTGACAAACTAAATGATTAATATTATAATAATTAATTTTAACCATTGGTAACCTATATGATTTGGCGCGCAATAACTAACAGCACTGTGTGAGAGGGAGAAACATGTGGTGTTGCCAGATTACATGCAGAGCAAAAATTTAGTTTATTGCAATTCTGGACGCTGTCAGAATCTCCGAAGCGAAAATTGGTAGGTTTGGAAAAAAAGTTGTTTAAAATGGCTAAAAATTATGTGAAAATGGCAAACAAAAAAATGCTGAATCAGTCAAATTTTCGTTGTTTTTCGTTCTGCTCAATTTGATATTTGCAGCAGCTTTGCAAGCTGAAAACTGCTCCACACACAACATTGACAAATGATAACTAGTCGCAATCGCCGTGCGCCCATCGCAGCCACATGTTTTTTGAGGCTGCGTGGTGGCGGTTATCAAAAAGCTTTGCGACTATTTCGGATTTGCAATACGCACAATATGCTCTTCTTGGATCAGTGCAATCCATTGCTTAAGCTCCTCATCTTTTAGCCAGGCATCACGAAAATTTTGCTTGTAAATTTTTGGCTTTTAACCCAATCACATGACACAGCAAAATAGTAAACAAACACTTTCAAGTTGTTCATATAATCGAACCATTGAGTTTAATACAAGTTGCGATATTTGTTTCAACCAATATTAATCGTAATTTGTGCAATCAATTGCAAAAAGGTATAAAAAAGGCAAAAATGATAAATAAAAATATATATTGGAAACATGACATCCATCAAATATGTTCTCTATAATGTATACAGGTTAGGTTAGATTAGGTTTAATCGGACCGCTCAACAGAATGTCGAGATCACCTAGAGGCCATTCGGCCCATTGTGATGTCCGTTACCTGTGGGAGTGGAAAAAGGATTGTTGGAGGGTTGAAGGGAGCGGAAAAGGGAGTTTAAATTGTCCTGGTCCCAAAAACCCTAATTGGTTCCGTTTGGCGGGATTCGCCTTTGGAACCAACCAGTGGAGTCCAGGAAGAGTTCCAGATCCTCCAGTCGCAGTTTTGCAAGACTGCCCAGTTTCTCGAAAAAGGGTTCCCCGAGAAAACGGGTTCTCCTTCTAAGAAGTGCAGGGCAGTCACACAGAAGGTGTTGGATGCTCTCCTCTTCCTCTTCATTTCCGCAGCTACGACAGAAGTCTTGTGATGGTACACCATACCTTAATTCCATTCGGCCAAGGGGACAGTGACCCGTCAAGAGTCCTATCAAGACCCTTATCCTGTTCTTGCTAAAGTGTAGGAGTTCAGATGATCGCTTTGGGTTTTCCAGTGCTCCTCTGCCGCAGTCCTCGCCGTTCTTGCTAGTTCGGAGAGGACGTACTGAAGAGGTCTTTGTACATCAGTCACCGCACTACCTGCCGGTAGCGCTGATCCTTGCCTTGCACATTCGTCAGCCCTCTCGTTTCCTGGTACACCGGAGTGCACAGGTACCCAGACAAGTCTGATTGAATGGTGGCAACGGTTCAGCGCTGTGACTGTTTTTCGAATGAGTTTGCTCTTGGTGGTGTTTGAGGACAGAGCCTTAAGGGCTGCCTGACTGTCGACGTAAATAGATATGTTCCTTGAAAGTTCCTCCAAGGTGGATATCAGTTTGGTCGACTGCCAGACAGCATAGATCTCCGCCTGGAAAACACTGCACCAGTCCGGAAGACGGTATGAGAGATTCGCAGCAGGGTATACAGAGTACACACCTGCTCCAGTGCCTTCATCCGTTTTCGAATCATCCGTGTGGATTGACAGCTCGTTCCCACATAGAGGGGGTTTTTGCTGCCAGTCAGTCCGTGATGGGAACACAATGTTGAACCTGTCTTCCCACTTGTTTTCAGGAACGCAATAGTCCTCCTTGTGTGGTCCAGCATTGCTTTCTATTGAGCGTAGAATGGCGCTGTGACCTACCGTACTTGGCTTAAGAAGGTTCAGAGCTCTAAGCCTGACCGCACTCCTGGCTGCCGCGTACTTCAGAAAGATGTCTATTGGTTCCAGGTCTAACATGACGTCTAGTGCTGTTTGGGGAGTGGAACATATACATCCCGTTACTCCCAAGCAAGCCAGTCTTTGCACTTTTTGGAGATTATTTGGGTGAGATTTGGTGCATGCTGTTTCCCATCATACCAATGCTCCATAAGTAAGTATGGGTCTGACAACAGCCGTATTAAACCAGTGGATAATATACGGTTGTAGCCCCCATCTTTTCCCAAAAGTCTTCTTACACACAAAGAAGGCTTGTAGTGCCTTTTTCATCCTCTCCTCCGAGTTTCTCTTCCAAGAGAGTTTCGAGTCGAGAATTACCCCTAGGTACTTTGCTGCCTTTGCCAGTCTAAGCTGTATCCCTCCTAGTGTAGGAAGTCTAAAGCTCGGTATCTTATATTTTCTTGTAAACAGGACCAGCTCGGTCTTTTGTGGGTTTGCCCCAAGACCATTCTGCTCTGCCCACCTTAGAGTAAAGCCGAGTGAATTTTCCATCAGTTCACTGATTGTTGGCAAGAACTTGCCAGTCACCAGTAAAGTCAGGTCGCCAGCGTAGGCCGTTACTCTGCATCCTCTATTTTTCAGTTTTAGAAGAAGGTCGTTGAGAACGAGATTCCACAATAGAAGAGATATAACTCTTCCTTGAGGCGTTCCCCCCGTGGCCAATATTCTAATTTTCGAAGTGCAAAGTTGGGAGTTGATCACTCTGCAGCTGAGCATATTGCTGAGCCACTGATTGATCATCGGGTGTGAGCCAATTTTGGCAAGTGCTGCCGTTATCGACTCGATCCTGACATTGTTGAAGGCTCCTTCTATATCGAGGAATGCGACCAGCGCAAACTCCTTTCTATGCAAGGTGTTTTCAATATTACTGACTACCTCATGTAGTGCTGTCTCAACGGATCTACCTTTGAGATAGGCATGCTGAGAGCTGCTGAATACATTTGGAGTCAGCTTCGTTCTTAGATATAGATCCAGAAGTCGTTCTAGCGTTTTTAATAAAAACGATGATAGACTAATTGGTCTATAGTCCTTCGCTGAGCAGTGGTTTATCTTTCCTGTTTTGGGAATGAATACCACTCTCACTTCTCTCCAGATACGTAGGATGTATCCTATAGAGAGGCATCCTCTGAAGATTATCAATAACCATGGCAAGAGGTCAAGACGCGCAGCCTGCAACATAGCCGGTCTAACGCCATCCGGTCCTGCAGATTTGTAGGGTTGAAATGACTTGATATCTTCTTTCTTCATTGATAATTTCCTCTATAACGGCTTCACTTTCCACGTACACCCCCCGCCCCCCCTCCCCCTCAGGCTCTTCACTGATAGTGGAGGCGGTGATCCCGCCCCCTTCATCCGCTTCCACGGAACCCGGGAAGTGGGTGTTCGTGAGAAGTTCCAAGGACTCATGGCTGTTTCTCGCGAAATTGCAGTCCAGGTCACATAGGAGACCTGGTTTAGCGGGATCCTTAGCCAGTAGCCTTCGAAGTCTGGACGCTTCAGTGGTAATGCTCAGATTCTCGCAGAAGAATCCCATGAGTCTCTTTTGGCCTTCCTACAGAGTCTTTTAAAGGTCTTGAAACTCAGGTGATAGGTGTCCCAATCATCCTGACAATTTCTCGCCTTAGCCTTGTTGTATAGCCTCCTTGTCTCCTTCCAGACTTGACCTGGCTCCTGTAAACACCACGCGCTGCGATTGGACTTTGGAGGTCGGCTAATGGGGCAGGATACAAGAAAGGCTTTACAGAGCGACCGTTCGTTTCGGGTTTCTGAATGGCGTTTTTTTCGCTCGGGGCCACTTAATCTCAAACACTATTCTATAGTGATCAGAGAAAGAGCATTCCGTGGTTACGTGCCAGTTATCTATTGTCAGGTAGTCGTTGTTAGTCGCTAGGGTTAAATCTATAACCTCTGCACGGCTCTTATTGCGGAATGTGGGGCGGTTGTGCCTGTTACAAACAATAAGATTTGTGAACAAAACGAATTCGAACAATGCCTCCCCTCTCGTGCTGAACAAGGGCCTTGATGTTTCCTGATGGCGGGTCCTGTTCCTCGTATGGTCAATATGCGAATGCCAGGTATAGGTTGCGCCCGTTCCTCCTTTCGCATAGTACCACCGTCAGGTCTTCGCTGCTGTAACAAGGGGAGAAAAGAAAATTAAGTCCAGCTATTACCACGATACAGGTTCTAGACTTACCCACGGTCATTCGGACAAGGAGATGGTATCCGCGAGAACCCAATCCACAGACCCTCTCACTCACGATCCAGGGTTCCTGGATGAGAGCCACGTCTACCCTCTCCCTGTCCATTAACCGTAGTAGGTCAGCCGAGGGAACCCCAGAATGATGCAGATTGATCTGCCCCACCCTAAGATTTTCCGGCTGACCTAGCATCCTTTCCGTCTGGTCCAGGGATGTATGCTCTGATGCATAGTAGACCCAACTTCAACTGGCCTTGCTTCTTCAGGATTTGGTACCAGGACTCTGCACCAAGGCTGATCCAGAGATTCTTGCCGTTTCCCTTATCACGGGTCAGCCCTCGCCTGATCGTCCAGTCCCCGGTAACGCAATCCTCGTTCTGGCGCTTGATCATGTTAAGGATGGTTCGATCCTCCATTATCGGAGGTGGGATCCAAACCTTAATGATCGTTCGCTCAGGGATGAGCTCCGTGGGAACGACGTCAATCTTCGCACCAGGCCAAAGTTCACCAAAACTTTGGATTGTGTCTTTTAGAAACCGCAAGGAATCCTCGTTGGCACAAGCCACTGCCTTAGCGCCCTTATACCACTTGATGCCATAGAACTCGGCCAGGAACGGATTCTCTGGTCGGAACATGGTATCATGTAGGACCTGGTTTTTGAACTTCTCTAATGTGAGCCAATTACCAGCAGTGAGTTTCCCTTCCAGGTCGCTTCTGTCGATAATAGCCACCTGAAGCTCCGGCTTCGAGCTTAAGCTGGCCAGAATTCCTTCTGGACACATCCGCTTGCTCTCTGAAGCTTTTGCCGTGTCGACCGACCTCTGCCGCTTAGTGACAGAGGTTTTGCTGCTATTTTTGCCTTCCCTTCTCCCCTTTTTGGGGGGTGTGGTCGGTGCAGCTATGGAGGGATCTTTCCGGTAGTTGGATTTCCCTGTAGGTGATGTTGCTGGCTTCGAGTTGGAAGGTATTGCCTCCCTTTTCGAAGCAGCCTCAGCCACCTGCTGAGAAGTCTTCTTCGCCGGTTCCACAGACTGCACTACTGTACTGTGCGAGAGGTTTTGAGTGTTACCAGACTCGGTAAGCCTCTCGTACCGTCTCACGTTGTATTCGTGCTTTTTCTTCAGCTTCCTCTCCTTCGCGTTAAGCGACTCTGGATTGCGGCCTTCAAGTCCCCGAATGAACTTGAATGAGGCCTTGTACCCTGAGCACTGTTTGCGTCGGAGGTCCTCCATCTCGACGTTGCTTTCCGGCGCGACCGTGTCAGCTTTAGTCACTTCATCGTGCCTCCTGTTCTATGGCTCGTCCTCCAACGGCATACGAGCAAGCGCGAGCGCTAGCTCGTGGTCCGTTATGGTCGGGCCTGTGAACAGGAATTCCGATTTGGTGGCCACTGGCTCCAGATCGACGCCTTCCTGCCGTCGCAGCAGACTTTCGCCCGCTGCAAAGTGACCGCTGGCGACACGCAGAGAGGATTGCTCCTCACCGTGCCCGGGATAGTGCAGAGTCCATTGCCCAGCCGGCACCCTCGTGGAGGGTTCAGTTAGAGGATTTTGGCCATAATGTATATATGTATTTAAAGCATTAATTTATATATATTTATGTATATAGCATCACAAACTTACACATAAATTACAAAAAGAGCATACGATGAATGTCGCGTTTCACGAAAATCATCACATAAAGTTAAAATCCAACTATGAACACCTGCTGTCTTTCGTCCGAATTTTAAGATCTTACACTCATTACAAAGCTACGGGAATTTTCTATTAAAGGTTTTTTTTTAAATTTTGGTGATATCTAATCTTATCTTACTGGAATCGAAAGATATGATTCTTGCAAAGTAGAATGAAAAAACGAGCCACTGTGCGTCGCGGTGCTGTCCGCTTTCGCTTAGCTGTGGCCAATGCAGTGTTGGGTTGCTCATGAGTGAGTGATCAAAAAAGAATTGTTCACTAAACTGAGCAAGTGAACATGTTTCTTCCCAATTTTTATAGCCTGTGCCCATTAAAAATGGTCAAAAAAGGCTATAATGAATTTGTGTGAATGTATGTAACAGGCAGAAGGAAGCATCTCCGACCATATAAAGTACATATATTCATAACATAAGCAATGTTTAAGCTAGAGACTTGAGATTTGGCACACATGATAAAAAGCTTGGGCTTAATGAGTCCTGAAAATTTCATCGCGATGCCATGCCCCTTCGCCCATAACTCGTTAATGCTGATAACAAGAGCAGTTTTATAGCTAAAGACTTGAGATTTGGAACACATGGTAAGTAGCCTACTCTCAATATGTGCTACAAATTTGAGTACGATCGGATATTGAACTCAGAAATTATTCAAGAAACAAATTTATGCAGCGCAGAAGATGCGTTGCAGCGCAGTAGCAGCGCAGTCGCTGCGCCGCGCCGACGATATAATGAACGAAAAGACGCTTGGCGCTGTGGCGCTAAACATAAACAATCAATAGCTGCAGTCCAGTGTTGCCAGACTATCGCAAGCTACCTACTCTCGATGCAAGCAAAATCGACTTCAAGCGATATATTTAAAACCCATTATAATGAAAATACTTTTCTTTGAAGACCTGCACAGGGTATCCTACTGTCGCGCCCACTCGACATTTAGGCAATGTTTATATATATATGGGTTTTGGTAATGCAGAAAATTTAAGTTATTGTAATACTATGATAGAAACGTAGAATTGTCAACCATACGTGTTAGCAATCGCAAATATAGATTAATATAATAATAGTAATTATTCAGTTTGTCAGTGCTGGACAACGTTTAAACTAATGTAGGACAGTGCTGGACAACAGGCCAATAATAATAAAATAATGGCAATAAAACAAATTCCTTAATATCTCCTTTATTAATTAGTCGATCGCTATGAAACTTGCAGCAAATTGCTTAGCGCTGTTATTCTGTCAATTTAAGCTGTGTTATTTCAACGAAGATGAGTGTAAACAGTAGCAAATATTAATTTTACATTCCCGGGAGGAAGACAAGGCGAGCGGTAGTGCAAAGAAGATTGGCATATGTGGTCTCGCCCTTGCCAACCACTATGAAATAATGGCAAAAAATGAAATTCCTTAATATCTCCTTTATGAATGGGTCGATCACTATGAAACTTGTATCAAATTTCTTAGCGTTGTTCTACTGTTAATTTAAGCTGTGTTATCTCAACGAAGATGAGTGTAAACAGTCGCAAATATTAATTTTACATTCCCGAAAGAAAGACAAGGCGAGCGATAGTGCAAAGAATATTGTCATATGCTCTGTCGCTCTTGCCAACAGCTATGAAATAATGTTAATAATAGAAATTCTTTAATATCTCCGTTATTTGTGGGTCGATCGCTATGAAACTTGCAGCAAATTGTAAGGCGTGGTTATTCTGTTAATTTAAGCCGTATTATCTTAACAGACATGCGTGTAAAGAATCGCTAATATTAATTTACATTACAATGTATAGTTCTGAGTTGCCGATGGATGGCGCCACATTCCACATGACACAATTCGCCACACAGCGGCCGACAGTGCAAAACATCAGATTATCATATGCTTTCTCGTTTGCGCAAATGGAATTTTTATATGCTCTCTCGCTCTGGCCAAAAAATGGAATTAAAACAAATTCCTTAATATCTCCCTTATTTATGGGTCGATCGCGATGAAACATGCAGCAAATTGCTCAGCGCGAGTTATACTTCAACTATCAGTCATGATTTGCTGAATTATCTTGGAATTTGAGGTCTTCTTCTATTTGCGTGGGCGGGGGGTGAGATATCGAAAATTGGAAATAAACTTGATCTGCGTATGGTATTCAGGAACCTACATTCCAAATTTGAAGTCTCTAGCTCTTACAGTTGCTGAGATCGACGCGTTCATACAGACGGACGGACAGACAGACGGACAGGTGTCAATCGACTCGGCTATTGATACTGATTCAGAATATATATACTTTATAGTGTCGGAGATGCTTCCTTCTGCCTGTTACATACATTCACACAAATTCATTATACCACTTTTGCCCATTTTCAATGGGCACAGGGTATAAACACAAATTCATTATACCACTTTTGCCCATTTTCAATGGGCACAGGGTATAAAAAGTTAAAAAGAGTCTATTAAGTTTGTCAAAATGTGCGTAGCAGGTCGAAGGAAGTCCGGCAGACCCCATAAAGTATATATATTCTTGATCAGCATCACCAGCCGAGTCGATATAGCCATGTCCGTCTGTCCGTTCGTCCGTCTGTCCGTCTGTCGGTATGAGCGCCTAGATCTCAGAGACTATAAGAGCTAGAGTCACCAAATTTGGTATGGTGGTTCGTCTATGGGCTAAGCAGGTCAAGTTTATCTTAAAATTTTGACACGCCCCCTTCCGCCTACGTAAATCGAGAACAACATTTTTGAAATCCCATAAAACGAAAAAAATTAAGGCAAGAGTCCTGAAAAACTTAAAATTCCATATAATAATCAATTTTAAAACTGGAGCCTTGAATTTTCGCAAACAGGAAAAGCATCGGAGTCCTAATGTATCCTCAAAATTTCATCGCGATCGGATAATAATCTCGGAAGTTATTCAAGACTTAATATTACTCAGTGTCGGGCCAAAGGAAGAAGAAGAGCATTTTGACGTTACAACGCGTTATGGGAACTATTTGTATTACTCCTATTTTCATTTTGAAGAATAAGTAAAGGGTCTCTCATAGTCGACTTCGACTGTAGCCTTTCCGACTGGTTTTGCTAACTTTTGCTCAGTTGTTGTGTTGTGCTCAATAGTTCCTTTTGCTCATTTTTGTGAACTTTTACTGTGATGTATCTCAATGTTTAAGGCATTTTGCCTAATTTCTAAGAACATTTTGCATTCTTTCTCATTTGTATACCATTTGGGGGTATATTAGATTAGTTAAAAGTATATAACAAGCAGAAGGAAGCGTGACCAACCCCATAATATATATATAATCTTGATAAGCGTTAATAGCCGAGTCGATATAGAAGTTGAGTAGTTGACTGAGCTGTTTATTAGCACGGAAGAAGTGAGCAAGTGAGCCATTTGAGCGTGTTGACTCTTTTCGGTAAAAAAGAAATAGTGAGCATGTTCACCGAAATGAGAAGTGCTTACCCAACACTACATCAATGAGCTCTGGACGCCAACTGAACCAGATGCCGTAAAAAAAATTCCTTCGGCCGTCATCATTAAAATTTCCCCGAACCGTGGACGGAATCGCAGCCAATTCAGCTGAACGTTTTCATTGTATGGGATGGGTCCTCTATAGGTTATTTGCTTGGTGGTTTCAGGTAGAGCTGGGAAAACATCGATAGTGGAGACTATCAATATTTTCGAGGTTTCTAAACCAGAGATGGGCACGTCTATCGACTATCGACAGCTGTTCACACAGACACGACTGTTGCGAGAGTAACTTTGAATCAGTGCAGAACGTGCCTTCAACGAACGCTTGATTTTTATACCCTGTGCCCATTGAAAATGGGCAAAAGTGGTATAATGAATTTGTGTGAATGTATGTAACAGGCAGAAGGAAGCATCTCCGACACTATAAAGTATATATATTCTGAATCAGTATCAATAGCCGAGTCGATTGACACCTGTCCGTCTGTCTGTCCGTCCGTCTGTCCGTCTGTATGAACGCGTCGATCTCAGCAACTGTAAGAGCTAGAGACTTCAAATTTGGAATGTAGGTTCCTGAATACCATACGCAGATCAAGTTTATTTCCAATTTTCGATATCTCACCCCCCGCCCACGCAAATAGAAGAAGACCTCAAATTCCAAGATAATTCAGCAAATCATGACTGATAGTTGAAGTATAACTCGCGCTGAGCAATTTGCTGCATGTTTCATCGCGATCGACCCATAAATAAGGGAGATATTAAGGAATTTGTTTTAATTCCATTTTTTGGCCAGAGCGAGAGAGCATATAAAAATTCCATTTGCGCAAACGAGAAAGCATATGATAATCTGATGTTTTGCACTGTCGGCCGCTGTGTGGCGAATTGTGTTATGTGGAATGTGGCGCCATCCATCGGCAACTCAGAACTATACATTGTAATGTAAATTAATATTAGTGATTCTTTACACGCATGTCTGTTAAGATAATACGGCTTAAATTAACAGAATAACCACGCCTTACAATTTGCTGCAAGTTTCATAGCGATCGACCCACAAATAACGGAGATATTAAAGAATTTCTATTATTAACATTATTTCATAGCTGTTGGCAAGAGCGACAGAGCATATGACAATATTCTTTGCACTATCGCTCGCCTTGTCTTTCTTTCGGGAATGTAAAATTAATATTAGCGACTTATGTTTGTTGAGATAACACAGCTTAAATTAACAGTAGGACAACGCTAAGAAATTTGATACAAGTTTCATAGTGATCGACCCATTCATAAAGGAGATATTAAGGAATTTCTTTTTTTGCCATTATTTCATAGTGGTTGGCAAGAGCGAGACCACATATGACAATCTTTTTTGCACTACCGCTCGCCTTGTCTTCCTCCCGGGAATGTAAAATTAATATTTGCTACTGTTTACACTCATCTTCGTTGAGATAACACAGCTTAAATTGACAGAATAACAGCGCTAAGCAATTTGCTGCAAGTTTCATAGTGATCGACTAATTAATAAAGGAGATATTAAGGAATTTGTTTTATTGCCATTATTTTATTATTATTGGCCAGTTGTCCAGCACTGTCCTACATTAGTTTAAACGTTGTCCAGCACTGACAAACTGAATAATTACTATTATTATATTAATCTATATTTGCGATTGCTAACACGTATGGTTGACAATTCTACGTTTCTATCATAGTATTACAATAACTTAAATTTTCTGCATTACCAAAACCCATATATATATATAAACATTGCCTAAAATTTCAAAAACAAATGGTTTGGCGCGTAATAAGATAACAGCTGTGTGTAAGAGAGAGAAACATGGGGTGTTGCCAGACTACATGCAAAGTAATTCAACTATAATTAAAATATTTTTCTCAAAATACTTTTATTTTAAGACCTGCACAGGGTATCCTACTGTCGCGCCCGCTCGACTGATCGGCTTGTTCAAGTAGACTTTGTAATGCACTGAGAGAAAAAGTTAAATGCATGCAACAATGGGTTGAATAAAAATGCCGTTGGCATTTTTGTACTCCTATCGAAAACGCAAATAATGCCTCCTAGCATAAAACACGAAATAACATGCCACGGCGCGAATTCACACCAAGCATTATGGGCTTTAATTAAAATTACAATCAAAAAATATTTATTCTCAAATAGATGTTGCCAAACCATTTCTCACAGTGCATCATAAGCACAATACGCGCACATCCTGCCCGTTTGACGGTCTGGCTGCGACAGTTTTGCTCTGTTCGCTACGCTCTCTATTGCATGTGTATTGGTAAATTTTAATAGCTGATCTACACGCGTGTAAGGCTGTGCCCATCACTGTTCTAAATAAAAATTCGATAGGATCGATTTTACCAACATCTGAAATTCTACATATTCAAATAACAGAAGAACTAATTTCAAAGAAGTTCAGTCTTCCAAGACAATATCACACAAAATTTAATCTAATAATTTATGTTACCATTACAGTAAGTAGCAGAATGCAATCTTTTAATATGACCAAATAAGTAGGAAGTGTTTCCACTCGTTAATATACATATATTCGAGCACTTCGGCTCAAAATGCGAGTGTTCAAAACAATTTATATTCTTAAACCCGGATTCATATTCGGATATATACCTATCTCACCCCAAATAATTATTATACCTTTGCAGAGGTTATTATAATTTGGTCACGAAATGTGTAACGCATGAAAGCAGACATCTCCGACCTTATAAAGAATATATATTCTTGATCAGCATCAACAGCCGAGTCGATATAGCCATGTTTCTATGCAAACTAGTCTCTTATGTCGGAACAGGATAGATCGTATCACTATATCATATAGCTTCCATAGGAACTAACGGTTGAAAATCATACTTTCGTTTGGCAAACTTTTTTATTTTTAGACAGACTTCAACCAAACTAACAGATTATGCATTTGTTACTGTTTGTTCTTAAATATCCAGTGCAAATTTGGTTTAAATCGGATCACTATATCATATAGCTGCCGTAGAAAAGATCGGTTGAAAAGTGCATTAGGGTTCTGCAAGGGTATGAATTTTTTTTGGGGTGACAAAAATAACAAAGAGTACTGACCACTGGTTAATTTGTTAATTTGTTAAAATCAATAACAGAATAGTATATTCAAGATATCTACAATATGAACGCTTAAGTTTATCTTTAAATTATGGAAAATATACTCTTTAGAGTTTAAGTTTTGTTTCCTAAACAGGTTGAAACAGTTTTCCGCCTACTTTAAGCTAGTAGTACTGGACTCATTGAGCTAGGGGTTAGTAGGTAATAGGGCTACACATAACTATGCTATTATGATGGAAAAGTAAAAGTATAATTTAACCCTATCTTAGCAGTTATGTCTCTGCTTCTTTTGATTTGTACAGCTGTACTTTGAAAGCGTTACTCCTCCTTCTACTTCTTTTCTGGTGTTATTTTTTTCTTTCTCCTTACTCCTTAGCTCCCCGCTCTCCCGCAATCATCAGCAATCGCCTTACGCACTTTTTTTGCATACCAACAACAAAAAAATCAAGAATAAAAGGGGTTGATTATGGTCACTTGCAAATTGGTAGTACGAAACGATGAGACTGTGCCCCTTTCTCTTCCCCTCCCCACCCCCTACCACCCACGCGGCCCACTCTGAGTCCAGTTGGAATAGGGGGAAAGTAGGGGGGAAGGACGAAGACCAACCGTCGACAACGACACGACAAGGACGAAAACAAAAAGTGGAAAAGTGGATGTTTTTTTTTCCTTTTGGCTGCTGTTGATTTTCTTCTTTATTTATATACAAATTTTTTCCTCTCTTTATTTTCTTCACATTATTTTTTTATTCGAGCGCAATTTTCGGTGTTAAGAATTTCAACTCCTTCTACCATCTACTATATAGGTAGGTAGAGTCTACATAAGATATTTATGTATAGAAAGTGAGAGTCTTGGCGGGGGGGAGGAGGAAGCTTTCTTGTCTGTTTATAATGGTTTTTAAATTTTTGTAATATTTCAATGTCATTTTGTTAATGCGACGCGCGGCGAGTCGAGCTAAATAAACATTTTTGCATCAAGTACAGTTGCGTACAAAGGGTTAATTGCGACGCCATCTGTTGGCCAGCAGTTGTACTTGAACAGTTTGACTTTCAGCCTTTAAGTCCAATTTCAATTGGCAGCAGCAGACTCAATAACACCACAGCAAATAGTACTGAATGAAAAATTAAAAAGTCCACAGACTTGACGCATAAATAACACACACAATCATACACACACACACACTCGAACACACTCACACACACTTGCACACACACACACGTATCCAAATACACATGTGCTCTAAAATGTTGTCAAATAAACAAAGCGACAGCGGGACAGACAAACGCATTTCGCTTTCAGCTTTTGGCCAGCGGGCAAATGGGAAATGATAGAGAAATAAGTGATTGGGGGTGGAGGACTGTAGAGAGGGGTAGGGAGAGGGGGTTGGACGTCCAGACGTATGTGAAAGTCGAATCGGGTAGCAAGGCAACAACACACACACACACACACACACACACACACACACACACACACACTCACACACACATGTACAGTCTAAAGAACGTAATCGCACGTAAGTCGTGGCGTCCAGTAAAAAATGCAAAAAGATATGTTCAAAAAATAAAAAAGTAAACGACTATAAGTTACCCTAGCAAATAAAAGCCATATCTGAAATATTTTGAATTTAGTTTTAGAGAAAAAAATATAAAGAAAAACCTTAGAAATAATATTTAAAATATTATTTTAAACTAAAACTGAAAAAAAAACGGAAAAGTAAAAAGTAACATTAAAGTAAACCAGTCGGAAAGGCTACAGTCAAAGTCGACTATGAGAGACCCTTTACTTATTCTTCAAAATGGAAATAAGAGTAACAATAATAGTACCCGATAGTGCGTTGTAACGTCTTTATGCTCGTCTTCTTCCTTTGGCCCGACACTGAGTAATATTGAGTTTTGAATAACTACCGAGATTATTATCCGATCGTGATACGTTGGGACTCTGATACTCGTCCTGTATACCAAAATTCAGGACTCAGGACTTGATTTGCTTAGCCCATAGAAGAACCAATATACCAAATTTGGTGACGCTAGCTCTTATAGTCTCTGAGATCTAGGCGCTCATACAGACAGACGGACCGACGGACAGGCGGACGGACGAACATGACTCTGCTGTTAATGCTGATCAAGAATATATATACTTTATGGGGTCTGCCGGACTTCCTTCGACCTGTTACGCACATTTTGACAAACTTAAAAGACCCCTTTTTAGTTTTTTAAAGTAAAGGGTCTAAAAAAACATTAGAAACAATATTTAAAATATTATTTTAAATTAAAACTGAAAAGAAAATATTTAAAAAGTAACATAAAAGTAAAAAAATGTTATTCCACAGCATGTTAAATGTCGAGCTGTTTCTAACAGTAACATGTATATAACTTAAAATTGTAGAGCCGTACAAAAGTCTTGCTTATTTATCTAAGTTTAAAGTTTTTAATAAATTTAATTTTTTTAACTATTATAACTATTTTTAATTTTATTTGTATATTTTTATACCCTGTGAGGGTATATTAAGTTTGTTAAAAATATGAAACGGGCAGAAGGAAGCATGGCCGACCCAATAAAGTATATATATTCTTGATCAGCATCAATAGCCGAGTCGTTATAGCCATGTCCGTCTGTCCGCCGGTCCGTCGGTCTGTCGGTCTGTCGGTCCGTCCGTATGAACGAAAGGATATCAGAGATGGTAAGAGCTAGAAGCTTAAACTTGGTGTCCCAGCACTGGTAATTTTTGCAGGCAGATCAAGTTTATCTTTTTTTTTTTGGATGCCACGCCCATTTTGCCCACAAATTAAGTAAAAGTAAAAGCATAAAACAACAAGTTGTGTAGCTCAAAACCCACATAACAAGAGCAATACAACAGCTAAAGACTTCACATTTAGCACACATGATAAATATTTTGTGTTCAATGTGTCCAGAAAATATTATCACGATGCCACGCCCCCCTCGCCTACAAAGCGGAAAAGCTTATAACAAGAGCAATATTACTGTTAGAGACTTCAGACTTGGGACACATCATGAATATTTTGTGGTCGATGTCTCCAGAAAATTGTATCGCGATGCCACGCCCCCTTCACCCACAATATAAGTAAAACTTCATAAAGCAAGCAGTTTTTTCACTCAAAAACCTCATAACAAAAGCAGTTTTGTAGCTGGAGACTTGAGATTTGGCACACATGATGAATATTTTGTGGTTGATGTGTCCAAAGAATTGTATCGCGATACCACGCCCCCTTTACTCACATATTAAGTAAAACCTCAAAAAGCAAGCAGTTTTGTAACTCAAAAATCTCATAACAAAAGCAGTTTTGTAGCTGGAGACTTGAAATTTGGCACACATGATGAATATTTTGTGGTTGATGTGTCCAAAAAATTTTATCACGATGGCACGCCCCCTTTGCCCACAAAAATTAAAAAACTACTAGAGAATTTCATCTGGAGTGAATTTGAGCCGGTTCCTGTAAACCCACAGGGTATATTACGGTCGGGGTCCCGACTGTTCGGCTTGTTTTATTTGTGTTTATTTTAAGTATCTCTCTTTTTAGTTTGTCCCTAAAGTTTGTCCCTAATGTAACTGTTATTAATACAGAATTAATCATGTGTTTTTAATGGAACTGCTTTTGAAAGAGTATCTATGACATAACTTGCTTTGCCAAGAATTAAGGCGATATCTTTTAGTGTAAGAAATGTTACTGTTAACGGTGCAAAGTGTTTTAAATTCTAAGCAGCAACAATTTATAGTTAACATATATTATTCTAAATATCTAATAAATATTTTTATACCCTGTGGGGGTATATTAAGTTTGTTAAAAATATGTAACGGGCAGAAGGAAGCATGGCCGACCCAATAAAGTATATATATTCTTGATCAGCATCAATAGCCGAGTCGATATAGCCATGTCCGTCTGTCCGTCTGTCCGTCGATCCGTCGGTCTGTCGGTCCGTCGGTCCGTCCGTATGAACGAAAGGATCTCAGAGATGGTAAGAGCTAGAAGCTTGAACTTGGTGTCCCAGCACTGGAAATTTTTGCAGGCAGATCAAGTTTATCTTTTTTTTTGGATACCACGCCCTCTTTGCCCACAATTTAAGTAAAAGCTTATAAAGCAAGCAGTTTTGTAGATCAAAAACCTCATACCAAGGGCAGTTTTGAAGCTAGAGACTTGAGATTTTGCACATATGATAAATATTTTGTGGTCAATGTGTCCAGAAAATTGTATCACGATGCCACGCCCCCATTGCCTACATAACGGAAAGTCTTATAACAAGAGCAATATTACAGTAAGAGACTTGAGATTTGGCACATATGATAAGAATCTTAGGGTCAATGTGTCCAGAAAATTTAATCGCGATGCCACGCCCCCTTCGCCCTCAAATTAAGTAAAACCTCATAAAGCAAGCAGTTTTCTAGCTCAAAAACCTCATAACAAAAGCAGTTTTGTAGCTAGAGACTTGAGATTTAGCACACATGATGAGTATCTTGAGCTCGATTTGTCCAGAAAATTTTATCACGATGCCACGCCCCCTTCGCTTACAAATTAAAAAACAAAGAATTACTAGAGAATTTCATCTGGAGTGAATTTGAGCGGGTTCCTGTAGACCCACAGGGTATATTACGGTCGGGGTCCCGACTGTTCCGCTTGTTAACATTATTTTTCACTGCTAGAAACTTTAAAAAGAAAAAACATATACAAATGTGCAGTAGCAGCTCGATTAACAGTAACAGTAACAAGTTGAAAATTATGTCACTGTCCTAACAGAGAAAGATACAAATAAAAGCCTTAAACACATGGAAATTAGAGTTTACTCTTTAAGTAACATCTTTGTTACATCTTTGTACAATAATTCCCAATAATTGTTCATCAACAGTAACAGCTCGATTAACAGTAACATTAAGAGTTTAAAATTATGTAACAGACTTAACAGTTTATAGGTTACTTCTTATGAAGCATCTTTAATATTATTTTCTGTAACGAGAAATTCCCGGAAGAAAATTTTAGCAAATTTAAAAGTTAACAGTAACATTAACAGTAACAGGTAGAAAACAGTAACACAAACAGTTGAAAGCAATGTCACTATCATAATTAAATTAAAGTTTTTTTTTTAAGAAACATCTATACCATTATTTTGTATAACAAATAAACTTCTAGAAGAATATTTGAAGTGAAACTCTTGAAATTGTTCATTAACAGTACCAGCTTGGATAACACTAACATTAACAGCTGAAAGCAATGTTATAACCATATCAAAATAAAATTTGATTTTGTCTTTAAAGAAACTTCTTTGGAAATTAATTTATATGACAAATAAACTTCAAGAAGAAGTTCTAAAATTGTACATAATTTATTAATTTACGTTACAAAAAGAACCAAAATAAATTCCATTATAAATTGAAATATTTCTGTTATATCTAGCGAACTCTTTACTCTGTGAAATTGTGCTTGATAAACAGTTGTTTAAAGATACGCCAATCTTCCTCATCAGCAGCATTTGAGCTAGTAGCTTAACCAACGATCCAAGCTTGTTTTCTACTATGTTGTGCCGCTAGAACCAGTTGAGAATTCTAAGCGAGCAACATAGAACAAGCCGAACAGTCGGGACCCTGTTCGTAATATACCCTGTGGCTCTATAGGGTCCCGCTCAAATTCACTCCCAATGTAATACTCTTGTAATTGTTGTTTTTTCAATTTGTGGGCGAAAGAGGCGTGGCATCGCAATGAAATTTTCTGGACACATTGACCCCAAGATAGTCATCATGTGTGCTAAATTTCAAGTCTCTAGCTATAAAGCTGCACTTGTTATGAACATTTTCTTGATTTGTGGTCGTAGGAGGCTTGGAATCCAATATTAAAGATAAACTTGATCTGCCTGCAAAAATAACCAGTGCTGGGAGACCAAGCACCATCTGTAAGATCCTTACGTTCATACTGACGGACAGTCGGACTGACGGACGGACAGACAGATCGATCTCGGCTTTATTGTGTCGCCCATGCTTCCTTTCACCTGTTACATACTTTTAACAAACTCTATATACCCCCACAGGGTATAAAAACTCATGGAAGTTGGGCTCGCCTTTTACAAATCTTCAACTAAGAGCAGTCGTCCAAAAATAATGTAAGAATTTGAACTAAAGTTCGAAAATTTGATATAAAATAAACAGTTGATAAGTAGTATTATATAAAATATAAATTGTAGTCTGAAAGGATACAAGAGTATAATAGATATAATACACATTTTAGACTAATGGTATAAAAGAATTAAAAGGTAAATAAAGAAAAACATATCTGAATAAAATTAGAGTTTTCTCTTTAAGAAACATCTTTGGAATTAGTTTCGATTACAAATAAATTTCCAGAAGAAGTTCGAAAATTGTAATTAATTTATTTATATTGTTTTCTTGAACGTGACCAAAGAGCAGACGTCCCAAAATAATTTAAAATGTAATAGAATGTTCAGAAATTTTATATAAAACTAATAATTGTGTTAAACAATGTATATAAAATGAATTGTAGACAATTGTTGTATATACATTTTAGACGAATAAAAAAGAATAAAAAGTCAAGCGATAAATAAAGAAAAACATATCAGAATAAAATTAGATTTATTCTTTTGAAAAATATCTTTGGCATTAGTTTGTATCACAAATCAATTGAGCAAACTCTACAAATTGTATTTAATTTAATTATTAAAATTTGATATAAAATAAGCAATTGATAAATAATACATATAATATAAATATACACATATATAAATATAATATAAATACTATAAAAAAATTTATTGTTGAAATTTAATTATGATTAAAATATTTTACAGTCTCAGCGGCATTAGGCAGACTTTTTATTTCAAGAATATCTTTAACATATCATATCTTCAATTCACTTTATATACATACATATATACCCGTGGCGAAATGTTGTTTACAGGGTACAGGGTATTCAAACTGTGAACCAAATCGAAAACAGGAAGCTGCCAGTAACTGTCCTGATGTTGCCTCCGCCTCAGAAATAAATGCCTATTTTTAAACCCTTTACTTTAAAAATGTAATACGGGTCTATTAAGTTTCTCAAAAAAAAAATGTGCGTAACAGGTCGAAGGAAGTCTGGCAGACCCCATAAAGTATATATATTCTTGATCAGCATCAACAGCCGAGTCGATATGGCCATATCCGTCTGTCCATTCGTGTGTCTGTCCGTCTGTCCTGCTCATAAACTATAAGAGCTACAGTTACCAAATTTGGTCAAAGGCAAAGGTCAAGTTTGCTTTAGAATTTTGCCCCCAGCCGCCCCCAAAAATCGGAGAAACCCAAATATCACGAGTAGTTTAAAAGATAAAAGTTCCAAATTCGGTAAACATACAGTTTAGTTGAATTTCGAAGGGTACTAAAAATTTCATTGCAATAGGACAATAAGCACCAGAGATTTGAAGCAAATAATGCTCGAATATGCAGAGATTGGAGGCAGCAACTTTAGGCAAGGAAACTGGTAATTTGACAAATAATCGACTATGGCTGTATTGGCGCAATGGTAAGAGTGTGAACTCTTGCGTTGTGGTTCTGGAGTTCGACACCTACCAGAGACGCACTGTTTTCTTGGTTATTATTCTTTTTAAAATTGATTTATTATTTACAAATTTATTTTTGTGTATACTATTAATTCCTTTTTGAAGAATAAGTAAAGGGTCTCTCATAGTCGACTTCGACTGTAGCTTTTCCGACTGGTTATATTTAAATATATATTCTACAACTATTCACATATTGATCAACTAGAAGTGATCATGAACATACAATATTTGCAATATATATTTTTATTTTTCTAAGTGCTAAATTTCCTAAGGTACCAAATGGTATATAAATTTCAAATTTTATTGCATTTATATTTACACTTAAGTTAAATACATTTTATTTTTTAAATATGTATAAACAACAATTATTTTGTCAAATTTGTTTTCACTTATATTTCTTTTTATTCATTTATTAATCTATTTATTTATTTACTTATTAATAGTTTAGCGCTACTTATTTTAATTGCTTTAATTTATGGCTGCAAGTTTGTTAACAAGTTAAGCAGAACTTGCAAACACTGTGGCACAAACGAAGGACAACTGAGGACGAACTTGTCCATGATGAATATTCCAAACTTAACATTAGTTTTGGCCTACCCCTACCATAAGCCCACACACACACACACGCATAGTTTAGAGTTGTGTTAAGTGTAGCATAGAAACAGGCGTCAACACCGCATGCTGCCCCTGCCACATGCCTCTGGACCCTTGTATTGGGTCTATGTTATATATTATTTGTCAGCCCAGGCTGATCAGCATGACATTCACCTACCCTCCCCTCCCCCCCCCCCCCCACACACACACAGAGAAAGAGATAGAGACAGCGATAGAAATACAGAGAGAGGAAACGCAATGCTAAACCAATTTCCACACACAAAAAATTTAAATTTCCGACACACGCAGAAGGACGCAGGACTAAGATTTGCGAATGCCAAATTGAAGACCTGGCCCGAAGCATGTTTCCCACACACGTAAGTTGTGCCACATTTGTGGGTGCGAGGTATGCATTTATGTGTGTGTGTGTGTGTGATTGGGCGCACTATTTTACATACTTAATGCCAAGTTCATGGCGCTTTTGGTAAAGCTCATAAGCTCCGTCGGCTACAGCATCGAAATTAGCGTTTGGACCTTGTCTTGGGCATTGGGGATTTTTCGGACGGTTACCACACGGGGGATTGTTCAAAACACACACACACATACACACACACACATACTCATATACATATGAGTGAGAGCATGACATATGTATTTAAATACGTAAATAGAGCTACAAGTAGGCTTAAAGAAAAGGGAAACTATGAACTTAACTAAATACAATTTAGCTCAACTTTATATAAATTAAAGTAGCCCAGTATTTGCTACTGGAATCCATGTAGACTCGCTTCTTTACAAAGCGATAAAAACTAGTATTTCACTATTTTTGTAGACCCATTACTATAAAAAAGTAAATGGGTCTAAGCTAACAGGTCTAAGGAAGTCTGGCAGACCCCATAAAGTATACATATATTTTTTTGATGAACACGAACAGCCGAGTCGATATAGCCATGTCCGTTCGTCCGTCCATCTGCTCGTCCGTCTGTTCGTCCGTCTGTCCGGCTGTCTGTCTGTCCGTTTGTCTGTCTGTCTGTCTGTCTGTCTGTCTGTCTGCCTGTCTGTATGATAGCCTAGATCTCGGAGACTATAAGAGCTAGAGACACCAAATTTGGTATGTAGGTTCGTCTACGGTCTAAGCAGAACCATTTTGTGTAAAAATTTTGGCACGCCTCCTTCCGCCTCCGCAAATCGAAAACGAAATTTTTCAAATCCCATAAAACGAGAATTATTAAAGTTAGAGTTCCTTTATTTTGGAATACAGGACAATCGTCAGGGTCCCAATGTATCCTGAACATTTATAAGCGATCGGATAATAATCTCGGAAGTTATTCAAAACACAATATTACTTAGTATCGGGTCAAAGGAAGAAGAAGAGCACACTGACATTACAACGCACTATAGAGTATGATCATATTAGAGAACTTATGTATTAAAGCCTCAAGAACTAATCAAGATATTTGCATCAAATTTTTTGCATTGGGCCTTAATTATCAATAGAAAATGAGGCTGGAAAATACTACTATAGCATATAGCCGCTATTGGAATAGTCGGGAGTTTAAAAGGGTCTCTTATAGTCGGCTACCGTTCCCTACTATCGTTCCCGTCCCGACCCTTCGGCTTGTTTACTTTCATTTTAATAGTACAACAGCAAAGATTAATTTGCGTTTCAATTCATTTTGAAAGCATTGACGATTTACGGGACAGTATTTTACAGAACTAAAAAAGCCATACTAAAATGAAGTTCGATTGAGCTCGAATTAAGTATTTGCCATTCTCAAAAAATCCATACGAATTCGGAAAATGAGTGTTGAAATCCTCAAACCACATAATTAGAGTTATTGACTTATCAAGTAATAAATAGAATTTAAATACAGTGTGGGGCAAAAGTAATCACTCTATTGGAAAACGCTATAACTTTTGCATGGAGTGAAATGTCAATTCGGTTTTGACAATTCTAAAGTAAAAAAAAACAAACACAGAATACAAAATCGAAAAGCCACGAATCGGTTTACTTCGCAAGAATGCTGAATAATTGTTTCCACTTTCTTGTGCAACATTTGCAAAAGTTATAGCGTTTTCAAATAGGGTGATTACTTTTGCCCCACACTGTATTTAAATTCTATTTATTACTTAGTAAGTAAATAGCTCTCAAAAAAGTTATTCATTATAATCCTCCGTTGCTTTTGCATTAAAGCTAATTTTTAAATATCGACACTAATGGGTTTCAGCTGTGTTTCAAATCGAGAGATCTAGAGATCTAGAGATATTGATACAATCGCCTTTTAAAAATGTATATACATGCCTATCCCCATTATTGTGTTATGTTTAGGTAATATGTTATTAAATAACATATGCTTATTTAATTTTTATTCAATTCATGTTAGCGATTAAGGCAATAATTTATAATAGGCTATTTCCACGGGCACCAAATGCATTTGCTCACATTTGATTGAGTCTGATTTTGGCCTTTCCACGTCCAAATGTGAAACGGTAAATTGACATTTGTCAAATTTGCCATTCGCCCGAATTAAATTCAGTTGTTTTGTTTTATTGTTTAAATTTTTTTGAACAAGTTAAAGAAAAAGTGAACGTTATGGAAAAAATAAACAACACGGCAAATAAAATAAAAGTAATTATGCTTTCGCAAGCGGTTGCAGCGAATTTGGCCAGTGAGGAACAGGCAGAGGACGAATTTAATGCGGAGGTGGCAAAATATATTGAGGACTGGGATGCAGAGATGACCGAATTATTTAACGAAAGCGATGCACTACCCACAATTGGTCAGACAATACCCAAGTGTCCATCTGTCTGGTCACTTGTAAGTATATAAAAAAGAAATCGATATCCGGAGCCGTACTATAAATAAAAATGATTTGTTATAGGAACGCCATTGAGTGTTTTGGGAGCGCGACGTTGCCCAACAACTCGGATGAGTTTTTTTAAGGATAGAGAGGAGTGTTTTCGGCATATTAACACAGTGAAGCGAAAAGCGATTCCTTTAAATAAGCGCATTGCGATTGCGCTGTATTGCCTGGGATCCTCGGTGGAGTACCATGTTGTTGGCAGGCTGTTCGGGGTTTCATATTCGATGGTGTGCAAAAAATAAGAAAATCCATTGCGACTTATATATGTAAATAAAAAATAATAATGAGTAATTTTTATTTACTCTATTTATTATTTTCATTTCGCTCAGAGCCGAGGCGAATTAGCTCTCGAGTACGTATCTCGTTTGGTCATATTGTCCATCTTGCTACGCAGCTCCTTCCAAGTGTCGCTGAAGTCAGCTTCCAAAAGTTTTGCATACATACGCCCGTATATACATATGAAAATTTTTTTGGGCAGACCTCAGCGCACTGAAATTCTCCTCCCACAAGTCGAGCAATATGTAATCGTGGTGGGGAAGCCATGTGATGGCTTGCTTCCTTTGTTTGCTCATCGGAAAATACAAATATTTTACCATATATTTCAAATCTAATAGTTGGCGCACAATTTATGCTTACGTTTAACTTGACATAAAACAGCTGACTGTAGTGTTGATTGTTTGGGAATGGCCATATTCATCGATAAATATCTCGTGTTGCGCTTGCGTTTCATAGGGGTTGCACGTTTTATGTGTTAATGTTATTATGTACATCTGATTTATGTTCTTTTACATTTTAATTCCGGGCTTTGACTTTCGTCAGTCTCATGGTATTACGGAACAACTTCACAGACTCATTGACCACATCCTGAGAGCATTCGATCTAAAGCAGTACTGCAATGCTCTCCTTGTAGACGTTAAGCAGGCATTCGACAGATTCTGGCATCTGGGCCTTCTACATATGGTTAAGGAAGGACTGCCCTCGCCTTACTTTGCCATGATACTATCCTACTTGGAGGGTCGTTCCTTCAGGGTCAAAGTCAATTCGAGTCAATCGCCCTCTCACCCAGTAACCACAGGAGTCCCTCAAGGCATCGTATTAGGTCCATTCCTTTATAACTTTTTTGCCGCAGACATTCCCGGGGCAAATGCTGCTACTCTTGGAGCCCCACAGTCATATCTGCTCCTAGCATCATACGCAGACGACATTTGCATGATGGCCTTCTCAAAATCTGCGATGTTGCCCGCAGACATATTGCAGAACTATGCAAATGCTCTAGTCAGCTGGGCCAACCTGTGGAATGTTAAGCTTAATGAGAGGCAGAGCTATAACATGTGCTTCACCCTTTGCCGGTCGCAGCCTCTTCCACTAAGGATTCACGGTATCATACTATAGCAGCCTGATAAGGTCAACTACCTGGGACTTACTTTGGATAAGATGCTCACCTTTAAAGCGCACATCCAAACAAAAGTGGCTGCCTGCCGAAGCAAACTAAGGAAGCTCTATTGGTTACTCTGCAGCAGAAGCAAATTCTCTCTGAGTTGCAAAAGGACCGTTATTGTGGCTTTAATAACTCCTATCTGGCGATATGGCATCCAGGTTTGGGGAACCGCATCACTAAACAACCGGCAGAAAGTTGAAAGACTCCAAAACCTGCCCGTTTTGCCCGTGGTATATACGGAACTCCACCCTGCGCAGAGCCCTGAACCTCATACCGGGCGAAGAACAGATTTGCTTCTTCTCTAGCAGATACAATAAGTGGCTGAAAAATCATGCCAATAGGCATTCGCAGCCAGTCAGTAGACTAAAAAGAAGGCATTTCTTTCTTCTACTCAACGACAACCAGAGCTAAGTTAATTCCATATATGTTTACGGATGTAAACCAGGCGAGGATCCAGATAACATTATATCATTAATAAATAAAGGCCAAGACTTCCCTACCCTAAGATAGCTCTTTTGTGGCCCAAGGGTCATATGGGCAACGACCAAATGTGGTGAACATAACATATGTATTTACATACTCGATGGACTTTATAAGGATATAAATACTCTCCTCTGCCGGGAAATGTTGAGACCAGTGTACTACGAATAGAGACTGGATATGCTGCGGGCTGCGACGGCTCCAGACCTGTTGCTTGTTACTGCTAGCTCTACAGGGAGCAGGGGCTTACACAACTTGGCGATAAAGGCTTGGACATGCGTCAAGTGTTCTTAGGGACGGACTCACTAGTTGCTGCACTGTCAGCCCCCCTATACGCCATTTGCTGCTGCTGATGGCGTTCTGCTGTTGCTTTTTTGTGAGTATGCGCCTGTGTCCACCTGATTTTCGCCCTCCGTGTAATAGATTGGCTTCTGAGTGGATTCGTATCGATTCTGCAAATGTGGCAATCAGAATACCATTACCCCGGCCAGTAGGCATGTCATGGGTGAAGAGGCTGTATATTGTAGGACCCAATACACTCCCTTGTGGTACTCCTGCAGAGATGCATTTGGTGCTGGAGGCAACACCGTCTTGTACCACGACAAAGCATCTATCTGTCAGGAAACTTTGCACTAAACAGTAAAGCTGAGGGTTCATTAAGTTTTTGATTTTTGCCAGGTGTCCATCATGCCACACACGGTCGAAGGCTTGTTGGATGTCTAGAAACGCTCCAACGACAAACTCTTTTGCATGGAAACCGTCCTGTATATGGTTAACAACCCGAAGGAGCTGTTTAGGCGTGCCATGTTTCAGCCTGAAACCAAAAAATGGAGGTAAAATTTTGTTGATTCCAGCACAGTCCTGGAGGAAGGTACGCAGCCGCAATAAGGATCTCACCTAGTGGAGTCTCAGTCATAATCGTCGCAAGCTGAATTTCGAAGGTGGAAACTGGGCACAGGTGGTAATGTATAAGATTGATCTTAATCAGCACAGCAGCACCTTCTCTAGCACCAGCAAGGGTGATCATCGCGATAACAGGCATAACCATTCATAGAGAAATAAAGTCCAGAATGTAAGTGAGTTTCGGAGATGACCATTATGTCAACATTGTGTTTGTCCATAAATAGCTTTAGCTTATTAGTATTAGGCAAAACACTACGAGCATTTCACGATCCGAGGCACAGATGAGAAGACATTAATTAGTTTTCTGACCTGAATAATGCCCTCTGCTGTTTTTTGTGGCGCGAAGCTCATCAACGCTCACTAATATAGTGGCAACGGTGGTGCTGAGGGCAGCTACAGATTGTTGTAGACCGTGCAATATATTTCCCAATGACACATCGGAGTTAATTGGCGGCTGTGGGTGCGTGGAATTTTGCAAGCTTTTGGGATCCGAAGGCTTCAAAATGGGACAATCAGCAGCATTCTAATGTTGACGGGGGTCCTGAGTAGATGTGACATGATTTTGGTTACAGGATAGATTATTAGGGTATGACCCAGGCCTGGCCGCATCTGCAAAAGACAGCCCATGCTTAACGATGGCAGCAGGAACGTATTGCTTGATATTGCGGATGCTTTGTTGCAGTTGACCATTGCGGGCGACAGGAAATAAACTAATGCCCGATGCTCGGGAGCTCAATTTTTGTTGGTAAATTCGACAATCTTTGTATGTCGCAGCGTGATTAACGTGACAATTAACGCAGCGCAGGTCGGCATCGGTTTTCACCTGACAAAGAGGGGAGTTGGTCCAGTGGTTTTGACCACTGGATGCGTTTCTTGGGGTAAAGGCTAAAAGATTCTTTGCAACTACACGGTAGGTTCGATCTTCTTGTAGGCAGAACTGAGTGAACTGGACCTTAAGTTCACAAAGTCTCCGGGTAATGCTTCTATGAGCCTCAGCATCCTTGGAATAGACACGTAGAACATCAGAGGGAGCTACCTTAAATTCATACGCCTCCGAAGACACTGCAGCATTCAAGGTGTCTTCCATGGGTACTATGTCAGTCACACCGGGTATTGTAATAGGCCTGGGCCTAGGCGGCTTTTTGGATACATCAGGGGTGGTATCTCCCAAGGGTTGCTCATCAATGGTAGCATCATAAACAGCGAGACAAGCATACGCGTTAGTATGGTCAAATTCAGGAGTAAGAATAGGAGATTTAGAGGTAGGACTCGTAATTATTCCTTTACCCTTCTTGTTATTAGCTGGCGGCAGTGGAGCAGCGCTACGTTTTCTTGGCATAACTTTTTTCCAAGGGATCACGGGATCATTATCCTGAGACGTCATATTGATATCAAAGGGTTCATTAAAAACAAGATTTGAAGTGTTGTTGCAGCCCAAGGTTGCACCGGAGGAACGCCAAATTCGGGGGTAGCGGCCGAGTACTGCTAAAAATTGTTTTTCCTCATTAGAGATAGTCTCAACTGGGAGATTACCGGAGGCGTGTGTGGTCGAAAATTCAAGGAATCGAGATAGCAAAGAGATTGTAATTGACCCATCATCACTGACGCAGGAACCATCTAATGTAGATGAAGCTGAAAATACGGATTCGGAATCAGAGGCGTCCCAAAGGGAGAGTTCATTTTCCGAGTCAGAGCTAGACACAGCATTGTCAAGGTTCCTTGCAGTGTCATGGATGTTGGCCTTATTCATCTTAGCGGTTTTAAAGATTTCCTTCCTTGAGTTCTTCTCGCAGGCAGTACGGAGAGAGGTAACTCGTCCAGAAAAGTTCCTCGGTGAAGTCACATCCAGAGTTTCATCTGACATAATAGTAGCCAGGCGATTCCTGTCAGTTCAGAGATTTATCTAATACCAGAGAAAAAAGGTGAAATAAGTGGGCAACGCATTTTTGAAAAATTTCGAGCCTGAATCGAGACGAATTTTTTTGTAACAAAAACAGAGAACAGCTCCAACATAGAACAAAAATAAAATTTTTTGTTAAAATAAAATTAACGCAAAAAAAATAATAAATAAATTTTTTCCGTGAAAAAAATCAAAATCGCACGAATATTTTCAGAAAATATTCAGGTGTTGCCTCTACGAGAGCGCATACGGCACATATATGTTACAATTCGATGTAATTTATTAAACGAATTACAATGATTGCATTTGTAGATTTCTTCACCGATAGCTGATGATGCAATTGATAGACTAACGGAGGGCGTTCCTTGCTCGAGATTGCTTGTTTTAGTTGGTGGTTGAGTTGTTCATCTATCTCGTGAGCCATGTAGAAAGAGTGGCCCATATAACCATAGGTTGTGTGTCGACAAATGTCGTGTTGCAATCCCTCTCGAGAGTAGGCGGCGTTGTTGGCTGATGAGACGTGGCGTCATTGGTTCTGGTTGGTGAGAGCCTGGATCTTTGCCTAAAAGCTTTAGCTGCGGTGGTACAGCAAACGAGTTAAACTGCAGCGGTCATATAGTCAAGGTTACTGGATCTGAACAGACGTCTCAGTGTCATATATATTTTGCGAACAAAACGCGTGGCAAGTGCCAGGCTAGTGATCGGGGGTATATTCAAAAAGGCTTACAAAAATAAGCTAAATCTGAAAAGTGGGAAAGTGGGAACCATAACCTTATTAAGGTGGTTAGTGGGTTACAAATCATACAGTGCTAATATGAATTACAGGCAGGAGATACCCCGCGTGACTGCAAGTGAATCTTGCCGGCTCACGCTTGGCGCTTCACAACCGAGCCGGTTCAGACTTGATTGTCAAAGTATTTGGCAAGGTGACCAGCACGGCCGTGAGCGTGTGGCAGGCGCAGTCTGGATTTTGGGCCACTAGCTGGTAGCAATCCTCCAGCGCCCCGCTACTCATTTGTTGCTACGGCGGCTGTACGGCATCGACGTAAGAGCAACGACGATTTGGTACTACACGGCAACTGCAGCACCCAACAACAAATTGCGGTACGAGATTGCACATGACGACACCCACACGGAATGGAAATGTGCTCAGTGCCACACCCACACCGTAACGCAAAGAGGCGTTTAAAAGATTTAATCCTACAGAGAAGTGTTTATATATACGTGTTATAAATCCGATCGCAGCAGTATCAGGCAGTGTACCTAAAACGACATTAAAATTTATCAAGTGAAAAAGTTTAGTATGAATGACATGTCACACTAACACTTACATGAACATATGTTCTTGGTTTTGGTTGTGCCTTTCTCACCTTTTGTTTTAACTGCTGCGGCAATGCAATCAGCTGATGCAATTATATAATATTTAATAATTATATCAACCGCCATGCAGATTTGTACGAATAAAATAACTAAATACAATTTGTATAAACAATTAAGCTGCAGGTAATGCAAAGCAGCGTTTGTAAGGTTATGTTAACGCTACTCTGTTGATAGAACGCTGCTTAGAGCAATTGTTTGGTATCGTAAACTTAATAATTATAATTGTTTTAAATTAAAGATACTTATGCCTACTTTAATTTAACAAGTTCATTTTCTCTAATTTATGACCACTAGGTCTACTTATAATATTAAATAATAGATTCTGATACTTATGCCCAACGGATATGTCAATTTTAGATATATGAGAATATTCAAATTAATTTACATTTTGTTCTAAACAGCTACAGCACAACGTCTACGTCATCTGACCCATGATCACATCGACAAACACACACATATAAGCTGCGCGAGTAAAAACATAAACCGAAAGAAAATAGGGAGTACCCATAGTACATTTTCCAAAAATTGAAATTCTCATATCTTGGTATTTAAAAATTAACTTAATTCCTCGTTTTGGTTCATAAGTATGAGTTTAGTATGAGCAAGTATGGAACTAGCCAACGCAGAATAAAACAATTTTCGATTGTTTTATAAGGATATTCCTTATATTTAATTTTAATAATTTCCAAAAAACTTAAAGCTACTTAACAGCTAAATATTTAAATGGCAACATAAAGAATCATTGAATATGCAAATAGAACACAAAACATTGTAATTTAACGGAAACGCATATTATGAACGTTCACAAACATAAAACATTTATTCTTTAATTATAACTAAATGGTTAAAAATTAAAATCAATTACACAAGGGAACAAAATTGAACTTTTTGTGTGTTGTTTTGAAATGAATAGAAGTTTTTAACTAATTTGGGGTCGCTGATTTCAAATCTGATCTCAATTTTTCTCTATCAGCTCGCGTTTTTGAGTTACATTTTTTTTGGCAAAAATTGATTTTCTTATCGCAAAACATGAACGATAAATCTGAAACTACTGGGCCAAGATAAAGTTAATGTAAGCACGGCTTAAAGATAATATTGTTGACGATTTTTGGAGATTTTTTTAAACTAAATATGATAAACCGTTTTCAAGATATTCTAATATATGTAATGGCAGTGCCTTAATTTTGGAAATAACGGTATATCGCGAAAAGTCGAGCTGATAGGAAAAAATCAAGTGCAGATTTGGATTCAGCGCCCCAAATTACCTTAAAAACAATCATCAAATCTAAATCAACAAATACCTTGTTCCCTTGTGTTATATTTAATGTATCACCTTTATTTGATTTATGTACCAAAAAATGTCTTGTGTTATTAAAACTTTCTCTATTATCATTAAAATATGAATTTTAACAATTAAAATATGAATTTGTAAGCTTTCTTTATCCGTCGAGTATCCGTGCCAGGATTTTATAAGATGTGGTGAAGAAGTTAAAGACTTTTGATCCAGGGATAATGCTAAACTTATCAAGCGTTATCAAGGTAGGGCGGGTAAAGAAGAGGGACACTTCTATCTAGGTTACCTCCAACATTCTAGCATCCCTGTTGGATTCAGCAGCAACCGCATCTTCATAAATTTTTGTTATGTTCTAGTTCAATTTGAATTTGAAGATCTGTTAAATTTACATTGAATTACGTAATTACATATAATTACGCGGAACATATGTAACTGCAAGCAAGGTGGCAATCCTCTCTTGCACTTGGCTCAGCTGTTAAGCTTACGCACTTCTACATTGTTTTACATACTTATATTCTCGTTGTTGATCAAGGCGAAGCAAGGAAAATTGTTCTGAGCCACAGCCAAATTCTCGCGCTTAGCACCGCCGTCGTTATCTCGCAAATAAATTTATAACGTTGTCGTGGAAAACCAAATAGTTTGTTTTTAGCGGTTATTGGTGCAACATTTGGAGGCCCCGGCGAGATTTATTTACTTTCGTGCAGCGCAAATATAAGCAACAAGACTTAATATTGCTCAGTGACAAAGTGCATTACAATTGCTTATTATAAAGTGCGTTCTTATAATTAGGCAATTACAAACATATGTGCATGTGTGTGTTGGCAATTTACAGCTCAGCTTTGTTTACATAGATTCCGCTAGCTGACTTTGTCGTGTTCCTCTCTTGCGGTCATTCGTAGCTGACTCATACATATATACATACATACAAACATACATACATACATACGTATACCGTGTATATAAGCAGCTGTCCCGTTGTCGGTGTGGGCGTACAGTTTATTAGCTTTTGTTAGACGCAATAATGGCAAGTGAAGGTGCCAGTGCTATGTTGCCAAACAGGGTGACTTATTTTAAGCGCAAAGTAACTGCGCTGTTTGAGCGCGCCAAAGGCATTGAATATGAGCTAACCGAGGCAAAGGTTATTTCATTTTGTGCCATCGATTTGGAAATGCGTCTAATGCTAATTGAGCGCACTAAAACTGCATTTGCTGAAGCTCATAACTCGCTAGAAGAGTTGGATTTTGATGAGATTGGCAGCAAGCTACGAAATGATTTTGACGAAGTGATGGCTATGGTTGAAGCTCGCGTTCGAGTACATATGCAAAGACGGCAGCCCATTTCCGCTCATTCTACATTGGGTCGTTATGATGACACATTAAACCAATCAGTGATAATGACCAGCAGAAAGCGTTTGCCCGAGCTCAAGTTGCCTACGTTTTCCGGCGGCTACACGGAATATATGGACTTCATCGCAATGTTTGAGTCTGTAGTCGACAAGGATGCTGAATTGTCCAGTATTGAGAAGCTGCAGCATCTCCGCTCGTGTTTGTCTGGCCCTGCGTTGGATGCGGTTCGATCGTTAGAGTTTTCCGGTGCCAATTATCGTGTGGCTCTGGATATTCTTAAAAAACGATTTAGTAATAAACGTCTTGTTTTCCAGGCACACATCAAGGAGATTCTTGGGCTCAAGAGGGTAGATTCGGAGTCGGCATCAAAACTTCGTGAGTTTTCTGACAAGGTCAACTCTCACATGCGTGCTCTGCAAACCTTGGGTAGTTTGGAGCAAATCGCAGGATGCATGATTGTTCATACGCTGCTTCAGAAGCTGTATGTTAAGACGCAGACAAGATGGGAGGAAGCCACATCCATTGACGAGGTGCCGTCAGCTGATGAGTTTTTGGAATTTCTGAAAAGACGGAGTCAAAAGCTGGAGAGCGTTCAACATGCCATGTCATCTCATGTGCCAAGTTCTCAGGTGGGCAAATCCAACCAAAATACTAACTCCAGCAGAAAGGCATTTGTAGCCGAGACTAACCAAAATGGCTGTAGCTTTTGTGATGCGCCTGGTCATGGAATATATACATGTAGTAAATTCGCAAATTTGTCTCCATCCCTTCGTCATAAGGAGGTTAAAAAGCTTGCACTTTGTTTTAACTGTCTAAAGAAGGGGCATCAAACACGTTCATGTAGCAGTAGTCATTGTCGAACTTGTGGAGGAGAGCATCATACCCTGCTGCACTTTAATGCACTGACAGACGCTCAACCGACCACGTCGTCTCACCTATCGTCTGTTTCGAGTAGCCGCCATAAAAGAGCTTACCGCCAGCATGGAGTGGAGATATTTTTCTACGGATAGAAATCCAGCTGATATCCTTTCCAGAGGCACATTTCCTGATGTCTTAGCGCAATCGGAGCTCTGGTTGCAAGGCCCACCGTACTTATTGGAAGCTCGTTATAATTGGCCCTTGTCCTGTCTTTCTGAGAAGCCTACTGTCGAGCTGAGGAAAAGTGTGCTGATCGCTAAGTCGCCGCATGTGGATGTAACTGTCAAATGCAAGCACTTGAATTCATTTGGCTCCAAGGGCTTAAGGCATGGAGGACTCACTGTTGCAGATATCCATCATGGTACCCGGATTCTTCTACGGCTTGTGCAGATCGCGAATTTATGGGATGACATCAAGCAGATTCGCTCTCATGGGAATGTGAGGAAATCAAGCTCTATCGCAGCTCTGGCACCTTTTTTGGATGCAGAAGGGCTGTTACGTGTGGGTGGTCGACTAAGCAATTCATCTCTGAACTACGATGCTCGACATCCAATTATTTTGCCTCGGCGTCATGCAATCACCTTAGCCCTCATCGTTCATTTTCATGAAAGGAGCCTGCATACTGGACCCCGTGCACTTCTGGCGAAGGTTCGACTGCAGTATTGGCCAATTGGTGGACTCAGAACTGTTTCGAAGGCTGTTAGTAGATGCGTGACATGCTTCAGAGCAAGGCCAAGCTTTGTAGAGCCTATGATGGCAAACCTGCCAAAGGAGCGTTTGGAAGCCGTTCGGGCGTTCACAGTCACTGGCGTCGACTATTGCGGACCCTTTTTCTACAAGTCGGATGTTCGGACGAGATCACCTATCAAATGTTACGTCAGCGTTTTCATCTGTTTCACCAGTAAGGCAATATACTTAAAGCTAGTAAAGGACCTAACGACTGCCACGTTTTTGAGTGCTCTAAAACGGTTCATCGCTACTCGTGGCCATCCCAGCCAAAAATGGTCCGACAATGCAACAAACTTTGTTGGAGCGAGGAACGAACTAGCGGAACTAAAAAATCTTATGCTTAGCGATCCCCACATGGAATCGGTTCGGCAGTTCTGTCTCGCAGCTGACATCGAATGGAAGTTCATTCCTCCTCGTTCTCCGCACTTTGGTGGACTCTGGGAAGCGGCAGTGAAGCTGGCCAAGCACCATTTCTATCGCTCTGTTGGTCGTTCGTTGCTTAATTTCGATGAACTTCGCACTCTTGTTTGTCAAATTACTGCAATTGTCAACTCACGTCCGTTACTTTCACATTCAGAAATCCCAGCGGATCTAGATGTTCTGACTCCTGCTCATCTGTTGTTCGGTGGTCCTCCAACAACTATCATCGAACCAGACTTGACGAGACTGAACTACAACCGATTAGATGCATGGCAGCGTGTGGCGCAGTTGCAGCAGGTGTTCTGGGCCCGTTGGCGTGAGGAGTACCTAACCTTGTTGCAGCAACGAGCTAAGTGGCGTACTCCAACGCAAGCTTTATGCGTTAATGACATGGTGCCCGTCAAGGATGAGAATCTGTCCCCCATGCGTTCCCTTAATATGGTACTGTCCGGCTTTACTATTTCGGTAAGTATGTTCCATATAAAGCTTCTTTCCTTGCGCTGACCAGATAACGTATAATTACCATTTGATATGTTGTCAACAACACTCCTCGTTAATTCGCCCTCCATAATTATGCCGGGCATGAGAGTTTCGGCTTATGATTAAATAAGTAGTTCGCGTTGAATCGAACCGCCTGATCACGATTGAACAGTATGATTGTGATCAACCTGAATGCAAGCAGCATTCTTGAGCATTCTTTGTTGCTCAAACAAAACGTTCGATCGAACCCAATCATTTACGAAACAAGCAAGAGTGATTCAAACTGAAGAGTTGATCCAATGCTTTAGATGCCAAGATTTTGGTCATACAAGAATTTACTGCCATAAAAAACCTGTGTTTGACAAATGCGCAGATGAAACTGGCTCCAAATTGTGTGAGTTAAATACTAGCATCAAATGTATATGAGCCAATTGCGTTGACGATCACATGTCAAGTTTTAAAGGTGAGAACATATCCAAGCGAAAAGTTAATGCCTGCGGCAAGACTGCCAATAAATGGATGTAATGTTCCAACACGTCGAGTCCTTTCCCGATCATGCGATGATGCTAAGGATACTCGACACGGAAACAAATTAAATAATTTGAAAAATGCGATCCACGATATCAACACTCTATTGGATCAGATGTTTAAGCTCATCCAAGAAGCAATGGACGCATATAAAGCCTTCCGTGACTTGGGGCAGAAGCTTTTAGTAAAATGAATAATCCACGATTAACAAGCCGATCAGTCGAGCAGGCGCGACAGTAGGATAGCCTGTGCAGGTCTTCAAAGAAAAGTATTTTCATTATAATGGGATTTAAATATATCGCTTGAAGTCGATTTTGCTTGCATCGAGAGTAGGTAGCTTGCGATAGTCTGGCAACACTGGACTGCGGCTGTTGATTGTTTATGTTTAGCGCCACAGCAGACGAAAGGCATATCAAACATACATGAACAAACGCGTCTTTTCGTTCATTATATCGTCGGCGCGGCGCAGCGACTGCGCTGCTACTGCGCTGCAACGCATCTGCTGCGCTGCATAAATTTGTTTCTTGAATAACTTCTGAGTTCAATATCCGATCGTACTGAAATTTGTAGCACACATTGAGAGTTGGATACTTACCATGTGTGCCAAATCTCAAGTCTCTAGCTATAAAACTGCTCTTTTTATCAGCTATTTCGAGTTATGGGCGAAGGGGGCGTGGCCTCGCGATGAAATTTTCAGAACGCATTAATCCCAAGCTTTTTATCATGTGTGCCAAATCTCAAGTCTATAGCGTTAACATTGCTTATGTTATGGGGATTTTTCTAATTTTAAAACCAACGGGACTTGGTATCGAAAATTGAAAATAAACTTGATCTGCGTATGGTATTCAGGAACCTACATTCCAAATTTGAAGTCTCTAGCTCTTATAGTTGCTGAGATCCACGCGTTCATACAGACGGACAGACAGACGGACGGACAGACGGACAGACAGACGGACAGGTGTCAATCGACTCGGCTATTGATACTGATTAAGAATATATATACTTTATAGGGTCGGAGATGCTTCCTTCTCCCAGTTACATACATTCACACAAATTCATTATAGCCTTTTTTGCCCATTTTTAATGGGCACAGGCTATAAAAATCGGATTATGGAACGCACGAGGATTGGCCAGTAATGCTGAAGAGCTACGGCTACACGATCGACATAATGCTGATAGCCGAATCGCTTATTCGTCCTAGCCAGCAGACTGCTGTGATTATTCGTTAAAGACTGCTCAAACTTAAACTGAGCCCCCCATGAACCTTGGAGTAAGACTTAGGCGAAAATCTTTGCAGGCAGCTAAGAGAACAGGTTTAAGCCGTTCAATCTCACAAATGAGGTTGTTAAGAGAGCTGTAGTACTGAAACTTGACAAGCTGTTACAAATGACCTTGCCGGAAGAACCAGTTACCCTGCAGGAAGTGGAGCACCTTAAGAAAAGCTTAAGGCCAAAAAATCACCTGGCGAGTCGGAGCAAAGGAAGAAGAAGAGCATATTGACGTTAAAACGCTTTATAGGAACTGTTAGTGTTACTCTTATTTCCATTTTGAAGAATAAGTAAAGGGTCTCTCATAGTCGACTTCGACTGTAGCCTTTCCGACTGGTTTTTTGACAAACTTAATAGAACTTATTTACTTTTTTAAAGTAAAGGGTCTGAAAATGGTTGGGAAGAAGATTAAGAATAAAAATATGAAAACTTTACCAGCTACACAAAAAAAATATATTTTCCGTTGCGGACGTTACAAAAAAATTGTGTAACATTACATCACTTTTTTTAATATTTTTCTGAAAAATATCCAAAAACATATTTTCGGTTAATTTCTCCAAAATTAAATATTTATACTATTACTAAAACCAAAAAAAAAAATGTATGAAGGCCTAGATCTCAGGGACTATAAGAGCTAGAGTAATCAAATTTGGTGATAAAACTCCTGAGACCTCCGCAAAGGTCAAGTTCGTTTTAGAATTTTACAACGCCCCTTTCCGCACCCAAAAATTGCAAACATAATTTTTTAAATCCCATAATACGAAAAATATTAAGGCTAGAGTCCTTAATTTTGGCACACAGGATAAGGTCCTAATGTACCCTGAATTTCATCACGATCGGATAATAATCGGATACTCGAAAGTTATTCAAAACGCAATATTACTCAGTGTCGAGCCAAAGGAGCACATTGACGTAAAACGCCCGTTTTAGTGAATTAATAGAGAGAGAGTTCTCAGTTGAGTAATACAGACGGGTTTTTTTTATCCTCAAATTTTATTTGTTTTGTGGTTTATATTCTGCATATTAATTAAATATTGTGTTTATTTTGTGCACTTTTGTTCAAAACATATTAACTGCTGTGTAAAGTGTTTTCATTTTGCGTTCTGTAAGTTTACAAGCCTCCGTTTTAATTTGTATTCAATTTGCTAAACTTAGTTTTGGCATTTCCTTATCTTCAACTGTTTGTGTGTGTTTTTGTTTTTGCACCGCTCACTCACAAGTTGTTGTTGTTGTAGCCTTTCGCGCTCTTGCTTTTGTTTGAGCATCCCAACGTCACTTCTGTATATACATACATATCTACAGTTTTCGGCGCTTACCCTTGCTAACAAGTTATTTTTTTTATTATATTGAGTGCTATTGTGATATTTTCGCGCACCGTATTTGTTTTCCTTTTTTAATTGAACCCCTGTAAGAAATATGTCGTGCTGGAAGAAAGCATGCACTTTCAAGCGTGCTGATGATTCGGTGCAGCCACAGTTTGTACACTGCTGGTTGTGTGACAATATCATTGTGAATCTGTTGCAGCATACATTTCAAGTAAATCTTCAGCAAATGTGTCCATTACTAAATTCAATTTTAGTAAACCTCGCGAAATAGCGTCTTTTAAAATAAGTGTCCCTCACGACTCTTTTACAGTCATTTGTGACCCAAAATGTTGGCCACCGCAAATGATTGTTCATGAATTTAAGTCAAAAAGCTGGTAATTTTGCCTCAACCTCATGCAATGTCCCAAAAAACTAGACCTTCGTCAAGATATAATCCTTATTAAATACCAGAAAAATACTATTTTTGAGTAGCTTTTCTTTTGACTGTGACATTATCGCTTTTTCTGAGACTTGGCTAAATCCAACGGTGTCTGATTGCGAAATATTGTCAAACAATTACTCTATGTATAGATGCGATCGATTGTTTCGTCGAGGTGGTGGTGTGCTGATTGCCACTAAATCTACTCTTCAATCGGAACGTATTTCTTTTACTGTGCCTTCTGATGTTGAAATCGTTGCTGTTAAAGTTACATTTCCACATCAAACAATTTTTCTCACTTTCTCCAACATTCCACCATCTTCTGATATTCAAGTTTATATGCAACATATTGCTGGTTTAAAAAAGTCTTCCTTCAAGTGAGGGACAATGACCTGTTTGTTGTGTTGGGCGATTTTAATTTGCCTAACATTTCATGGTCTTTCTTCAATAGTGCAAACTATCTTGTTTCTTTACAACAACATGGTTTTCTAGATTGTGTGCTTGATTTTTCATTATTTTAAATGAACTCTGTCAAGAATCGCTTGAATAGAATCTTTGATCTGGTATTTATCAATGACATTGTAAATACTGCCGTCTCTAGGTCTTTCCCACTATAAGTCCCTAAAGACTTACATCATCCTGCTCTAGAAATTTCTATTTCAATTTCTAAACCCCTTAATCCGCTTTTACTATGCAAACAAGTACCTCGTCGCTGTTTTCGCAAAGGAAATTATTCACTGCTTAATGAACTTATTCTTGCAACCGACTGGCCCTTTTTAGGAAAAGCGGTGGACATTAATACTGTCCTTATTACCTTCTATATGACCTTGAACACACTCCTTGATGTGTGTATCCCCAATTTTATACCGTTGTCATGTTCATCAAAGCCCCCTTGGTTTACACCCAGACTATCTTATTTAAAATATTTAAAATCAAAACATTTCAAAAAGTTTAAGAAGTCTGGTTCAAGTTTTGACTGGTCTAAATATTCTGTGGCCAAGTCGAAATTTGCTCTGCTTAACACTTATTGCTATGAGAACTAGTTCGTTGCAAGAGACGGTTTCCCGTGACCCCAAACAATTTTATAAATTTTTTAACTTGAAGAATAAATCTCCGAATTTACCTTCCTCTTTTTTTCTTGGGACTGATAAGGCCAGCGACGATTCTGCAGCTGCTGAACTTTTTGCTAAATTTTTCCAATCAACCTATTCTACTATTTCCCTCATTAAGTCTTTTAATCCTTATAACATAATATCCTCTAATAGTATATTTGCTCCCCATATTTCTTACAACACCCTCTTTTCTTCGTTTATGTCTTTAAAATCTACTTTCTCTCCTGGGCCTGACAACATTCCTAGTTGTGTCCTTAAGGAGTGCTGTACTTCTCTAACCGCACCGTTGCTAAAGCTTTTCAAAATATCCCTGGAATCTTCAGTCTTTCCACATCTTTGGAAAGAATCCTATATCATTCCTCTCCACAAAAAAGGTGGTAAGTCTGATATTTCTAATTACAGAGGCATTGCAAAGCTATCAGCCATTCCTAAGCTTTTTGATAAAATCCTTGTTTCGTCTTTGCAACATCTCTGTAAATCAATTATTTCTCCTGTCCAACATGGCTTTGTAAGGGGTAGTTCTACCACGACCAATTTGCTTGAATTTTCCTCCTTGGTAAATGAGGCATTTCAAAAGAAAAGGCAAACTGATGTTATTTATACTGACTTCAGAAAAGCCTTTGACTCCGTGAACCACAACCTATTACTCCATAAACTAGAATGTATAGGCTTCCCTCTCGCCTTTTTAAGTTGGATATCCACCTACTTAAAAGGTAAAACCTAAAAAGTGCTCCTTAGGTCTACCGTTTCTAGTTCGGTTCAAGTTACTTCTGGTGTACCTCAAGGTAGTCACTTGGGACTAAATTGTATCTTAATTGTTCTAAGTGTATGCTCATGACATTTAACCGCACTAGGCCCCATTTATTCAGTTATACGATTGACAATACGCCATTGCATCGTATTTCTACTGTGAAGACCTTGGAGTTTTATTTGATTGCAAATTGAAGTTTAATTTGCAAATCTCCACAATAATTAATGAAGCCAGAGGAGTACTTGGTTTTATTAAACGCTGGTCGAAAGAATTCAACGACCCTTTCACCACTAAACTTCTTTATGTCTCTTTAGTCCGTCCTATCCTGGAATACTGTTCATGTATATGGTGTCCTCAATACCGTAATAACCAGGATCGAATTGAGTCCGTTCAAAAGCAGTTTTTGCTTTTGCCCTACGTGGTTTAGACTGGAATCCCAACCTTCGATTACCATCGTACTCAAGTCGACATCTTCTTCTGAATCTTCCGTCTTAAGTCCATCGTAGAAAAACTCTTGGTGTGATTTTTCTTCACAAATTGATTATTGGCGAGATTGATTCTAGTTTCCTCTAAAGTAGGCTAAATTTTTCGGTCCCCATTAGGCCCACCAGAAATTACCAGCCTTTAGCTCTTCCTACATGCACTACTGATTATGCATTACACAGTTCATTTCGTGATTTATGTGCAAATTACAATAGTCTTTGCCACGTTATATCTGCAGAACTTTCTCTCGCCGCTATTAAACAGTCCATTTTCCTATTCCTTTCGAGAAATCCTTAACCGTACTTATTCTTATACTTAATTATAACTAATAATATATTAACTAATACAAATCCTAATACCTAGACTTCCAACTTTTACACTAATACTACTATTACTTTTCATTATAATACTACCTCTTCTATTATTAAGTATACAGCTAATGCATAAATAATTTAAATTTATACCTATACCAATACTAACTTTAATACTAATACTTATTGATCTGATTGGGTTTTTTTTTGGGGTTTTCCTAATCCTTGCAACAAATGCTGGATCATTTAAAGTTATAATCTTGTTTACCCCTTTAAAGCGATCTTAAATTTTTATTTTTTCAGTTTTAATTTAAAATAATATTTAATTTTAATAATAATTTAATTATTAATTTGTAATCTTATATTTTAATGTTACTATAAATATTACTCCATAATTTCTTGTCGACTGTTTTTAGTCTTAATAATAAATAAATAAAATAAATAAACAAATACGGCGCGCGAAACTATCACAATAGCACTCAATCTTAGCTCTGAGCAAAAGAGATAAGACGGCCGCAGCAGTAGCTTGTGAGAATGCACAGATAACACACGCACAAACACTTGTTAGCAAGGGTAAGCGCCGAAAACTGTAGATATGTATGTATATACAGAAGTGACGTTGGGATGCTCAAACAAAAGCAAGAGCTCGAAAGGCAACAACAACAACAACTTGTGAGTGAGCGGTGCAAAAACAAAAACACACACAAACAGTTGAACAAAAGTGCACAAAATAAACACAATATTTAATTAATATGCAGAATATAAACCACAAAACAAATAAAATTTGAGGATAAAAAAACCCGTCTGTATTACTCAACTGATAACTCTCTGTTCTTACTTCAGTAAGAATGAGGTCCCAAGTACAGATATCGAGACCGAGTCCTTTTAATGATGCCAAAGATTCCATTATTGTGATGCGCAATTCTTTAATTGATTTTACATCATCAATCATGGCATTTTGTAGTAAGAAGCTATTTAATACCCTAGTAGTAATGTCTCTAGGGTTATTATATGCTTCACTGACAATATTCCATACATGCGGATAATCATCGCCTTTTGACGACGACACAATGAGTGAAGTCTAATTTCAGTATTTGCCGTTTCCAAGATCTTTGAGCTGGATCTTGGCGTTGGCTTTGGAGGTGCATCACTAGCTTCAGGAGTGATTCCAGTAGTCTTGGTTGGACGCGGACTCACCTTAGGATTTCCAGATTGTTCCGCTATGTCAGCCTGTTCAGAAAAGTGTTTTAAGCATTTCTGAACTGTTATTTCGACGTCATCATAGTATTTGAAGTATTTGTGTCTTTCGTCCAGTTCAGCATTTTTCCTGATGATTTCGTCGTTGATTTGAAAAGCTGTCCACTTTTCATTGAACAATGTAGTCCTGGCTTGATAGTAGCCAGACTTAGCTTTACGCTCGGACGAATCCTTCTTGCTGCTGCTAAAAAGCCTTGAAATGTCTTGGCTTATTTCATCCTGAGCAGTGAGGAGGGATGAAAATACTTGATTTGATGAATCTGGTAGAATCTCTGGATAATTTTCGTCTGATTCTGGTCTGATGAGCATCCTAGGCCGGAAAGTATCCTTGGTCGGATAGTGATTGTTCTGACCTGGCTCAGAACTGTACGATAACACAACACAAATAAAGAATTTAAAACTCGAAATTTATTCAAACTAACTCGCGTCTCCAGTGTTGCACAACAGCAATTTTGATTCAATACTTAAACTATGATGAAACTATCGATATTATCTTCTAAACTTTTTATGGTAGCCTCTGAATATCAAAATATCGATAGACAGTCAGCTGTTGCTAGCGCCACCTGGCGCAAACTAGCGGCAACAGCTGGACCAATCAGAGGCTGCCAAAACCACTCAAGAGGCGGAGAAGACTATCCGGAGAGGCCTAACGGATCGGGAGGAAGAAGAGGAGGATCCAGGGAAAAGACGGTTAGGTCCGACGATGGAGGCGGTCAGTTAGTTTTCACGTGGCGTGGAGAGAAGTGCGGTGGCGAGAAAGTGTGTCTTCGGGAGTGAGGTGACTAACGGCAGCAGCACCAGCATCCGTGCCAGCAGCAGTGGCAACAACAACATCAGCCAGCGTCAACAGCGCCAGCGGGTAGCATCAGCGCCAGCGGCAGGAGCCAGCGGCAGGCGGCAGCAGCATCAGGCAGCTCTATCAGCAGCGCCAGTGCCAGAGGCCCCACACGGCAGCGCCAGCAGCAGCAGGAGCCAGCAGCAGGCGGCAGCAGCAGCATCGGACCGCGGCCAGCAGCAGCATCAGGCAGCTCCATCGTCAGCAGCACCACACAGCAGTGCCAGCGTCAACAGCGCCAGTGGCAGAGCCAGCGCAGCAGCAGTGGCAGCAGGAGCCAGCAGCAGGCGGCAGCAGCAGCATCGGACAGCGGCCAGCATCAGTGCCGGCGGCAGAGCCAGCGCAACAGCAGTGGCAGCAGGAGCCAGCAGCAGGCGGCAGCAGCAGGCGGCAGCAGCAGGCGGCAGCAGCATCAGGCAGCTTCGACAGAAGGCGGCAGCAGCAGCATCAGACAACGGCCAGCAGCAGCATCAGGCAGCTACAACAGCAGCGGCAGCACCAGCGTCATCAACGCAGCAAGCTCCAGCTCCTGTAATAAAAAGCACGTGAGAAATGAAGTATCAAATATAAAAGCCTTACCTGTTTATTTATTGTAGTGTTATATTTCTATATTTTTCCAATTTTTTGTAAGCACTGCAAGTAATTTTTCGTTTTGTGTTGTACTGCGCATTTCACTTGTTTTGGTTTTACAGTGACGCGCAAAAAAAATTAAGAGAGTTGTCAGACAGGCAAAACTAAGTGTTGCGAGTGATAGCAGAAACTATCGCAAACAAATAGAGTTTAACAGATATTCGATTATCGATAAATAAATTTGATATGAAGCAAAATTACAAATAAATTTAATTAACGTTTAAAATAACTATGATGTGTTAGTGAGTTATTTGTGGTGAGATGGGTATGCGGTAAGGTGTGAGAAGCGTTTGGAATAGGGAGTCGGCATGAACTATCGGAGCCGACTATAGGATGGGAGGGCGTCGCAAGGTGGAGATACTAGCTGTCCACCTAATCCTTGCCAACAATTTGTACGTGTAGGTGTGTTGAGACCGAAGTCCGTGTTAGTTTCCTAAATTAAAAATATAAGTAATTGTAACCCGACTCGCCCGATATCGAGGTCGTACTCATCCCTGAGTAATGCCGATAGCTAGCTGGCCAATCGATATCTGGCTGCGATAGACAAGTCGGTACATAACAAACTTTAATCTATGAAAAAAAAAAAACGTTTTGATAATTCAACTTTAAATAACTAATAATGCATGAACTGAAGGAAGGAAATAATACGGCAAGGCTTGGCAGATATTCGATCTTAAATGAACTCACAAGATCCCGCCTACCGTAAAACTACTTTGGTGTTTTACCCAACACATACAGCACTGATAAGCTTTGATACGGGTCGATTTAGTACTCCAGATGATGTCAGTACTTCTGCTGGTATATTTAGAACAATAATTCATTTTTTCCAGCTGTCCCGTGGTTGATTATCATCGCAGATTATGACGACATCTCCCACGCTGATTGGCTATGGCCGAGAAAACCATTTTGTACTTCTGGTTAATGTTAACAATTATTCTCTTATTCAACGCCGTCTTTGAGTTGTTAAGCGATACGGTATTGCTTATTATAACAGAAATTTCCACCATCTCCTGGCGTTTGAGTCGAATTGATTGTTCCAAGCATAAAGTGATTTGGAGTCAAGGGCTCTGGATCGTCTCTGTTGACTCGTACATGTGTTAATGGTCTGCTGTTTACAATATTCTTCGCTTCTTCAAGGTGCATTACCCTTATCGTAAGCCATGTGAACAATGCAACCCATCTCTTCTCATGTCTTCTATCAATCGTAACCATGATTGGTCCAAAATAGTCCAAGCTTTTGTATGAAAATGGACGCTGGTATGGTGTTACTCTGTCTTTAGGTAACTGTCCCATCTGTGCAGGTATTGGCGCTGATCTTTATTTTTTGCCCCATTGGCAAACTACTTCAGCCGTAACCCCGAGGCCATTCGACCCATTGTGATGTCCGTCGCCTGTAAGAGTAGAGAGGGTTGTTGGAGGGTTGAAGGAAGTGGGAAAGGGAGTTTGAATTGTCCTGGTCCCGAAAACCCTAATTGGTCCCGTTTGGCGGGATTCGCCTCTGGAACCAATCAGTAGAGTCCAGGAAGAGTACCAGATCCTCCAGTCACAGTTTTGCGAGACTGTCCAGTTCCTCGAAGAAGGGTTCCCCGAGAAAACGGGTTCTCCTTCTAAGAAGTGCGGAGTATTCACACAGAAGGTGTTGGATGCTCTCCTCTTCCTCTTCGTTCCCGCAGCTGTGAGAGAAGTCTTGTGATGGTACACCATACCTTAATGCCATTCGGCCAATGGGAAAGTGACCCGTCAAGTCTTGCTAAAGTGAAGGAGTTCTGAGGATCGCTTTGGGTTACGGTCTGACCAGAGTGCTTTGGATATATTGCATCCCAGGGTCGATTTCCAGTGCACTTCTGCCGCAGTCCTCGCCGTTCTTGCTAGTTCGAAGAGGACATACTGAAGAGTATGGACATCAGTCACCGCACGGCCTGCCGGTAGCGCTGATCCTTGAATTGCATATTCGTCATCCATCTCGTTTCGTGTTTCGAATGAGTTTGCTCTTGGTGGTGTTTGAGGACAAAGCCTTAAGGGCTGCCTGACTGGTGACGTAAATGAATATATTCCCTGAAGGTTCCTCCAAAGTGGATATCAGTTTGGTGGATTGCCAGACAGCGTAGATCTTCGCCTGGAAAAAACTGCACCAGTCCGGAAGACGGTATGAGAGATTCGCAACAGGGTATATAGAGTACATACCTGCTCCAGTGCCTTCATCCGTTTTCGAATCATCCGTATAGATTGACAGCTCGTTCGCACAAAGAGGGGTTTTTTGCTGCCAGTCGATCCGTGATGGGAATACAATGTTGAACCTGCCTTCCCACTTACATTCTGGAACGCAGTAGTCCTCCTTGTGTGCAGCATTGCTTTCTATTGAGCGTAGAATAATACTGTGTACTTGGCTTAAGGAGGTTCAGAGCTCTAAGCCTGACCGCACTCCTGGCTGCCGCGTACTTCAGGAAGATGTGTATTGGTTCCAGGTCCAGCATGACGTATAGGGCTGCTTGGGGAGTGGAACGTATACATCCCGTTACACCCAAGCAAGCCAGTCTTTGACCTTTTTGGAGATTATCTAGGTGAAATTCGGTGCAGGCCGTTTCCCACCGTACTAATGCTCCATAAGTTAGTTGGTAGTATGATAGTCTGACAACAGCTGTATAAAACCAGTGTATTATATACGGTTCTAGCCCCCATCTTTTCCCGAAAGTCTTTTTATACACAAAGAAGGCTTGTAGTGCCTTTTTCATCCTCTCCATCGAGTTTCTCTTCCAAGAGAGTTTGGAGTCGAGAATTACTCCTAGGTACTTTGCCTCCTTTGCCAGTCTGAGCTGTGTCCCTCCTAGTGTACGACGTCTAAAGCTCGGTATCTTATATTTTCTAGTGAACGGACCAGCTCGGTCTTTTATGGATTTTCCCCAAGACCATTCTGCTCCGCCCACCTTAGAGTGAAGCCGAGTGAATTTTCCATCAGTTCACTGATTGTTGACAAGAACTTGACAGTCACCAGTAAAGTCAGGTCATCAGCGTAGGCCGTTACTTTGCATCATCTATTTTTCAGTTTTAGAAGAAGGTCGTTGAAAACGAGATTCCCCAGTAGAGGAGATTTAACTCCTCCTTGAGGCGTTCCCCTCGTGGCCGTCTTTCTAATTTTCGAAGTGCAAAGTTGGGAGTTGATCACTCTGCAGCTGAGCATATTGCTGAGCCACTGATTGATAATCGGATGTGAGCCAATTTTGGCAAGTGCTGCCGTTATTGACTCGATCCTGACATTTTTGGAGGAATGCCACCAGCGCAAACTCAATTCAAGGTGTGCAGGGTGTTTTCGATATTACTAACTACCTCAAGCAGTTCTTCAATAGGATATATATCCAGATATAGATCCAGAAGTCGTTCTAGCGTTTTTAATAAAAACGATGATAGACTAATTGGTCTATAGTCCTTCGCTGAGCAGTAGTTTATCTTTCCTGCTTTGGGAATGAATGCCACTCTCACTTCTCTTCAGATACGTGGGATGTATCCTATAGAGAGGCATCCTCTGAAGATTCTCAGTAACCATGACAAGAGGTCGTGACACGCAGCTTGCAACATAGGCGGTCTAATGCCATCCGGTCCTACAGATTTGAAGGGTTGAAATGACTTGATTGCCCAGATTATCTTTTCTTCGTTGAATGTGTCATCCATAATGGCCTCACTTTCCACGTACACTCCCCCCCTCAGGCTCTTCACTGATAGTGGAGGCGGTGATCCCATCACGGCATCCGCTTCCAAGCAACCCGGGAAGTTGGTGTTCATAAGAAGTTCCCAAGACTCATGGCTATCTCTAGCGAAATTGCCGTCCAGGTCACATGGAGACCTGGTTTAGCGGGATCCTTAGCCAGTAGCCTTCGAGGTCTGAACGATTCAGTGGTACTGCTCAGATCCTCACAGAAAGCAGCCCATGAGTCACTTTTGACCTTCCTACAGTCTTCTAAAGGTCTTAAAACTCAGGTGATAGATGTCCCAATCATCCTAAAAATTTCTCGCCAAAGCGTTGTTGTATAGCCTCCTTGTTTCCTTCCTAATTTGACCAAGCTCCTGTGTCCACCATGCGCTGCGATTGGAGGTCGGCTAATGGGGCAGCATTTAAGAAAGGCTTTAATGAGCGCCTCGGTGATGGTCTGGGTGGATTTCTCTAGAGTGCCAGGGTGTCTCATTTGTCCCACTGGGTGTGACAGTAGAGACTCCCTCACATACTTAACAAACTTACCCCAGTCCGTTCGTTTTGGGTTTCTAAATGGTATTTTTCCGCTCGGGCCACTTAATCTCAAACACTATCCTATAGTGATCCGAGAAAGAGCATCCGTGGATGCGTGCCAGTTATCTATTTTTAGGGTGTCGTTGTTAGTGGCTAGGCTTAAATATATAACTTTTGCACGGCTCTTATTGCGGAATGTGGGGTAGTTGCCCTTTTACACACAATAATATTTGTGAACAGAACGAATTTGAACAGCGCTTTGCCTCTCTTGTTGATACCTGTGCTTCCCCACGCCTTGTGGTGAGCGTTAGCATCACATCCCAGTATCCCATCGATGCTCCCTTCTGCGCGTGCTGAATAAGGGCTTTGATGTTTCTCGATGGCGAGTCCTCTTCCTCGTATGGTAAATATGCGAATGCCAGGTATAGGTTGCACCCGTTCCTCCATTCGCATAGTACCACCGTCAGGTCTTAGTTGCTGTAACAAGGGGACAAAAGAACATTAAGTCCAGCTCTTACCACGATACAGATTCTAGACTTACCCACGGTCCTTGAGACAAGGAGATGGTATCCGCGAGAACCCAATCCACAAACCCTCTCACTCACGATCCAGGGCTCCTGGATGAGAGCCACGATTACCCTTCCCTGTCAATGAACCGTAGTAGGTCAACCGAGGGAACCCTAGAATGATGCAGATTCATCTGCACCATCCAAAGATATTGCTGGACCCAACAAAAATATTGTACTGCGTTTCATAACTGTGCCTTTTTCTCTCAGATCCGCCAACTCTTGTTTATACGATTGATTCTTGGCCATCTTGCAGAGAGTGATTTCCGCCCACCATAATTCGTTGGATGTAAGCTCTCCATGAGCCTTGTCAGTGTGCTGATGACGAAGCCGCTTTACAATCCGCAATATCCACGCCATCGTGCGCTTTAAAAACAAATACTGATTGTACCTATTTATATTAATTATGGGATCCTGCAGCACCGTCAGAACTATCTTCTTTTGCTTATTTGTGTTGTCAGCTAGGTAAACGAGTGCGCAACACTACTGCTTGAAGCTCGAGCCGTGGCACTGAAATTGACGCGGTTCAACTGTAGATCACTGTAGAACATAAAGTTGTCGTTGCTACTATCCCAGTACATTCCTAATATCTCGAATATTAACCGCATCTTCTTGGGCTTGTTAATATTGTGTACGACTACTGCCTCTTCTTAAGAGAGCTTAATAGCATACCCCTTTTACATCTTATTAAACTTACGCATTTTATTTTCCACTCCATATAGCATACATTTCAGATTCATAAGCTACCAGATGCTTGATAACTGAAATAAATTGAATTGAATTGAAAAAAAACTTCTTTTGGCCTGTGTAGAGCCATATTGTAGCTATCAGGTAGATTTACTTTTTCCTCCGCCCATCCAACTCGTATGCTCCATCCAACTGTTTTGTGGCATCCTGCAATATTTTATTCGCTCTGGTTAAAGCTGCTGATTCAAAAGGTTTCCCCGATGCTTTGAGGCCGAAACCTTCTGTGGAAAAATAATATGCCATCATCTTCTGCATATCCATTTCAAGCTCTATCTTCGTAGTAATTGTGTGAAGAACGACTGTACAGATTTTCTGCCACTTCCAGCTGTCTTTGCGTCAGACCGTAAAAATACCATCCCAAAGCTTTTTTTGCTAAAACCAAATGGCTTTCCAACGGAATAATCTTTATAGCATGTATCAAGAACAGTTTTTACCTTTATATGCAGCCATTTGTTGTTACCATCCTGTTCTCGGATTTTCAGCTTAAATCTGATAGAGTCGACATCCATTGCTTGTTTTCCAATCCAATTTAGGGTGGCCTTTATATTGTCTTCGTTGACACCCAGTTCATTGGCCAAATCTGCGCATATCAATGTAACAGACGAACCTTCATCTATAAAGGCAAATTTTTTAATAATGCGTTATTTTGGAGTCGTTTACTCTATTGGCAATACTTTAAAACATATTTTTAATATGTTTGATTTGACTGTGCTTTCTGTAGCTGTAGTCTCTGTTGCTGCTTTCTCATCGTTGTCCTTAGCTAGATTTATATGCAGTGATCTGGGATACATCTTGTTGCAGCCATTGAAATTCCATGTGCGTTTAAATTTGCAATATTTCAAACTGTGACCTCGATGCAAGCAATTATAGCATACGCAAAGTTCCTTGGCCATGCTCCATTTGTCTTTTATAGTAGCTTTAATATATTTATCATATTTAACCAACTTGTGATCATCTTTAGAGCTTTTCTGGTTACCACATGCCTCTGTAGTCTGCATTACCGTTTCTTGCTGAGCACGCTGTTCACCCTTTGTTGGTTGTTGCTTTGGCGCCATCAACGTTGCCCGTGCAATGCTCTGGCTTACACCATTTAGTCAACTGTTAAGATGTCTTAAATTCGGAAAGGGAGAGATATTTGCGGCGTATTCGTTTCAGAGCATATGCTTTGACAATGGCAATTTTCCAATCAGATGATCCAACACTGCCGGATTAAGCAAATACTGAATTGCATTAGCTGACCGCAAATAATTGACCCAATTCTCAACTCTGTAGGCGAATGGTACCATCTTTTCTAAGTTATTTTCCGGAATACTCGGTAGATCGTTGACCATATCCATCTGGCATCTACAAAGCCTCGACCTCATCTCTTGTAGCTCCTTAAGACTCTTCTGAAGCCTTAAAAGGTATTCTAGGCTCGTGTATTTATAATCAGTAGTTGACTCCAGAAACATAGTAGAAAATACTGACCACTCTCTTGCATTTCCTCCAAATACCGGCAGATCTATTAATTTGCGGGGTTGCCTACCGTCTGTCAAATCAAACCTTACCCCACCATAACCCTCATTCAGCCCATACATAGCGTTTTCTTCAGTGTTCAAATCATCTACGCTAGTCAAGCCTCTATAAGTGCCCATTGTCATCCTTCTGCCATAGATTCTATCGTCTACTACGCGCCTCCGTAAGCGCCATGAATGTCATCTTCGTGATGAGCAGTGCGTGTGTCACCCTGTGTGACCGGTAAATGTGGGCCTCCGTAAGCGCCTTGAATGTCAACTTCGTGATGAGAAGCGCGTGTGCCACCTTGTGTGGCCGCCAAATGTGCGCCTCCGTAAGTGCTTCGAATGTCATTTTCATGAGCACCACGTGTGCTACCCTGTTTGGTCGCCAAGTGTGCGCCTCCGTAAGCGTCATGCGTCTCGCCGCTATGATAGCAGCGCCTTCCTGTTTGTGTTTTCTGTGTTGCCGCCATTATTAGCAACGCCGGAGCTAGCCTATGTGGCTGCACCAATTCTGTTTTCGTTCGTGCCAGTGCCAAGTGCAACAATGCTAGGGCCACCCTGTGTGGCTACACCATTTGTATGTTGAGTGAGCGTACCACTGCCTTGTGCAGCAATGCTTATCGGACATCCGGCTGCGTCACTACACACTGCAGAAACGCCAGTGCCATCCTGTGTGTGCTTGATAATTTGAAGTCCAGCTGCGTCACTGCCTAGTGCAGTACCTCTAAAAACACCTTGAGTGGCTTTACCAAATCCATATTCTGTCTCTTCGTTATATGCAACAATGCTTGTGCCACTCTGTGTGGCATCGCTGATTGGCAAGCCAACTAAAGTGTTATTGCTGTATTCTGAGTAGACACAAGCAAGCTTACGATTTTGACATATCAAACAGAAATGCGAATAAAAGGAATTGGTAAGAGATAAACAGAAGGTGCGCTCGAGCCACTGATAATAACTACGTGGGTGTACAATTTTGGGTTTGGCTTTGCGCAACTTTTGTTTCTCTCATTATCTATTCCGTTTTTAATTTAAATATTTTTTGGTTTACGACTCACCCATTGTTATCCTGGAAGAAGGCCTTCTCGATGATACGGTGTTTTATGTTGGCTTATATATAGAGGTGGGGGGAACAAATTGTGCAAACTTTTTTCTGTTTCACTTTTACTTAACTTATTGAAAATTTATTTAAATGTTGTAGATATATTATAGATATATATATTTTTTTTTGGGTTTATTGATTTATTTTGAACCACGCAATGAAAAGTTTTTCTTTTCGTTTATGTACAAATTTGCCAATTTGTTTTGTTTTCTTTCGCTTTTACCTGCGCATACACACACCACTTTGCTTTTATTTATGTCTACATATACATTTAAATATATCAATACAATTGTAAAGGAGACACTTTTCCAACTTATTTGAATTATTTTATTTAGAAGGAATAAATCGAAGATCGTTATCGGAATCGCTCGAAATCGATGTTGCTTGTGTCCAGAATTGCAGCAAACTAAATTTTTGCTCTGCATGTAGTCTGGCAACACCACATGTTTCTCTCTCTCACACACAGCAGTTATCTTATAGCGCGCCAAACCATTTATTTTTGAATTTCAAGGAAATGTTTATATATATGGGTTTTTGTAATGCAGACAAATTTAATTATTTTAAACTTTGATAGAAACGTGAATTTGTCAACCATACGTGTAAGCAATCGTAAACACCATTATGTGGGATTTTAATTTTTTTTGAATAACTTCCGAGATTATTATCCGACCGCAATTAAATTTTCAGGATACGTTGGGGCCCTGATACTCGTCCTGTGTGTCGTTTTATGGGACTTCAAAAATTTTGCTTTCGATTTACGGATGCGAAAGGGGGCGTGTCAAAATTTTAACATAAACTTGATCTGCATAGCCCATAGACGAACCACCCTACCAATATCTAAATATATACTGAACTACCGTAATTTGTTTTTGTATGGTGCCATTAAAATATATTAGATTTGTTTTCGATATATTATGCTATAGTTCTAATATTCGACGCTAGGTGGTAATTTGACTGGGGGCACCACAGTACTCCCTCTCCAGTTACAACATAACGATGTGCTGAATTGGTTCGTGGCTGGTCGTAGATCTCCGGTTGCGCATCCAATTGTGCATCGTTTTGAATCATAAGGGCAGGTTTAATTCGATCGAAAGAGAGCTACTTCCTTGCCGTTGACATTTAAAGTGAATTCTTGATCATGGTGGCTCCAATGGCTGATTGACGGCATCGGTCCGGATAAATACGTGGGAGCATTTGTATATACCTTTTAGGCGGAACATTTGTATATCCTGTGGGGATATATTAAGTTTGTTTAAAGTATGTAACGGGGAGAAGGAAGCATGGCCGACCCCATAAAGTATATATATTCGTGATCAGCATTAATAGCCGAGTCGATATAGCCATGTCCGTCGGTCCATCGATCCGTCCGTTTGAACGAAAGGATCTCAGAGATGGTAAGAGCTAGAACCTTAAACTTGATCTCCCAGCACCGGTAATTTATGCAGGCAGATCAAGTTTATCTTTTTTTTGGATGCCACGCCCCCTTCGCCCATAAATCAAGAAAAAGCTCATAATTCAAAAGCAGTTGTGTAGCTAGAGACTTGAGATTTGGCACTATTGATGACATGATATCAACACGATACCACGCCTTCTGCGTCCACAAATTGAAAAAAAAAAAAGAATTACAAGAGAATTACAACGGGAGTGAGTTTGAGCGGGTTCCTCTAGACTCACAGGGTATATTACGGTCGGGGTACCGACTGTTCGGCTTGTTATACCCTATTATAGGTAATAGCTAGAGACTTTAAATTTGGAATGTACATTAATGAATACCATAAGCATATCAAGTTTATTTTCAGTATCAAGACCCGTTTGTTTTAAAATTAGAAAAATATAAGAAACATAAGCAATGTTAAAGCTAGAGACTTGGGATTTGGCACACATAATAAAAAGCTTGGGTTTAATGTGTCCTGAAAATTTCATCGCGATACCACGCCCCCTTCGCCCTTAACTCGAAAAAGCTGATAACAAGAGCAGTTTTATAGCTAGGGACTTGAAAATTTGCACATATGGTAAGTATCCTACTCTCAATGTGTGCTTAAAATTTCAGTACGATCGGATACTGAACTCTGAAGTTATTCAAGAAACAAATTTATGCACCGCAGCAGATACGCCGCAGCGCAGTCGCTACTATCGCAAGCTACCTACTCTTGATGCAAGCCAAATCGACTTCAAGTGATATATTTAAATCCCATTATAATGAAAATATTTTACTTTGAAGACCTGCACATGGTTTCCTAGTGTCGCGTGCGCTGAACTGATCGGCTTGTTTTGTTTGCTGTGTGGGGTCGTACGGATTTTTCGCATCAGGTTACTTAAACCACCTATGAAAACGGCAGTATCCACGTTTGCACCGCTATCTTCACGCAATTCGTTTGGCAAGTATATTGTCGTTCGAGCATCTTCGCAGCCGGTGATTTGAGGTCCTCCTTTATGCACGTTCGAGGTCCCAGCAATCCAACGGGTAGCAGCTCTGGCCAAGGAGTGTTTGGGTGACACATCATAGCAGCATTAACCGATCTGTGCCATCTTTCGACCATTCCATTTGACTGCGGGTGATAAGCAGCTAGCTTCTTGAACAGCGCGGATTCAAACTGGGTGCCTAGGTCCTGCACCACTCCATGATGTTTTTCCTTATTTTCGGCCACACAAATTTCTGCTTAATTTGCTGCAGTGTCGATCCGCCGCTCGGATGCGAGAGACTGTGAAAGAAAGAGAAAATTTTGTTGCGAAGACCACTGGGTACATACGGACGAACATAATTCGTGGGTACGTCACGAGTAGTGCTTTGCAGTTAATTTGAAAACTTAAAACAGCTGTCTGTGCGTTTTCGATTTTCGGTAGACTGACAGACACTAGGAAGGTGATTACGCATAGCCTGGAGATTGCATCCACGACTACGTTGTCAGATCCTTTGACATGAATAATTTCGGTCGTAAACTGCGATATGTAGCCAAAATGACGTAATTGCATTGGTAACGACTTTTCAGGCCGTTTCCTAAAAGCATACACGAGAGGATTGTGGTCCGTGTTGATGTAAAATATTCGACCCTCGACGCAGTACTTAAAATACATGAGGGCTTCATAAATGGTGAGCAATACCCGATCGAATGTGTTGCAGTTTTTTCATTATCTGCTAGATTCTTTGGGAAAACTGGTTTCCAATGACCATCGACCAGCTGTTCTAGTGCTGCTCCCATTGCCACATCAGAAGCATCCCATACAAAGGCCAGTTGCGCTTTCAGGAACGGATAAGCTAATAGTACCGCATCTGTGGCACTTAGCTTGCATGAATCGTAGGTAAAGATACGATCAGGTGTACATTCGATCTGGCGTTGGCGGTTTTTCCTGACATTTCTATGAAATTCCGAAAGAGGTGCGTGGATATGTGACGTACGGGGCAGGTATCATTGATAATAATTGATGATGCCAAGGAATCGTCCGAGTTTGCTGATTGTGGAAGGCCTCGCATTGTTTCGTATTGCCTACACTCGCTGACTGGGAGGTTTGATTCCATGTTAATTGATGACGTAGATTGATGCAAAGTCCGAAAGGTCTCAAAGACGTTACTTTCTTTGAGATTTTCGTGTTCCTTTGGCGTATTTGATATAATAAGGATATCGTCTGTATAGCAACAAAATCGGGGCCGCTGAAAATATTGTCGATGAAAATATTGTCCATGAACTCAATAAGGCCAAATGGTGTGCAAGCAACGGATTTAGGGATATCACACTCAACCATTGGAATCTAGTAATACGCTTTCGCCAGATCGAGTGTAAGAAATGTTTTCTTTCCGTATAGCTGCTCCGAGAAATCGTGGATATGAGCAATTGGGTAAATGTCAGGTACAGTTATCGCGTTCAGTTTGCGATAGTCCCCGCAGGATCGCCAATCACCATCCATTTTGCTCACCATATGCAGTGGACTTGACCACTGGCTTTTAGAAGGACGACATATGCCCTCTTTGAGCAATAAGTTGATTTATGCCTTAGCGGTTTAAAGATTCTCACAAGATAGACGGCGCGGGCGATCAGAAACTGGGCTTCCTGTAGTTTCAATGTTGTGTTGTACATCGTGTCGATTGTATTTTTTTTTTTAAGCTGGTACAGTGACGTCCACGAATTCCTGCAACAAGCTTTAGAATCTGTGTACACCTTTAATGGTAGACCCAGAGTGATGTTTCGCGTTGGATAAACAAGCTGGTGTCGATATATTGGTTATCGCATCATTCAGTTTTTGGTCCCTAACGTTGACGAGGAGATGAAAATGGGACAGAAAATCTGCAACAATGATAGCTATTTCGGTGTCAGCTACGATGAAAGGCCAGACGAGGGAACGCCGGAGTCCAAGGTTTACGTCACCTAGCAAGCTTCCGTAGGTATGGATGACTGTTCCGTTTGCTGCATACAATAAAATATCGGTTTGTTTGGTGTTTTGCCTCGACCGTAAGCGTCAGGCTCCCCGATTCAATGAGGAATCTGTGATGGGAGTTGGTTTCGAGAATGTGAAGGCGGATTTCTGATAAAAATTATTAACTGGGCGGAATTTTTGCTGGCGTTGGCTTTCCTGCCACCCTTCAGTGGTGAACGTGACACCGGCATCTGGTGAAAAGGTGCGCTAGGGAGCAAGAAGACTTGCACTTGCGAGCATCGTTCCCGAAACGACGATGATAATAGCAAAGCTCTGCTTGTAGATCGCCAGATTGCTGCGATTGACCATCAGTAACCGTTTAGGATTGGGATCGTAGTAGTGACCTGGATCGATGCTGGGATGATCCACGAATTTGGCTGCTAGAACGATTTGTTGACTTCATTCATTTAAGTTCAACTTGGATCGTATTGACCTTTTTAGTGGGCAGTCGCATGGAATCGCAGATGTCCTTGTTCGATTCCGGAGGAGCAACCGCCGATGGTTTATAGCATTTTTCTGCGACTTTGGGCAGTTTTTCCAGGTTGTTCTCCTTCCAGATAGTTAGAATTGGACGAATGTTCTGGACGATCTTAGCCAGAAACTGTGTCCGGATTATTGGCTCGCTGCTGGATTCAGGAGTAAGCCGACGCATGTGAGTCAGAATTTGAGAGGGCTGCAGGCCAGAAGTTCCTCCACTCTGCAGGCTCTGCGAACTTGTCGAGCAAACTGGCTTTCAGCGTGTCTATTTTTTTTAGGTCTGGTAATGTTATCAAATTTGTCGTCGTTGATGCCCTGCAAACGAAATGACCGTTTTACCTAGGCAAACCATAGTTGGGGATTGCTGCTGGTAAAGTTTGACAGGCTGATTGTTGCGCGGGTGATTTGTCCACTTTTCGCGTTTGTCCTGTAGATAAGTTGACTTGCAGCACCTCAACTTGGGTTTCGAACTCTCGAATCATGTCCAGCAGTTGTTGCTGTTCGCCGGGCATGCTTTCGGATACGTTTCTCTCAAAAATTAACTTTCTACGAACTAAAGATCGCAAGTTGTAGCGAGGTTCGCCGGGCAAAACTGCTGTTGTGGTTTGCGTCGCTTTTTTTTACTGTTTATGTCGTCGACTCTGTTGTCGAAAGCTTGATTGTGTGCGTATATATGAAGAATTCAATTCGCGCACTTGTTTTAATTTCGCCAAATTTAGGCACAATTAATTGAGTTTTTGCTCGAAATGAATTCTAATCTCGTCGGGGTCACTACTATGGTAACACGTATATGTGTTACTAATATTTCTTGTTCGAATTTAATTCGCGATTGCATCAGCACGGTAATTTCTCACCGTACTAGCAATATACGATAGCTATAGATCAGTGATGGGCACGCCTACATATATACATTGACAGCTGTTCTTAGCTAAGCTAAGCACTGAGAAACAAAGTTAAATGCTCGCAACGTTGGGTTATATAAAACTGTCGATGGCATTTTCGAGCTCCTAATAACCACCCAAATAATGCCTCCTCGCATGCGGTCCCATACCAAGCATTGTGAGCTTCCATTAAAATTCCAAAACAAAACAATATTTATTCTCTAACAGAAGCTGCTCAATCATTTTTCACAGTGCATTATAAACACAATGCGCGCATAACCTGTCCGTTGGACGTTTTGGCTGTGACTGTTTGGCTTTGTTCACTGCCCTTTCGTGTGCATGTGTATTGGTAAATTTGAACAGCTGAGTTACACGCGTGCGAGTCTGTGCCCATCAGTGTTGCCAAGTTGGCCTTTCTCCGGATAGATTTGTCGAGTTTTAATCTAAGTCATCCGGAATAAATACCAAAAATACCATATTCGTAAATCTGTCCTTTTCGAGGATTATTCGGTATTCTTCACCATAATATTAAAAAACTTGTATTTGTATAAATAGCAATATATTTACATATATAAAATGACAATGTTTGACATTGTGATATTGAATTCATTAGGGATATGGTGTTAGCATTTACAATTCCTTAAAAGTAACACATGCAGTATATATTTGCTATTCTTGGTTTAATCAAACATACTTTAAAAAAGAAAGGTATCGCGATGAGAGCGACTACAATAAAGCATATGGCAAATACTGCAAGTGCAGTATTAATTATAAAGTGGATCAAATCCATATGATACACATACACATGCCTTTCGCCCAGGCTAATAAAATTAAGTTACAGTGTGTTGTGACACGTGGAGTTTATTCAAATGCCGAGGTAGAGCGAGAGTTTAGCGAAGTCAATTTAGTAAAAACTAACTACGAATTGTCTACAAATCCAGAAGCTGAATGCCGCCATCTAGTAATATATTGACGACGCCATACTAGAATCGTCTCATAAATAAACAAACGAAAAATGTCTTTGTCCTGTTTTCTGTCTTGCTTTTTATACCCTGTGTCCATTAAAAATGGACAAAAAGATTATAATGTATAATTTGTGTGAATGTATGTAACAGGCAGGAGACATCTCCGACCATATAAAGTATATATATTCTGAATCCGTATCAATAGCCGAGTCAATTGACACCTGTCCGTCGGTCAGTCCGCCCGTCTGATCGTTCGTCCGTCCGTCTGACCGTTCGTCCGTCCGTCCGTCTGTATGAACGCGCCGATCTCAGCAACTATAACAGCTAGAGACTTCAGATTTTGAATGTAGGTTCTTGAATACCATACGCAAAACAAGTTTATTTTCGATTTTCGATATCAAGCCCCGTTTGTTTTGAAATAAGAAAAGTCACCATAACATAAGCAATGTTAAAGCTAGAGACTTGAGATTTGGCACACATGATAAGAAACATGGGCTTAATGTGCCAAGAAATCGCGATAGCACGCCCCTTCGCCCACCATTGGAAAAGGCTGCTAAAAAGAGCAGTTTTATAGCTAGTTTTCTCAAAATACTTTTCTTTAAAGACCTGCACTGGGTATCCTAATGTCGTGCCCGCTCGACTGATCGGTTTATTTTTAATTTAATTTTTAATTTTAATTTTTAATTTAGTCTTTTTCCGGTTTTTTTTGTCGGCTTGTCCTGTTTCTGTGCCGATGTATTGGCAACACTGGTGCCCATCACTGCTATAGATCGAGAAAAATACTGACGATAGTGGAAAACACCATCGTTACTGAAAATCACAATCGAATAACCGATACCTTGATTGTGTCATCGATATTTTTGCAACACTTGCTCCAACTCTCACTGCGTTTAGTCATTTAATTAATAAAATACCAGAATACTTATCCAGTTAAAAAAAAGTTTCAGAAAAATGAAAGCGTGTGTTTTCATTATTTATTTGATATTTGTTATAATTTCCAGTAATTCACCGCAGGTAGATGGTATGTCTGCTTTGCAGGTTTGCTGCTAATTGAAGTCTTTCGTATACACACCGATACTAAATGCAATTGCGCATGTGTGTGTGGATGCGTAATGCATTACTGAATTTGAATTTCACATTTTGTTTCAAGCGCTATTGCGTCGGTGTTACGAGTGCCGTTCACGTGGCGAACTTGGTAGCTGCAAGGATCTATTCGGTTTCAACGCAACTGACGTTGAAAGTGAACCCGGCATTAAAGCGATACCCTGCGCCAGTGGGTGGTGTGGTAAAGTGATCGAGGGTGGTGGCACTTACGCCATCGACGGTATGTACATCCAATTCAAATTGGATAATTTTATAAACAACTTAAACAAATTGTTTCATAGACTACGACCTTGCAATTCAGCGAATGTGTGTGCAGCGAGGACCCGATGACAACATGGATCGATGCGCAGACACAATATACAATCATAAGAAGGTTTTTATGTGTTTCTGTCAGGGCGATCTATGCAACGGCGCAATTGGTCTTTGGACGCAATACCACCAGTTGCTACCAATCCTGACTGTTGCTTTTTTATACTGTATTTGAATTAACTCTTGCAATTATAATCCAGATAATCCAATAACGCATTGCTTTTTGTATCGAGGTAATAAAAATTGTAAACTTGTATTACCGACAATCATTACATGGCTTTAAACTGCGGGCCAGTATCCGGACAGTCGAAGCTTGTCCTGACGGAACTTCAGTCGACAACGCACACAAGGATACTCCACACCCTCGCACAAGTGGCACTCGTTGCATCTCAGAGTTGAGACGCATATGGGCATATCCCAAAAATCGTATACCAAGCAAAAAAAAATAAAGTTGCTCGAACAATATTTTTTTTTGTTTTTAAGAATAGTATATATATTTAATTTTAGAGAAATGAACCGAAAATTTGTTTTCGTAGGTGTATTATATGAAATATCGGACTATATCCAGACTGAATTTGAAAATTCCGCTTTTTCGTTAAAAATAGGGTTTTTTAATATTTTCAAAAAACATAAAAATCAAACTTAGAAGCTTGATTTTTTTTTGGAATCATATCTTATTGAAATGAACTTTTATATAAAAATACAAAACTTTTGGATATTTTTCAGAAAAATATTAAAATAAGTGATGTAATGTTACGCATTTTGTATGTAACGTCCGCAACGGAAAATAGTGTTTTTTTTGTGTAACTGGTAAAGTTTTCATTTTTTTTCTCAAACTTTCTTTGCAACCTTTTTTATAATGTACTTTGAAAAGAAAAAAAATTTTTTTTTTAAGCGGTTTTAAAAAATTTTTTTTTGCTATTTTGTAACGTCCGCAACACAACCTAATAGGTAAAAATTAAAAAAAAAAATTTATAGACTAAATTTAAATTATCAGTTCCAAATTTAATATGCTAATGCATTATAGATCTCCTAATTATTGTACACAATTTTTTTTGGATCGGAACACTATATATTATATATCTGCGGTGTAACTGATTTAGCCGATTTGCACCAAAGTTGCAGTTTTTAACCTATTGAACTGAAACTCGGTTTTTTCACATATTTTTAGTTTATAAAACAAGTTGCCAAAATTTACTAGATTTGGACTAATTATTTATATAGCTGCCATATAACCGATCTGGTCGATATATATCAATCTGTGTGGGTTTCTTGTACCAAGCCACTAATAGGTTAATTTTGACAAAACACTGCAAAATTGAAGAAAACCCACAACTTTGTCAATAATTCAAATCTTACGACAAAAATTCCCAAGTTTATTTGAATGAATCCTTGGGATCATAAACTTTCCATTCTGGAAAACCACAACTGCTACTGGATGGGTTGTGTAGAAAAGCACATCACATTACATTTATAAATATAAACAGTGCGAAATGCATGCCGTTTCCTACCAGAAATACATTGATCAGGTAGAATGGAATGAAAAAATCATTGATTTATAATCACAACTACCAAAATTTTGTTAGAAAGAACTATATAAGCGTTTTTAGTTTGATTTAGCTTAGAAGTATTTTAATGGTTGACGCTATGATTGAGAAATATTTAACAAAACACATTCAATATGTAGGTATTCGCAAGTACAATCAATTGGTATAATAACATAAGTGTGTCAGGAAAAATTTTTCTGGTTGGCAAGCATTTTCATCATTTTCAGGGAATTTTTCGTCCAAATCAAAAAAAAAATACTTAACATAAAAGATGGAGAAATATTTAAGGATAAGAAAATATAGAATATCTAATAAAAATGTTCCATTTGTTTTGTAAAAAAAAGGATTATATCTTACTTATTTTCTGTTTTTGAAAGGTGGAAAAACTGTAACGTCCGCTATGTAACGTCCGCAACGGCCCGTTTTTTAAATAAAAAACGAATGGAGTCACTTTTGGCCACAATGAAACCTGTTTTTTAATCTTTTAATATTTCTCCAACTTTTATGTTAAGCCTTTTTTTTGATGTAGAAGAAAAATTCGCTAAAAATGATGAAAATGCTTGCCAACCTCCAAAATGACTTCCGTTTTTTGTAACGTCCGCAACGGAACTTTGAGCATGAATATTTTTTTTTGTGAGACACTTATGACATATTTTATTATACCAATTGATAGTACTCGCGAATACCTACATTTTGAATGTGTTTTGTTAAATATTTCTCAATCATAGCGCCAACAGTTTCAAAAATAACGCCAAAATTTGCTTACGAATGTAACGTCCGCAACGCTGGATTAGCCCATATGTAAGTCAAGCAGCTTGGGCACATTCATTAGCCAGAGCAGCAACTTAAAAGTATATATGTACATATGTTCTTGATCAGCATCTACAGCCAAGTCGATATGGCCATGTCCGTCTGGTTCTATGCAAACTACTCTTTCAGTTTTAAGGATATCTGGATAAAACTTGGTACAGATCCGTAATTTTTCAAAAGCCGAGACGATTGACACCTGTCCGTCCGTCCATCTGTGGACAAAATGGTTAATATAATACATCTTAGCAGTATAACAAACTATAAGAATTTACTGCAAGTTTCATAATGTTTGGCCCACAAATAAACTAGATATTAGGAGATTTGTTCTACAATAAGTAGTAATAATTCATGACCAGAGCGAGGGCGCATATGATAATATTTTCGAGTCCTATTGTTTAGGACTCAAAACTGATGTTTATAATATAATAATTAAAAGGACCGATTGCCTATACACATTTTTGACAATTTTGCATCTATATAATAGTATTAAAATAATAACCTATTTTCGCATCAACAGTTGCAGACCAGTGTTGCCAGACTATCGTAAGCTAAACTCTCGACGCAAGCCACATCGATTTCGAGTGATATATATAACTAAATGTATACATAGACAAGCCGAACAGTCGGGACCCCGACCGTAATATACCCTGGGGGTCTACAGGAACCCGCTCAAATTCACTCCAGATGAAATTTTCTAGTAATTCGTTTTTTTAATTTGTGGGCGAAGGGGGCGTGGCAACGTGATACAATTCACATTCACAATTACACATCAACCATAAAATACTCATCATGTGTGCCAAATCTCAAGTCTCTAGCTACAAAACTGCTTTTGTTATGAGGTTCTTGAGTTACAAAACTGCTTGCTTTATGAGGTTTTACTTAATTTGTGGGTGAAGGGGGCATGGCATCGCGATACAATATTCTGGACACATCGACCAGAAAATATTCATCATGTGTTCCAAATCTGAAGTCTCTAACTGTAATATTGCTCATGTTATAAGCTTTTCCGTTTTGTAGGCGAGGGGGGCGTGGTATCGTGATAATATTTTCTGGATGCATTGACCAAAAAATATTTATCATGTGTGCTAAATGTGAAGTCTTTAGCTGTAATATTGCTCTTGTTATGAGGGTTTTGAGCTAAAAAACCGCTTGCTTTATAAGCCTTTACTTAATTTGTGGGCAAAGAGGGCGTGGCATCCAAAAAAAGATAATCTTGATCTGCCTGCAAAAATTACTAGTGCTGGGACACCAAGTTCAAGCTTCTATCTCTTACCATCTCTGAGATCCTTTCGTTCATACGGACGGACCGACGGACAGACGGACATGGCTATATCGACTCGGCTATTGATGCTGATCAAGAATATATATACTTTATGGGGTCGGCCATGCTTCCTTCTCCCCGTTACATACTTTTAACAAACTTAATATACCCCACAGGGTATAACAAATCTTCAAAATCGTCAACAATATTATCTTTAAGCCGTGTCTACACTGGCTTTAACTTTGCCCAATAGTTTCAGATATATCGTTGATGATTTGCGAAAGGAATCAATTTTTGGACAAAAAAAAATTTTTTTTTAGATATTAAAAATTCTTAAAAAAAAAATTAAAACAAATAGCAAAGTTTAAGTCCAAAAACGTTTAGTTTAACATATTTTAAATGGAAGTAGTTTTATTTCAAGGTAATCGGTTGACAAATTTAAAAGTTATTAACATTTCAACGAAATTACTAATAATCGAAAAAATTTCTTTTATATGATTTTCTTAAATTATCGTGTTTGGAGGATTTATTTTGAATGCTATGCAATCACATGGGTTTTGGGTTGGTCATTGAAATAGATTAAATGTACATGGAAAGCTACCATAATATGTATTTTTTAAAGCTAAATTGGCTCTCAGAAGAATAAAAATTTGAAGTTTTTTTTTTTTTTTTTGCTTGTTGTTGTTGTTTACTCAGCCTTGTTTTCTGGAACTTAAGTACCTGTAACTCAAAAACGCGAGCTGATGAAGAAAAATTGAGATCAGATTTGAAATCAGCGACCCCAAAAGAGTAAAAAAATTCTATACATTTCAAAACAACACACAAAAAGTTCAATTTTGTTCCCTTGTGTTATGAATGACCTAGGTATGAACTTGTTATTTGTTTGTATCAGTGGTCGGCACACGCCGCGCATCGCGCATAGGGATTTTCTCTGCCGCAGCGCTGCCTGCACACGTACAGTAGAAATGGCGTGTGGCGTCTCTGCTTCTGTTAAGTCGCTGTCGTGTCGCTGTTATGGCGCTGTTTCGCTGAAATGCCGCTGTTGAGACGAAACAAAATGAATCAGCTGTTGATCAGCCATTGTACTGCTACGTTGCACAATTTTGACGAATTATACATTGTGTATGCAGAAAAATAAATGGTTGATGGAGTTTTCGATAAAGTATTCATTTTTATACAAAATACGACCAACATATAGCCAAATTAATGCGAATACAAAATATAAAGGCGATATAAATGTAGACGACATAGTAAAAACAATTCACTAAGGCAAGAAACGGCACATGCTTGACGTCTGTTATTATTCTGTTAATTCGCACACTAACGCAGTGAAACATATGACTGTGTTGGTGCTGACCACTGGTTTATATGAAAGTAAATACCTATATGAGTTAAAAACAAGTCGACCGGGCGCGACAGTAGGAAACCCTGTGCAGGTCTTCATAGAAAAGAATTTTCATTATAATGGGACTTGAATATATCGCTTGAAATCGATTTTGCTTGCATCGAGAGTAGGTAGCTTGCGATAGTCTGGCAACACTGGACTGCGGCTGTTCATTGTTTATGTTTAACGTCACAGCGGCCGAAAGGCAAATCACTCATATATGAAAAAAGCGTCTTTACGTTCGTTATATCGTCGCCGCATCTGCTGCGCTGCATTAATTGGTTTCTTGAATAACTTCTGAGTTCAATATCCGATCGTACTGAAATTTTTAGCACATATTGAGAGTAGGATACTTACCATGTGTGCCAAATCTCAAGTATCTAGCTATAAAACTGTCCTTGTTATCAGCTTTTCTCAATTGTGGGCGAAGGGGACGTGGCATCGCGATGAAATTTTATGGGCACATTAAGCCCAAGCTTCTTTTTATGTGGGCCAAATTTTAAGTCTCTAGCTTTAACATTGCTTATGTTATGCTGATTTTTCCAATTTTAAAACAAACGGGGCATGATATCGAAAATTGAAAATAAGCTTGAACTGCGGAACCTACATTCCAAATTTGAAGTCACTAGCTTGTTGCATCTGGGGCTGGGAATGATTCTGATGACAAGGCGAATCAAATCCGATACATATCGATTAATCGATATAAGGTACTGGTGTGATATCATCGCACTGGTATTATCGGCGGCCGTGACAGATCCCAACAAGATGGCAAGGCTGTGGACTTTTGGGGCAAGTGTGACCAGGGCGCGGTAGAAAAGAAAAGATCATGGTGTGATTGGTAAAAGAGAGCGGGTATAAGAGTTGGTTAGGGGGAATGAGAGCTGTGGGTGTATTGGTGAGCGGCCTACTTAGCTGAGCGAATCGTGGCGGTGAGATATGGGTCAAGGCCAAGGGCTAACGGCCGTTGACCATAAGACCAGTTGGGCGTGGGGAGTTTGACCGAAAGCATAGCTTAGCAACAGGCGGCCGAAAAGCGGGCTCGAGATTGAGTTTCGTGACGGCAACGAGGGCGGTTGATAAATCGGCGGTCGGGCAGACAAGTTTTTTTTGTAACTATTGTTAAGTGTGCGGTGTTGCCAATAATTGTGGCAATTATAAGACTGTGATATATATATAGATGGGAGTGAGCCATGAATAGTGTTTAGGAAATTACCCAGCCCAGAAAATACTAATAAGTGGATTTAGATACACCAAAGTAGTAGACCTAATTCCGTGGAATATATAAATCTCAGTGCACCAAACAAGTAAATCGAAATAAATTTCTGCAACGAATGAAAAATCCCGCCACCAAAACAAAAATTTAACGAAAAACTCTATAAAAAATCCCGCCACCGAAACAAAAATTTAACGAAAATTTCTGTGACAAATCCCGCTACCAAAATCCCGCTTCAGAGGATCGAGCCTCCGACAACACGCCGTGAACCGCGACGAGGGACCAGCGACGCAGCGACGAGGCCAGTCACCGGCGTTGGGGACGGGCGGGTGAGCTGTATTTGGCCCAAACAATTTTTGCGTCAGAACCCCCCCCCCCTCCCTTGTCAGCATACGTATTCCGCGGCTGCAGGCGGCCTTCAGTGCAAAAAAAACTTTTCTGTTTTGTTTCTTTTTATAGCCTGTGCCCATTAAAAATGGGCAAAAAAGGCTATAATGAATTTGTGTGAATGTATGTAACAGGGAGAAGGAAGCATCTCCGACCCTATAAAGTATATATATTCTTGATCAGTACCAATAGCCGAGTCGATTGACACCTGTCCGTCTGTCTGTCCGTCCGTCTGTCCGTCCGTCCGTCTGTATGAACGCGTGGATCTCAGCAACTATAAGAGCTAGAGACTTCAAATTTGGAATGTAGGTTCCTGAATACCATACGCAGATCAAGTTTATTTTCAATTTTCGATACCAAGTCCCGTTGGTTTTAAAATTAGAAAAATCCCCATAACATAAGCAATGTTAACGCTATAGACTTGATAAAAAGCTTGGGATTAATGCGTTCTGAAAATTTCATTGCGATGCCACGCCCCCTTCGCCCATAACTCGAAATAGCTGATAAAAAGAGCAGTTTTATAGCTAGAGACTTGAGATTTGGCACACATGGTAAGTATCCAACTCTCAATGTGTGCTACAAATTTCAGTACGATCGGATATTGAACTCAGAAGTTATTCAAGAAACAAATTTATGCAGCGCAGCAGATGCGTTGCAGCGCAGTAGCAGCGCAGTCGCTGCGCCGCGCCGACGATATAATGAACGAAAAGACGCGTTTGTTCATGTATGTTTGATATGCCTTTCGTCTGCTGTGGCGCTAAACATAAACAATCAACAGCCGCAGTCCAGTGTTGCCAGACTATCGCAAGCTACCTACTCTCGATGCAAGCAAAATCGACTTCAAGCGATATATTTAAATCCCATTATAATGAAAATACTTTTCTTTGAAGACCTGCACAGGCTATCCTACTGTCGCGCCTGCTCGACTGATCGGTTTGTTTTTGTTGTTCACTAGACATAAGATCATATTTATTATAGCCTGTGCCCATTAAAAATGGGCAAAAAAGGCTATAATGAATTTGTGTGAATGTATGTAACAGGCAGAAGGAAGCATCTCCGACCCTATAAAGTTTATATATTCTTGATCAGTATCAATAGCCGAGTTGATTTACACCTGTCCGTCTGTCTGTCCGTCCGTCTGTATGAACGCGTGGATCTCAGCAACTATTAGAGCTAGAGACTTTAAATTTGGAATGTAGGTTCCTGAATAGCATACGCAGATCAAGTTTATTTTCAATTTTCGATATCAAGTCCCGTTGGTTTTAGAATTAGAAAATTCACAATAACATATGCAATGTCTAAGCTAGAGACTTGAGATTTGGCACACATGATAAAAAGCTTGGGTTTAGTGTGTCCTGAAAATTTCATCGCGATGCCACGCCCCCTTCGCCCATAACTCTGAAAAGCTAATAACAAGAGCAGTTTTATAGCTAGAGACTTGAGATTTGGCACACATAATAAGTATCCTACTATTAATGTGTGCAACAAATTTCAGTACGATCGGATATTGAACCCAGAAGTTATTCAAGAAACAAATTTATGCAATGCAGCAGAGCCGTCGCAGCGCAGTCGCCGCACGAGCCGACGATATAACGAACGAAAAGACGCGTTTGTTTATGTATGTTTGATATGCCTTGCGTCTGCTGTGGCGCTAAACATAAACAATCAACAGCCACAGTCCACTGTTGCCAGACTATCGCAAGAAACCTACTCTCGATGCAAAATCGACTTCAAGCGATATATTTAAATCCCATTATAATGAAAATACTTTTCTTTGAAGAACTGCACAGGGTATCCTACTAACGCGCCCGCTCGACTGATCGGCTTGTTTTTCTGTTATTTATTTATTAATATCTATTTATTATATATATATACTTGTAGTGTTATTTTGTTGAATATCTGTATCGAGCGCCGCAGTGATATTTCGTTTTGCTTTTTTTGTTGTTTCACGGATTTTCTTGTTGCTTCTTTTTTTTGATGTGGAGAGTGTTTAGTCTTAGCGTATTTAAGTAAAATGAAGTATTACATGAATTGTTAGAGTAAGGCTTAGCATAGTAATTCGAATAATGTTATTAGCATGAGGTATTTACATTGAAACTATGTTAGGTTAAGAGGCGCGCTCTTGGTATGTTAGCGGTCGTGCGAGTGACGATTAGCAGCTGGCGATGCTGCGCAGCTGTTAATAAGGCACCAGTCGCAATTTAGATTTCGATCGCATCACCCGCACGTCTCCCGCGAACAGCCACCATCGTCTTTAGCGCGATAGCAGTCCCAATACATTGTTAATTGCAAATCGAAACTGCAGTTGATTTTTCTTTCGTTTTTGAATCTACATTTTGGCGCCCGAGCAGGGACTTTCTATAGCGTTTTGTCGGTCTTTGTAAGACATTTCAAGAGTTGGTTGGCTGTGTCCGTGAGTCGGTCGCGTTCGTTTCGTTGTGCTATTGTGCTGCTGAGCTAGTGTCGCCGTTGGACTAGTTGACGTTGTTGCTGCGTTGCTGCCTCTGCCGACTCCGTTAGACCTGTTGCTGTTGGAGTGTTGATTGCCCTAGAGATGCCAAGGATTGAGACCATCGAGGACTCCTCCGATGACCAGGTAACAGTGCCCAAACGAGTGATAGCTTAGCATAGCAACGCGCGCAAGCTCACACATAAGTACATACTTTTTTGATCTCGTTGTTGGCACCCTCAGTTGTCCGTTAGTTGATGCTTACACAAAAGTGCAAGCGCGGACAACACACACATACATACGTAACACAGCGGCACACTTCTCTCACCTCCGCTTTGCATTGCTTGTCCGTTTTGTTTCGGCTGCGTCGCTTGCATACATACAGACGCCGCCTATACATACGCGCTCGCTTAACATTGCGTGAGTTACCATCTCAGCCCCCTCTGAGATTTTCCCCTCTGAGATTCCACAGAAGCCGCCACGCAGAAACGCTCTGTAAGCGTTTCTCGATCGTGTGGGCGACATTGTCCGCAGCTGACTCTACTTTGTTGCGAAACCGCAACATCAGCAACGGACAGGATGTTGTGAAATGGAATTGACACTCGATAGCGTCAGCTTGGTTTAGGGCTTTATATATAAAAATATTGAAATAAAGATTCAGTTGATTGTAAAGTTTGACCGAAACAGACGTCTTTTATTCTAAACGCTAAAACACTTAAACAACACAAGAAGCAATATTACACCAAAAGGCCTTACCCCCGGACCCCCATACTGTAACTGGCGCAGCCGCATCAACGATGAAGAACCTGTTATTATTAGTCCTTATAATGTAAGAAAAATAATTAAGTGAAGTTAAGTGCTATAATACAAAATGCTTGGTGGAACGTTTATTTGAAAAATACACAAAAAATGACACATACACAATACCCACATACATATATACAATCTAAACACCTCTATATTATGTGTGAACTCAATTTTTCTTCAATAATTCTTTCGGAACAAACAACAAAAAGACAACATAAAGTGCTAACAAAAAGAAAAACCAACGATATAATGATTTGATTGTGCATTCGGTTTGAGTTGGCTCCCTGCTACACGTCATACGCTCAAAACATTTGAGTAGAAGTAGCCAGGTGCAGTGAATGTTTGAACGAACTTGTGTGTTATAAACTCGTCGGTCGAACCAATGCCTCATGGCGATGTATTGGACGACATACGACTTGTTACACAGACACATTCAAACTTCATGCGACAACACAACCGAAATTAATATAAGTTCGAGATAGTGGCGTGACGTCATACGCTCAGAGCATATGAGCAATTGTGACTATCGTGGCCGAAAGTTCGAACGAACTTGTGCGTCCAAACTTGTCGGTCGAACCAATGCCTCATGCTGATGTATTGGACGACATACGACTTGTTGCACAGACACATTCAAACCTCATGCGACAACACAATCGAAATTAATACAACAAGTTTGAGTTAGTGGCGTGACGTCATACGCTCAGGGCATATGAGCAATTGTGACCATCGTGGCCGAAAGTTCGAACAGACTTGTGCGTCCAAACTCGTCGGTCGAACCAATGTCTCATGCTGATGTATTGGACGACATACGACTTGTTGCACAGACGTGTTTGAACCTCACGTATACTAACATTTCAAACAAAAAGAGATCAAACAAGATCAACAACGTAGACTTTCACATACCCTTCTCAAAAAAAAAAAAAAATATAAAATAATATATATAAAAAAAAAAAATGTGATAAAATATATATAAAAAAAAAAACAAGAAGAAGAAGAAATATATAAAAAAAAAAATTTTTAATAGTAATAATAAATAAATTTTTTTTTAAAAAAAAAAAAAATAAAAATTTAATATACACCTATATAAAGTAGATTGGTAACATAAATAATTTTCTCTCTCTCTCACTCCTACAGATAAATTCGCATACGTTCCACCGAGCATCTATAATACACCTATACATATACAATACACTACACATTTAGTAATTATATAATATTATTTTACCTAATACCATACACTACACATTTAATACTTATATAATATTATTTTACCTAATACCATACACTACACATTTAGTAATTATATAACACTATTTTACCTAATACTATACACTACACTTATAAAATATTCAAAACTATTAAATCAAATTAAAATATTTACAGCCATCAAATTAAATTAATGTCGACAATAGGTAGAGTTAAGAAACTAATTCCAAATACTAGAAGCAGGACTAGAATCAGCACTAGCCTAACGGACATCAGAGAAAATCAAACAATAGCAAGAACAGAAGACATAACACCAATGACATCTACGTCTAGCTCTCCTCCACCTAATCAGGCCCCAGTAATGACCAACCACTCTGATTTCATGACTTCGTTAAAGATTCCGGACGCTATTCGTTTTCTACCATCATATGATGGAAATTCAAAGACCCTTAGCGAGTTTATCACCAATGTGGAAGAAATTCTCCTCCTTATTAGAGGAACCGACCAAACCCCATACGGTCAAATGCTCTTAAGAGCCATCAGGAATAAAATTGAAGGAAAAGCTAACGAAGCTATAATAGAAGAAGGGGCTAGCCTTAATTGGGATGAAATCAAGGAAGCCCTCATATTACACTGTTCCGATAAGCGAGACGAACCAACTTTAATGTACGAGCTACATACTCTGGTTCAAGGCTCATTACCACTTCGCGCCTTATACGAAAAAGTGTGCGAAATCAAAATAGCTTTGTTCAGACTAACGGACACTAAAGAGGTTGAACCAATGTTAATTAAGACTAAGAAAAATCTTTTCGCCGACATCTGTCTAAACTCCTTTTTGTCAGGTATTAAAGGTCCATTAGGTACAGCCGTTAGGGCGATGAAACCCAGTAATATTCGCGAGGCCCTGGAATGGGCTTTGAAGGAACGAGAAATCTATTTTGCTCAAGAACATCAGAAAAGACAGCAATCGAACCGCAAACCCATTAATTCGAACTACAACAAACAGAACAGTAACGAATTAGATAGAAACAACGAGAGACGCCTAGACAAACGTGGACACCAACAGGACTATGACAGAGACTATAATAAAAAACGAAGCAATAATTTCCCAGCTATTACGTATAGGGAGGACAATAAGAACGAGACCAGAGGCAAATACCTCCCAAATTCACAGAACAAAGGAAATATGCATAATGTAGAATCACAGCCACAATTACATAACTATAACGAACAAGCAAATTTTCAGGAAAGAGCCTCAAGCAACAATCAGGATACCTAAGTAGCAGAAAACCAGGATCTCCACTCCCCTATATCATTTTACACCTAAAACCAAAAGAATCTCTTAAATTCCTTATAGATACGGGAGCAACATTCTCTTTCATTAACCCAAAACTAGTAGCACAAACAGACCAAATCAATTTACCAGGACCAGTCAACATCAAAACAGTGTTAAATACACACCCTTTACACAGAAAAGCAAAGTTGCCTCTCTTCAAGGAATTCTCCGATTCCACTCCATATACATTACTATTATTTAAGTTTCATGACTATTTTGACGGACTCATTGGGATAGACATCCTTCAACAACTCGAAGCAATAGTTAACATTCCGCAACGATCCCTACACACAAAAACGTTCAATATACAAATTGAACTAGAAGATAAAATAATATCTACTCTCCATACTATAGAAGAAGAATCAAAAAGAATAATCCCAATACCCGTGAACCTAAAAAACGGTACATTCTATTTCGAACCCACCTCCATATCTAAAGACCTATTCATATCAGGTGGACTTTACACCGCAAAAGACAATATCAGCCTTATGGAAATAAATAATTTCTCTAACCTCGAACAGAAATTCTGCCTCGAATCCCAACTAGAGGTGTACAAATACGAAGAACACGACTATATAGAAGTAAATACAATTACCGAAACAAAGACTAAAAACCTCAACGAAGAACCAATCATCCAGACCGATCACTTAAATGAACAAGAAACAAGAGAACTAAAGAAACTTTGCTCAAAATTCCCAAACCTTTTTTATAAAGAAGGAAAACCACTAACGTTCACAAGTTTGGTCAAACACAAAATTAAACTTACCGACCAAATCCCAATACATACAAAACCATTTCGATATAGCGTCAAAGAAAAGAAAGAAGTTAACACCCAAATTCAAAAGCTACTGGACCAGAACATAATCAAGCATAGTTATTCACCCTGGAGCTCTCCAACTTTTCTAGTAGCAAAAAAGAAGGATAAATCCAATATCGAAAAATGGAGACTAGTTATCGATTACCGCAAGCTAAATGAGAAAACAGTCAAGGATAAATATCCTATGCCGAACATCAACGACGTTCTAGACAGGATTGGCAGAGCAAAATATTTTACAGCTTTAGATCTAGCCAGCGGATACCATCAAATCGAGATGCATCCAAACGACGTAGATAAGACAGCTTTCTCCACAGTAGACGGTCATTTTGAGTTTGTTAGAATGCCATTTGGTCTTACTAACGCTCCTGCTACCTTCCAAAGAGTCATGGACAACATTCTAACGGACTTAAATGGCAAATGCTGCCTAATATACCTAGACGATATAATCATTTTTTCATCATCGCTTCAGGAACATATGTTACATTTACACGCAGTTTTCACTAGACTCAACAACGCAAACTTAAAACTTCAACCCAATAAGTCAGACTTCTTAAGAAAAGAAATAGAATATTTGGGCCATATCATAACAGATAATGGTATTAAACCAAACCCAAAGAAAATAGAAACGATAAAATCATTCCCAATGCCAAAAACCAGAAAACAAATCAAATCTTTCCTAGGACTGTTAGGATATTATCGCAAATTCATTAGAGACTTTGCAAATATCACAAAACCTTTAACTCAGCAATTGAAAGGAAAAAGTTCGGTAAAAATCAGTAAAGAATTCATCGACGCGTTTGAAGCGAGTAAAACCCTTCTCTGTAATGACCCGTTACTACAATATCCCGACTTCGACAAACCATTTATCCTTACAACCGACGCTAGTAACGTAGCTATCGGGGCGGTACTTTCACAAGGTCCTAACAACAACGAAAAACCAATCGCTTTCGCTAGCCGAACCCTAACGGACACAGAACTAAACTACTCTACAGTTGAAAAAGAAATGCTAGCAATTATTTGGGCAACAAAACACTTCCGACCCTACCTATTTGGCCAGAAATTCAAAATCGTTACCGATCATCGACCGTTAACCTGGTTGATGAATTTCAAAGAACCAAATTCAAAACTAGTTCGCTGGAAACTCCAGTTGTTGGAATACGATTATGAGATCTCCTATAAGAAAGGATCCGAGAACGTCGTGGCAGATGCCCTTAGTCGTATTACCACAGAAATAAACACTAACGACCAAGAAACTGCTCAAACAAATAACATACAAACGACCAACAAACCTATTAATGAATTCAACCTACAAATAATATTTCAGAAAAACGACAAACCACAACTTATAACGACAACCCCCTTTAAAAACAAATTAAGAAGAACCATCTCTGAAAATACTTTCGACAAAGCTAAATTGGCCAAAACCCTTTCAACAATTCTCAAACCCAACAAAACCTACGCGGTACTAGCACCGGACGATGTTTTTAAAATTATACAAGAAACTCTATTAGAATATTTTCTACCTACAAAAATGTATAAAATAATAAGATGCACAAGAATGTTAGAAGACATAACAGAAGTAAATAAACTTGAAATAGAGATAGAAAAATACCACAAAGATAGTAACCATAGAGGGATCGACGAAACACTAGCACACCTAAAAAGAAAAATTTATTCCCCGCAATTAAAAACAGTAGTCTCAAAAATTATCAATGACTGCGACACCTGCCAAACATTGAAATACGATCGACAGCCACAAAAACTTATCTACCAAGAAACAGAAATCCCTTCGCTACCGTTGCAAATCCTCCATATAGATCTTTATACTATTAACGCAAAGACTATCTTAACCATTATAGATAAATTTTCCAAATTCGCCTCAGGCTATACAATCCCAGCCCGAGATAGCCTCAATATCGTTCGATCTGTTAGAAACTTCATAGCTTTATTCGGAATTCCACAAAAAATAGTTTGCGACCAGGGACCAGAGTTCGCAGGGAAAATTTTTAAAGACTTCTGCAACCAATACAACATACAACTACACGTCACCTCTTTCCAACAATCTTCGAGCAATTCCACAGTCGAAAGGTTACACTCAACCCTCACTGAAATATACCGAATAATCATAAACAAAAAGAAGGAGGAACAGCTAGATTGTGACCATGACGAGACTCTTTCGGAAACCTTCATTACATATAATAACGCCATTCACTCAGCTACTAAATATACCCCTTACGAGGTTTTTCAAGGCAAGACTCATCTATTTAACAGAGAAACGACTTTCGACAACCAACACGACTATTTACAAAAATTGAACGCATTTCAAACGGACCTATATCCAAAAATAACAGAAATGATGAAAAATAAGATGGAGTTTAGGATTGAAAAAGCAAATCAAGACAGACAAGAACCCCCACCAGTAGATACAGGAGATATAGTTTTCAGAAAAGAAAATAGACGGAATAAACTAACACCCAGATTTACAAAACACACAATATCCAAAGACACAGGAATTACATTTCTATCAAAGAAAAACCAAAAGATACATAAATCTAAAATAAGAAAAAGACTAAAAAAAAAAAGTACATTAACTATACAACCTCTTACAGATCTTACCGCAGTAACGCGCAATTAATAAAGATACAACCCCTAACGGACAATGACAAAATAGCAATAATAAACCTCGGAAACACAAAAGTTATAAATTCGCATAAATATCTTATTCATAAAATTAACCTACAAGACTCTATCGATAACATTTATAAATTTGAAACTGCCTTAAATGACCTTAAAGACGTTAAATTTTCCGGCGAAGTTATTAACGCAGTCAGGACTAAATTAATACAAGTAAAAAACAGAATTAATGCTCTAATACCAAAAACAAGAAATAAGAGAGGACTAATAAATGGACTCGGTAGTGTAATCAAAGTAGTTACTGGCAACATGGACGCCACCGACGAAGAAATCATTACTAACAAATTTAACAAGCTAGAAGAAAACGAAAGGAAAATAGTTAAGAATATCAATCAACAAAATATAATTAATAACGAAATCGAAGAAAGATTCAAAGATATCACTAAGCACATAAATACAGAACAGGAAAATATAAATTTATTCATTAAAAATTATAAAAATAATGTTTTTAGAACTTTAAAAGATGAACATAACGAAATTCATCTATTACAATACATATCTAGAATTAACTTCAATATCGATATTTTGTACACACACATTGATAACATAGCAGAAAGCATCCTATTGACAAAATTAAATATTATACCCAAATTCATTCTAACAGAAAAAGAAATACTACTCATTAAAAATATAATGGATGAACAAAACTTTGTCACGAAATCTGAAGAACATTTATATAGACTTTTAACACTAGAGACAGAAATCAAAGAAAAAATTGTAACTTTTAAAATCAATATACCAATATTCGATAAAGATAATTATGATTTATTACACATTATTCCCCTACCTATAAATAAGACTAAAATTTTAATATTACCTAAATATGTAATAAACAACCAAGCTGGCAAAATCAGACAAATTCCTAATAGATGTCCTAAAGTACACCAAACCTATATCTGCGAAGACAACGCAACCCCTTCAACCACAATCAATCAGCAATGCCTGAAGGGTATCCTAAACGAAGAAACAGCGACATGCGACATCAGGGACATCGGCAACGAGGAAATCATCGAAGAAGTAGAACAACGAAAAATCATCATCCTTAATACAATCAACACTACAATCACCTCAACCTGTAGCAAACCAAAAAAAATTAACGGTTCAGCTATTATTACCTTCAAAAATTGCTCCATGAACATTAACGGATTGAATTACGACGACACAGGGATCGACTATACGGAAGAGTATACTCTGTCAATCCCCGAACTCGAAGACATCAAAATAAATAATACAATAAACGACATTAACCTCCATAAACTACACTTGCAAACCCTACACACGCAAAATGGAATAATAGAAATGAAGAGTTCTAACTCAATCCATTTAACGACAATATATATACTACTCACGATTTTCGCCATTACAATTGGCGTCTGCTGGACCTGTAGGCCCAAACAAATCTCTTTCATCCCATCGGAAACACCCGCAATTGGACTTACAACTCTACCGTCCTTCTGGCCGTCGCTCCACACTAGGGGGGGAGGAGTTACCATCTCAGCCCCCTCTGAGATTTTCCCCTCTGAGATTCCACAGAAGCCGCCACGCAGAAACGCTCTGTAAGCGTTTCTCGATCGTGTGGGCGACATTGTCCGCAGCTGACTCTACTTTGTTGCGAAACCGCAACATCAGCAACGGACAGGATGTTGTGAAATGGAATTGACACTCGATAGCGTCAGCTTGGTTTAGGGCTTTATATATAAAAATATTGAAATAAAGATTCAGTTGATTGTAAAGTTTGACCGAAACAGACGTCTTTTATTCTAAACGCTAAAACACTTAAACAACACAAGAAGCAATATTACACCAAAAGGCCTTACCCCCGGACCCCCATACTGTAACTCGTGCATTGTTTTCGGTTCTCTTTGATAGCCACCGTATAAAGTGAGTGCGTTACGTTGCGTTTGCGGTCTCTTAACTCTCTTTGTGCATAGTTCTTAATTTAACTGCGCTACACAGTATCCGTTCGGCATTTCAGCTTGCATAGTTGGTGTGACATACGTTCACATCCACTTGCGCCACATATTACCGTACACATACGTGTATTTAAATAGAGCCACTTCAATATGGCAAATATTAAAGGAAAAAATGATCCCAACGAGACCGTAATCGTTAAAGGGGATTGTTATAGTGAGAAATTAACGCAATTATTTGCCAAATTGGATAAGGTAGAAGGTGACATAGAGCGCCAAAGAACGTCTTTAGTAAATAAAATGATCACTCCAAGCAAATTCAAAATTCAGTGTCGGCTAGATATTTTAAATTCGTATGTTGCCAAGGCTATGGATCTGCAATCTGAGATCGACTGCATTGATCCCGATAATTCTAGCCGTGCGATGCTTGAGGAAATGTGAATTCTGGAAAGATCGTCATATATGGCCGCTCCTCCTTGCAACAGCTGTTGTAAAAATACGAGACAGGTTTGGACAGGTTCACAATGCTAGAGCGTTATTAGATTCTGGTTCCCAAGTCAACTTCATGACGGAAGAACTTGCTCAAGGATTGAGACATGCTCGAAAGAACAAGTGCTTGACAGTCACATCTGTTGGGAAAGCCAGCGTAGAAGAGAAGAGCGAGGTTTCGATAGTGGTGTCGTCTCGTGTAAATGCACATCAGTTCAGTGCTGACTTTTGGGTGCTGACATCAATTTCGAGCCGGCAGCCAGATTATGATTTGCCCGTTGGTCAATGGAAAATTCCAGCCAATTTTGAACTGGCTGATCCGGACTTCTTTAAGCCTCAGCGCATTGAGCTGCTGTTAGGAGCGAATTCATTTTTCGAACTGTTGTGTACGGGACAGATAAGATTGAGTGGAAATGGTCCTCTATTGCAGAAAACTTTGCTAGGTTGGGTGGCATCAGGTCGGTGCAAAAATCTGCAAGTTCAGAACCGAAGAATCCAGACTTGAAGCCCTTGTAGAGCGATTCTGGGAACTTGAAGCTATTCCAGAATCAAATATTTCAGCCAAGTACTCATCAGAGCAACTGGAATGTGAGAAAAGCTTCAAAGATAGCGTTCGAAATTTTTTGTCTGGGCACTTTGAGGTTAGTTTGCCCTTCAAAACTGATCCCAAAATATTGGGATTATCGTTCGAAACAGCCAAGAGACGGTTTTTATCCTTAGAGCGCAGGCTTACAAGAGACCCGGAGCTCAGAATATGTACTTGAGTTTTATGCGTGAATATATTGACCTCGGTCACATGTCCGCCATAGGTACGAGAGTTCCACCAGGACCACACTACGTCATTCCACATCAGTGCGTCCTGAGGCCTGATAGTAGCTCCACCAAGCTTCGAGTGGTGTTCGACGCGTCTTGTAAGACAAAGTCGGGCCACTCATTTAACGATTGTCTTATGGTTGGACCGACAATTCAGAGGGATCTAATTTTGTCGCTTCTTCGGTTCCGTCTGACGAAGACGATCGGCGTTTTCAGCTTATTGTGTGGCATGAAACTCCATCGGATGAGATTCAACTTTATCTTTTGAACACGGTGACATATGGCACTGCGTCCGCACCGTTCCTCGCCATCCGATGTTTGCAAGAACTGGGTTTACGTCACAAAGACACCCATGCTCTCGCTTCAGAAATTATTTGCAATGTTTTTTATGTCGATGATATGCTCACTGGAGCCGATAACCTTGACACGTTAAAAGCTATATGTGCTCAGGTGTCGGAAGTGTTAAGGTCAGGAGGTTTTTAACTGGCCAAATGGTTTTTAAACTACCCCTATTTAATAGAAGAAGGTGGAAATGAGAAACTTCTAAGTTTCAATGATGCCGACTCAACGAAAACGCTCGGCATGAGGTGAACTCCAAGTTCCGATACATTTAGGTATCATTTGGATAATAGTTTCACCGAATTGAGTCCCACGAAGCGTAACATATTGTCAGTTGCTGCACGCATGCTTGACCCACTTGGCTTGTTGAGCCCAATTAGCATCAGGGCTAAAATTCTTCTGAAAGAGCTTTGGCGTATGCAGTTGCCATGGGATGAAACAATGCCCATGGAAATGCATAGCCGGTGGGAAAAATTCAAGGATAATCTTCTCGAACTGCATCACATTGATATTCCCAGGTACGCTCATGCAAGATTTAACACAAGCATTCAAGTGCATGGATTTGCGGACGCGTCCAGTCAATCATATGGGTGTTGCCTACATGTTCGAGCTAGCGACGGTGGCAAGACAGTCTGTCGATTGCTAACCGCAAAAGCGAAAGTTTCGCCCCTTAAGACGAAGTCTATTCCTAGACTCGAACTATGCGCGGCGTATTTACTAGCTCAATTATGGTCAACTATCAAACATTTGTTGGACCATTGTAGAGTCGAGAGTGTGAATTTCTGGACGGATTCAGAGATCACACTACATTGGATAAATACTTCCCCTTCGTTATTGGCAACGTTCGTAGCTAAACCGAGTTGCAGGCATCCAAAAGATGGCCAAAGATGTATCTTGGCGACATGTGCCCACGTTGTTGAACCCAGCCGATATGGCATCGAGAGGTTGTGATACGCATGATCTGATAAATTCGATTTGGCTAGAAGGAACACCGTTCCTCTGCAAAGAACGTGAACATTGGCCTCAAAATAACAACTTTTCGCTACCACTAGAATTGAAAGACAGTGAGTTCAAGAAATCTGCAATAGTTTGTTTAGCTACCAACTCTGACTTTGTACTCAGTTCTATTTCTCGATTTTCGTTATGTAGCAAATTAGTTCGAGTCGTTGCGTACATGTACAGATTTATTCTCAGCGCAAAAGAATTTTTTTTTGCGTTTCTGAAGCTGCTGGAACTTGTTCAGCGCTCGAATTTCAGAGAGGACTTTGAAAAGTTGAAAAAAGAAAGGTTGTACAGGCAACCCTCCAATCTCTGATTCCGTTCATCCACAAATTTGAAGAATTCGTAAGAGGAGTCTCGTTGATCCGAGTAGGAGGCAGACCATTGAATGCACCATTGCAATACGATGCCAAATTTCCCGTCTTGATGCCCAAAAAATGTCCGTTAGCTGGCATGTATTTACGGGAGCTGCATATGGGAAACTGTCACGCAGGAGCAAAGGCAATGATGGCATTGCTTCGTCACCGAATTTGGCTCATAAATGCTCAAAGAGAATGTACTCAAGTAGTGCGAAAATGTGTTCTGTGCTTGAGGTACTAGCGGAAGTTAATGGAGCAAATAATGGGAAATCTCCCCGCAGATCGTTTGTTAGCTGTCAGACCATTTTTAATTTGCGGAGTCGATTTTTGTGGACCAATAAATGTGTCGTTGCGAATTCGAGGTCGTGCTCCGCTAAAAATGTACATTGCGGTATTTGTGTGTTTTGCTTCTAAGAACTTTGAACCTGTTGCTGACCTATCGACTAATGCCTTCATTTCTTGTTTAAAAAGCTTCATCGCACAACGTGGCGTTCCGTGCCGGCTCCACTCGGACAACGCCACCAACTTTGTGGTGTCCAGCAACCTGCTGAAGGAGCTGCAGGAAGCGTTCGAGCGGCAGAAGGCCAGTCTGCAGCGGAGAAAAAGTTGGAGTGGTGCTTCATCCCCCCACGGGCACCACATTTCGGAGGGCTGTGGGAAGCAGCAGTCAAGTCCGCGAAACACCTGCTGCTCCGACAAATAGGAAGCGCTTCGCTGGTAGAAGGCGAGGGCAGAGGGCATCTGGCCGACGTGGAGGCGATCCTCAACTCGCGGCCGCTGACTCCGCTAAGCGAAAACCCCAGCGATGGGGAGGCGCCGACGCCCGGCCACCTGCTCATCGGTCAGCCACTTCGTTCGCTGCAGCAAGAGTCAGATTCGGATACACTAAGCAGCGGCAATTCATACTGTCGCAGGTGGCAGCTGCTGTCCACGCTCAGACAGCAGTTTCGGCGAGTGTGGTCAAAGGACTACGTCCACACCCTTCAGCGTCGCGGGAAGTGGACAGCCGAGCAGCCCAACCTCCCAATCGGGGCGCTCGTGGTGGTCTACGAAGACAATACTCCGCCCCAAAGGTGGACCACAGGCAGAGTCACCAACGTCGTTCCTGGGGAAGACGGTCGCATCAGAGTAGCTGACGGCAGTAGAAGTTTGTAGGCGACCCGTCCACAAGTTGGCCGTGTTGCCAATATTTTGAAGTTTTTTTTTTGGTCACTTCAACGTAGTCTTAGCGTATTTAAGTAAAATGAAGTATTACATGAATTGTTAGAGTTAGGCTTAGCATAGTAATTCGAATAATGTTATTAGCATAAGGTATTTACATTGAAACTATGTTAGGTTAAGAGGCGCGCTCTTGGTATGCTAGCGGTCGTGCGAGCGACGATTAGCAGCTGGCGATGCTGCGCAGCTGTGAATAAGTCACCAGTCGCAATTTAGATTTCGATAACATCACCCGCACATCTCCCGCGAACAGCCATCGCGTCTTTAGCGCGATAGCAGTCCCAATAAATTGTTAATTGCAAATCGAAACTGCAGTTTATTATTCTTTCGTTTTTGAATCTACAGAGAGTTTAGCTCTTTTTTTTGGCAATTCATTATTCGAGGAGATATTGGTCCGGACAGGCCCCGACTGTTTCACCAATAGAGCTCTACAGGTACAGTTAGGGACCCTTTTGCAGTAAAGTTAAACAAATTAATATAAGCCCACAAAGAGAGAAAACAAAAAAGGGGAGACCATAGGCGAATCAAATGAATTTACACGTTAAATAAGAAAAAGCAATGTCAATTACTAGAAATATACTATAAGTCATTTGGCGGAATAATTTATATTTGATTGGGGGAGGTGGATCGCATCAGCCTGGCGTAGGGTAACCGTCACACTAAATAGTAATGGGTGGCGGAAATTCAAATTTACGATTCAAATTCCCGCCACAAGTATGGCGGGTACGCTGCGGCAAAAACATCGATTGCCGCCGATCAGTTGGTTGATAGAAACGCAGTTTCGATAGTCTAGCGATGAGAGTGACGTATCGATGATTGCGATTGTGCGCTCGGTGGGCAGGGTCGGAACCGCCTGAGATGGCAGAGCTAGCCGGCGTTACCCCATGTGAAGGAACCGAGTCGTAACAATATGGCGCCCAATTTGGAAATGGAGCTCGGCGTTGGGCCTCCCAGCGTCGCACAATGGCTCGTTTTCTCATTCAACTTTGCAAAAATCATATCTTTTGATCCAAGTAAAATATCACCAAAGTTTAAAAAGTTGCTTTAAAAGGAGTGTAAGGTCTTAAAAATCGGACGACAGACAATTTGTTAGCAGGTGTTCAAAGTTGGATTTTGTGTTTATACAATAATTTTCGTGAAACGCGACATTCATCGTATGCTTTTTTTTAATTTATATGTAAATTTGTTATTCTAGATACATAATTATATATAAATAAATGTTTTAAATACATATATACACTATAGAGAACATATTTGATGGATGTTATGTTTCCAATACAAATATATCGTATAAATTCCCGTAAAAACAAAAGGAAATTTCAATTAAACTTTTATATTATATATTTGGTTTATTTTATAAATATTTATATAAATTAATAACAATAAAAGTATTCAATTAATGTTCTTGTTTATTTAACTTTCCTCATCCTTGTCTTCAAGTTCGTAACCTATGTACATTAAATCTACCATTTCTTTAGTATAAAACTCTTGCAGTTCATTGCGACTTCTTACAACTCTTTTTAGTGATATCAGTGGATCTGAAGAAACTGATAACTTATTAAAATAGTCTTCATTTTGTCTCTACCGTGTCACCTTTCAAGTATTCGAGTACCTACATTTCTTGTACTCCTTGTTTATAGATTTCTGGACTTCTTCTGATAATTCCCCGATTGACAGACATTGGTTTTCATTAAGATTTGATGAAGTTTGCTTTTGATATTTTCGACCTCCGTCATATTTTCCTTAGCAAAGTCTATTGTACTCATAACGGTCAATATAAACTCTTCTTAGCTTGGAGCATCAACAAACATCTGAAATACATCTCCAATTTTGAAATACATTTTGATTTATATTACATAATACTAATCAGCACTGATTTGGTTTAATATCGTGATGGTTGCCAAAAGTAGACTGTGATACAATGCACCTAAATAGTTGAATATATACCCTTAATCCCTATTATTAATTAACAACTTAGGTAGCACAAAAGATTAAACATGTGTAGTCCTTTAAAATCTACAAACTTAGATAATTGGGTTTGGTAAACGCGGAAATTAAGTAGGAAAAAAGGTTATAAATTACATAATCATTACCTGTTTCTTTGGGTTACATTAGTATATTTAGGTAGACAATGAATTCTTAATATTATATTTATATCAAGTGTTCAATAAAAGGTCTTGTTTAACGGAAACACGTTTAAATGACGACCATTCCGTACCGTAGGTTGCGCAAAAATGAGAGTCCGGCGCCATTTTGGGTGCGCTACAACGCAATTTTGACCCAGTTAAAAGCGTTGTGCGTGAATTGTTTATTAAATAAAAACTTAACTGACACTTTTTGGCGGCTAATCTTTCTTGAAGTTGTTGCAGAAATATCCACGGAATACCGTGTATATACCCGTTTGCCTGGACAAGCCTTCGACTTTATGCTAAAAGTCTATCTAAAGTTCAAAAACGATGTCAAAAATAGTGCTTTAGTAAAAATATTATTTAAAATACTTCAATACAAAAAAATATCAACATTTTTATACCATTCGCTTTAGAATCGACACAATGATCATCGCAAAAATGAAAAAATTTTCAAAAAACCATTTTAATAAATAAGCGAAATTTTTTTCATGTCTGATGGGCTCTACCGCCGAAACCGTTTTCCCAAATTAAAAAAACTAAACGGATTTATAAATTTTGGACAATTCTCTATCAATCTGTATTTAAGGATTTCCATGGCGAGAAATGACCGATTTCTTTTTTGTCACGTGACTGTGCGTCGCAGCATACTGCCCATGAAAAAAAAAATAATAAAGCATAACATGCTGAACTCTCGAGGAGCATATATCGCTGAACGGGTCGATTCAAAGCGGAGTCATGTTGGGGGCGGATCGCCACCTACATTTGCACGGGGCGAATCGACCAGGGCAGCGGATTTATTTTTTGTTGTTGTTTGTCAAGTAAATGGAAATATCGATCAACTATCGAAGTATAGTAGTTGGCGTAGAGTATGGGCGGTTATCACCGGCGATGTATATGCGGGCCCCTCCCTCGACGAAATATATCGAGAAAATTGAATATTAGAGCGGCGAGCAAATTGAATATTGGCATTTATTATGATTATTATTTATTATTGAATTAATTTACTATCGTCATTTATTATCATTATTATTTATTATTGAATTAATTTATTATCGTCATTTATTATCATTATTATTTATTATTTAATGAATTTATTATCGTCATTTATTATTATTATTCTTTATTAATATTATTATTTATTATGGAACTAATTTATTTTTTTGTACGTGGTCAGTTCCTATTAATTTATTTATTTCGTGGTCCTATTTATTTATTTATTTGGCGAATTGTTTATTTAGAGTGTTTATTAATTTATTTTGGCATATTTATTTGTTTGTTTTGCGCAGTTATCTGTGTATTTGGTGGATTTAATTTTTGATATAATAAAATACAAGAATAGAATTTATATCAGATTGGTAGATTTATTAGTGGTCTAGAATTTACAAACTTCGTGTCAGTGGGTTTATTTTTTTTTGTGTGAAAGTAACTTAGGGAACAATAAGTAGAACAATAATGGCAGAAGGCGGCCACGGTCGGCATACGCGGAGTAATCCGAACCCAGAAGCGTCTTGGGGAAGCGAGTCAACGCAAACGAGGCGTGGGACGCTCAGCAGAACACCGCCACCGCAAGGGACCGATAAGCCCAGACCGGAGGCCGAGAAGCCGTTGCAGGGAATCCCGAAGCTACATTTAGAGTCCGAGGAGGTGTCGGCGGTGAACGTTATGTTGGCTCAGGCACACATGACATTTATGAAGTCACAAGCCGAGGAGATCTGTCAGGCCATACAGGATGAGATGAGATTGGGCATGATGGAGATCATGAAGGCGTTGAATGACGTGGTTCGTCCGTTAGTTCTGCAGCAGCAGCAGCAGCCTGTAGTTCAGCCGCGAGTGTCCGAGGAGGACAGGTGGGTGAGAAGCAGGCGCTGGGCTTCGATAGGGAGGCGGAGTGAGCTTCGGGGGGCACCAGGGGGCGAGGCCGAAACGGGGCTCAGCTCCGACTAACCCATGGCCAAAGCCAGCGCGGTCGTTCGCACCAGAGTTGCACTCGGATGAGCAGCCAGTGGACCCGAGAAGGAGTTCACGTTGGAATCCCCACGGTGCTCAGGATCCTTGGCGAGCGGGCGAATTTTTTTCGAGACGACGACGGGAGTTGGCAGCACCGCGATGCTGGGACTTCGGGACCGTCCTGGGCGAGAGTAGAGAAGTGGGACGTGTCTTTCGATGGCGATTGCAGCAAGTCCTCAGTCGAAAATTTTCTGTTCCGAGTGGAGTTTTTGCAATACCAGTACAGGTGTCCATGGCATGAGGTGCTCCGGTGTTTCCATATCCTCTTGAAGGGCAGAGCACGCGACTGGTACTGGTTGCATATTCGTTAACACCGAGTGGAGACATGGGAGGAATTGAAGCGAGCATTGTTCGCGAGTTTCCGGGGAACGCAATCCGAACATGACAAAATGCATGAGCTGATGCGACGATTATATTCACGCCATGCGAAAGCTGGCATCCAGGTTGCGGGAGCCATTGCCGGAAGCGCGGCTCATTAAGATGGTGAAGAAGGGGCTGCGTGAGGAGATCGCTAGATACGTCTACGCATTAGATGTATATACCATCGATCAGTTGAGGGACGAGTGCAGTGAGGTAGAGAAAACGTTTGGTCGACGCAGTTCGTGGTCAACGTTTGACACTCGTCTGCCTCCAAGGTACGGGGCACACGGCGGAGGCACGGCAGTCAACGAGGTGGACATGGCACCCGAAACGCCAGCAACGCAAGAGTTAGAGGTTGAGGAGGCCAGGGTGGTACCACGAGGGCAGCGCTGAATCGGGTGCTGGAATTGTGGACAGCCAGAGCATGATTTCCGGAACTGCATGGCCAAGGAGCGAAAGTGTTTTGTTATCGGTGTGGCAGACCGGATACCTTCAGTCCGAAATTTCCCGAATGCTCGGGAGACTGACAGAAGAGCGCGATGAAGGCGGGAGAATCGCGCCCGTAAAGAACTCTCGCGAGGAAGTAGGTTTAGATCTGGTGGAGGTTAGGAATAAGCATAGTAAGTTAGGGAATAGGAATTATAATATACGGCACTTACCTTATGAGGAGCGAATTAGGGCATATCTCGAGGCTCGCATCCGAATATTCGATGAGCGCTTGTTGGGCGGAATGCGACTAGTCACGCGAAGGGTGAAGAAAGCGGTTTGATAGAGAACTGTCCAAAGTTTATAAGTCCGTTTAGTTTTTTAATTTGGGCAAACGGTTTCGGCGGTAGAGCCCATCAAACATGATAAAAATTACATTTTTTTATAAAAACTGTTTTTTATGAAAAATGGTTCATCTTTGCGATGAAATTGTATCCAAATGGTTCAATGAATTTTCAGTCTCTTAATTGTATATGATAGATGGGTCGATTCTAAAGCGAATGGTTTAAAAATGTTGTTATTTTTTGTATTTAGTATTTTAAGTAATATTTTTATAGCCTGTGCCCATTAAAAATGGGCAAAAAGGCTATAATGAATTTGTGTGAATGTATGTAACAGGCAGAAGGAAGCATCTCCGACCCTATAAAGTATATATATTCTTGATCAGTATCAATAGCCGAGTCGATTTACACCTGTCCGTCTGTCTGTCCGTCTGTCCGTCCGTCCGTCTGTCCGTCTGTATGAACGCGTCGATCTCAGCAACTATAAGAGCTAGAGACTTCAAATTTCGAATGTAGGTTCCTGAATACCATACGCAGATCAAGTTTATTTTCAATTTTCGATATCGAGTCCCGTTGGTTTTAAAATTAGAAAAATCACCATAACATAAGCAATGTCTAAGCTAGAGACTTGAGATTTGGCACACATGATAAAAAGCTTGGGTTTAATGTGTCCTGAAAATTTCATTGCGATGCCACGCCCCCTTCGCCCATAACTCGAAAAAGTTGATAACAAGAGCAGTTTTTTAGCTAGAGACTTGAGATTTGGCACACATAATAAGTATCCTACTCTCAATGTGTGCAACAAATTTCAGTACGATCGGATATTGAACTCAGAAGTTATTCAAGTAACAAATTTATGCAGCGCAGCAGATGCGTCGCTGCGCCGCGCCGACGATATAATGAACGAACAGACGCGTTTGTTCAAATATGTTTGATTTGCCATTCGGCCGCTGTGGTGCTAAACATAAACAATCAACAGCCGCAGTCCAGTGTTGCCAGACTATCGCAAGCAACCTACTCTCGATGCAAACAAAATCAACTTCAAGCGATATATTTAAATCCCATTATAATAAAAAAACTTTTCTTTGAAGACCTGCACAGGCTATCCTACTGTCGCGCCCGCTCGACTGATCGGCTTGTTACTAAATAACTATTTTTGACATTGTTTTTAAACTTCACCTAGAGTTTTAGCATAAAGTCCAAGCTTGTCCAGGCAAACGGGTATATACACGTTATTCTGTGGATATTTCTGCAACAACTTCAAGAAAGATTAGCCGCCAAGAAGTGTCAGTCAACTTTTAATTTAATAAACAATTTACGCACACCGCCTTTAAACGCGTCAAAATTGCGTACCTACGGTACGGAATGGTCGTCATTTGAACGTGTTTCCGTTAATAATATATATTAAATATAATATTAAGAATTCATTGCCTACCTAAATATATTAATGTAACCCAAACAACCAGGTAGTCATTACTCAATTTCCGCATTTACCAAACCCAATTATCTAAGTTTGTAGATTTTAAAGGACTAAACATGTTTAATCTTTTGAAGAAGCCCAGGAATCTAAACACAAGGAGTACAAGAAATATAGGTACTCGAATACTTGCAAGGTTACAAGGAAGAGACAAAATGAAGACCTTTTTAATATGTTATCAGTTTCTTTAGATTTAATGTACATAGGTTACGAACTTGAAGACAGCTGAGGAAAGTTAAATAAACAAGACCATTAATTGAATACTTTTATTGCTTCTAATTTATACAAATATAAAATAAACCAACTATATAATATAACAAGCCGATCAGTCGAGCGGGCGCCACAGTAGGATACCCTGTGCAGGTCTTAAAATAAAAGTATTTTGAGAAAAGTATTTTAATTATAGTGGATTTGATCTGCATGTAGTCTGGCAACACCCCATGTTTCTCTTTCTTACACACATCTGTTATTATATTGAGCGCCAAACCATTTATTTTTGAAATTGAAGGCAATGTTTACATATATGTACATATATATATATATGTAATAAAGGTAATGCATAAAATTTAAGTTATTTTAATACTATGATAGAAACGTAGAATTGTCAACCATACGTGTTAGCAATCGCAAACATATTTTAATATAATAATAGCAAATTGCTATTAGCAATTATTCAGTTTGTCAGTACTGGACAACTCTTAAGCTATTGTGGGACAGTGTTGGACAACTGGCCAATTATAATGAAATAATGACAAGAAAAGATATTCCATAATATCTCCTTTATTTGTGGGTCGATCTCTATGAAACTTGCAGAAAATTGCTTAGCGTTGTTGTACTGTCAATTTAAGCTGTGTTACCTCAACGAAGATGAGTGTAAACAGTCGCAAATATTAATTTTACATTCCCGAAAGACAAGGCGAGCGATAGTACAAAAAAGTGTGTCATATGCTCTGTCGCTCTTGCCAACAACTATGAAATACTGTTAATAAAAGAAATTCCTTAATATCTCCTTTATTTGAGGGTCGATCGCTATGAAACTTGCAGCAAATTGCTAAGCCTTGTTATTCTGCTAATTTAGGCTGTGTTATCTTAACAAACATGCGTGTAAATAATCGCTAATATTAATTTACGTTACAATATATAGTTCTGAGTGTGGCCGGCAGTATTTTGCACTGACTTCATGTATCGCGCCACAATGAAACAATGTATGGCGCCACACAGCGGCCGACAGTGCAAATCATCAGATAATCATATGCTTTCTCGTTTGCGCAAATGGAATTTTCATATGCTCTCTCGCTTTGGCCAAAAAATGGAATTAAAACAAATTCCTTTATATCTCCCTTATTTATGGGTCGATCGCGATGAAACTTGCAACAAATGGCTTAGCGTGAGTTATACTTCAACTACCAGTCATGTTAGGCTGAATTATCGTGCAATTTGAGGTTTTCTTTCTTGAAAATAAACTTGATCTGCATATGGTATTGAGGAACCTACATTCAAAATTTGAAGTCTCTAGCTCTTATAGTTCCTGAGATCCACGCGTTCATACAGACAGTCGGACATGTGTCAATCGACTCGGCTATTGATACTGATCAAGAATATATATGTTTTATAGGGTCGTAGATGCTTCCTTCTGCCTGTTACATACATTCACACGAATTCATTATACCGGTTTTGCACTTTTTTAATGGGCACAGGGTATAAAAACTGATGAAAATGGCATAGCCAAAAAATCATACTGACCCTCTGGAGTCACAAAAGCCGTTCGCTTTATAGAGTCTGCGTGAATCGGGATCTGATAAAACCTACGGGCCATATCCAGACTATAAAAATATTTTCCACCGCTCGATCAAGCAATCTGATCGGATTTAAATGGCAGCGGATATTTATCTGACACCGTTATCGCATTCAGTTAACGGTAGTCCACTCACAGTTTATCGCTACCATCTTTCTTTCTGTATCACCAACAACATTGACCTGGCAAATGGCGAATTACTTGTGTGGATGACATTAGCCTCTATATATTTTTTTATCTTGGCGTAGACTAGTTCTTTTTCATCTACCCTAAGCCTGTAGGGCCGCCTTTGTTTTGCATTATTCTTGTCTATTAAGCGAATTTTCAAATTTCTTTCCGGAATCTCATCTATAAAATCATTCGTGTGTTGACTCAATATCTTTTTAGACCCTTTATTTTGGACCCTTTACATTAAAAAAGTATAATGGTTTATTAAGTTTGTCAAGTTTGTTATATGCGTAACAGGTCTAATGAAGTTTGGCAGACCCCATAAAGTATATAACATATATTCTTAAACAGCATCAACAGTCGAGTCATGTCCCTCATGACCGTCTGCACCTCTGTCTGTATGAGCGCCTAGATCTCAGAGACTAAAAGAGCTAGACACCAAATATGGTATGTGGGTCCGTATATGGGCTAAGCAGAACCAATTTGTGTTAAAATTATGTTAAAAATAATTATATCTTAAATTTTGACACACAGGACCAGTGTTGCCAACACCTCGCCACAGAAACAGGACAAAGCGACAAAAAAGCAGAAAAAAAGGACAAATTCTTAAAAAAAAAAAACAAAACAGAACATACAAATGTTCTTGTGTTTATATTTTAATAATTCGCTTATAGCTTTGTCCATATATAACTAGATAGAGGTATAATTTAAAATGATGGACAGAAAGCCATTCAACATCAGGAGTTATAGACAGTTTCGTAATTTAGTTTTTACTAAATTGACTTGGCTGTTTGATTAAACCAAGTATAGCAAATATTCTGCAAATGTTACTTTTGATAAATTTCACGATTAACCGATACTTCTCGCGATATATGTCACTACGATAACACAATATCGGTGTTGAATTCAATATCACAATGTGAAATCTAATGCAACATTGTTATTTTATATAATTATTTTATTTATACAAATACAAGTTCTTAAATATTTGAATATTCTTACCGACCTTGGTAGAGAACGCGCGCGCTCCGGAAAATCTCTAGTAGTGGACGATTTTTGAAGTTAAATAATTGCAAATTGTATTGCAGTTATATAATAATAGCGAAAGGACGCATATTTATTTGTTTGTTTTGCGCAGTTATCTGTGTATTTGGTGGATTTAATTTTTGATATAATAAAATACAAGAATAGAATTTATATCAGATTGGTAGATTTATTAGTGGTCTAGAATTTACAAACTTCGTGTCAGTGGGTTTATTTTTTTTTGTGTGAAAGTAACTTAGGGAACAATAAGTAGAACAATAATGGCAGAAGGCGGCCACGGTCGGCATACGCGGAGTAATCCGAACCCAGAAGCGTCTTGGGGAAGCGAGTCAACGCAAACGAGGCGTGGGACGCTCAGCAGAACACCGCCACCGCAAGGGACCGATAAGCCCAGACCGGAGGCCGAGAAGCCGTTGCAGGGAATCCCGAAGCTACATTTAGAGTCCGAGGAGGTGTCGGCGGTGAACGTTATGTTGGCTCAGGCACACATGACATTTATGAAGTCACAAGCCGAGGAGATCTGTCAGGCCATACAGGATGAGATGAGATTGGGCATGATGGAGATCATGAAGGCGTTGAATGACGTGGTTCGTCCGTTAGTTCTGCAGCAGCAGCAGCAGCCTGTAGTTCAGCCGCGAGTGTCCGAGGAGGACAGGTGGGTGAGAAGCAGGCGCTGGGCTTCGATAGGGAGGCGGAGTGAGCTTCGGGGGGCACCAGGGGGCGAGGCCGAAACGGGGCTCAGCTCCGACTAACCCATGGCCAAAGCCAGCGCGGTCGTTCGCACCAGAGTTGCACTCGGATGAGCAGCCAGTGGACCCGAGAAGGAGTTCACGTTGGAATCCCCACGGTGCTCAGGATCCTTGGCGAGCGGGCGAATTTTTTTCGAGACGACGACGGGAGTTGGCAGCACCGCGATGCTGGGACTTCGGGACCGTCCTGGGCGAGAGTAGAGAAGTGGGACGTGTCTTTCGATGGCGATTGCAGCAAGTCCTCAGTCGAAAATTTTCTGTTCCGAGTGGAGTTTTTGCAATACCAGTACAGGTGTCCATGGCATGAGGTGCTCCGGTGTTTCCATATCCTCTTGAAGGGCAGAGCACGCGACTGGTACTGGTTGCATATTCGTTAACACCGAGTGGAGACATGGGAGGAATTGAAGCGAGCATTGTTCGCGAGTTTCCGGGGAACGCAATCCGAACATGACAAAATGCATGAGCTGATGCGACGATTATATTCACGCCATGCGAAAGCTGGCATCCAGGTTGCGGGAGCCATTGCCGGAAGCGCGGCTCATTAAGATGGTGAAGAAGGGGCTGCGTGAGGAGATCGCTAGATACGTCTACGCATTAGATGTATATACCATCGATCAGTTGAGGGACGAGTGCAGTGAGGTAGAGAAAACGTTTGGTCGACGCAGTTCGTGGTCAACGTTTGACACTCGTCTGCCTCCAAGGTACGGGGCACACGGCGGAGGCACGGCAGTCAACGAGGTGGACATGGCACCCGAAACGCCAGCAACGCAAGAGTTAGAGGTTGAGGAGGCCAGGGTGGTACCACGAGGGCAGCGCTGAATCGGGTGCTGGAATTGTGGACAGCCAGAGCATGATTTCCGGAACTGCATGGCCAAGGAGCGAAAGTGTTTTGTTATCGGTGTGGCAGACCGGATACCTTCAGTCCGAAATTTCCCGAATGCTCGGGAGACTGACAGAAGAGCGCGATGAAGGCGGGAGAATCGCGCCCGTAAAGAACTCTCGCGAGGAAGTAGGTTTAGATCTGGTGGAGGTTAGGAATAAGCATAGTAAGTTAGGGAATAGGAATTATAATATACGGCACTTACCTTATGAGGAGCGAATTAGGGCATATCTCGAGGCTCGCATCCGAATATTCGATGAGCGCTTGTTGGGCGGAATGCGACTAGTCACGCGAAGGGTGAAGAAAGCGGTTTGATAGAGAACTGTCCAAAGTTTATAAGTCCGTTTAGTTTTTTAATTTGGGCAAACGGTTTCGGCGGTAGAGCCCATCAAACATGATAAAAATTACATTTTTTTATAAAAACTGTTTTTTATGAAAAATGGTTCATCTTTGCGATGAAATTGTATCCAAATGGTTCAATGAATTTTCAGTCTCTTAATTGTATATGATAGATGGGTCGATTCTAAAGCGAATGGTTTAAAAATGTTGTTATTTTTTGTATTTAGTATTTTAAGTAATATTTTTATAGCCTGTGCCCATTAAAAATGGGCAAAAAGGCTATAATGAATTTGTGTGAATGTATGTAACAGGCAGAAGGAAGCATCTCCGACCCTATAAAGTATATATATTCTTGATCAGTATCAATAGCCGAGTCGATTTACACCTGTCCGTCTGTCTGTCCGTCTGTCCGTCCGTCCGTCTGTCCGTCTGTATGAACGCGTCGATCTCAGCAACTATAAGAGCTAGAGACTTCAAATTTCGAATGTAGGTTCCTGAATACCATACGCAGATCAAGTTTATTTTCAATTTTCGATATCGAGTCCCGTTGGTTTTAAAATTAGAAAAATCACCATAACATAAGCAATGTCTAAGCTAGAGACTTGAGATTTGGCACACATGATAAAAAGCTTGGGTTTAATGTGTCCTGAAAATTTCATTGCGATGCCACGCCCCCTTCGCCCATAACTCGAAAAAGTTGATAACAAGAGCAGTTTTTTAGCTAGAGACTTGAGATTTGGCACACATAATAAGTATCCTACTCTCAATGTGTGCAACAAATTTCAGTACGATCGGATATTGAACTCAGAAGTTATTCAAGTAACAAATTTATGCAGCGCAGCAGATGCGTCGCTGCGCCGCGCCGACGATATAATGAACGAACAGACGCGTTTGTTCAAATATGTTTGATTTGCCATTCGGCCGCTGTGGTGCTAAACATAAACAATCAACAGCCGCAGTCCAGTGTTGCCAGACTATCGCAAGCAACCTACTCTCGATGCAAACAAAATCAACTTCAAGCGATATATTTAAATCCCATTATAATAAAAAAACTTTTCTTTGAAGACCTGCACAGGCTATCCTACTGTCGCGCCCGCTCGACTGATCGGCTTGTTACTAAATAACTATTTTTGACATTGTTTTTAAACTTCACCTAGAGTTTTAGCATAAAGTCCAAGCTTGTCCAGGCAAACGGGTATATACACGTTATTCTGTGGATATTTCTGCAACAACTTCAAGAAAGATTAGCCGCCAAGAAGTGTCAGTCAACTTTTAATTTAATAAACAATTTACGCACACCGCCTTTAAACGCGTCAAAATTGCGTACCTACGGTACGGAATGGTCGTCATTTGAACGTGTTTCCGTTAATAATATATATTAAATATAATATTAAGAATTCATTGCCTACCTAAATATATTAATGTAACCCAAACAACCAGGTAGTCATTACTCAATTTCCGCATTTACCAAACCCAATTATCTAAGTTTGTAGATTTTAAAGGACTAAACATGTTTAATCTTTTGAAGAAGCCCAGGAATCTAAACACAAGGAGTACAAGAAATATAGGTACTCGAATACTTGCAAGGTTACAAGGAAGAGACAAAATGAAGACCTTTTTAATATGTTATCAGTTTCTTTAGATTTAATGTACATAGGTTACGAACTTGAAGACAGCTGAGGAAAGTTAAATAAACAAGACCATTAATTGAATACTTTTATTGCTTCTAATTTATACAAATATAAAATAAACCAACTATATAATATAACAAGCCGATCAGTCGAGCGGGCGCCACAGTAGGATACCCTGTGCAGGTCTTAAAATAAAAGTATTTTGAGAAAAGTATTTTAATTATAGTGGATTTGATCTGCATGTAGTCTGGCAACACCCCATGTTTCTCTTTCTTACACACATCTGTTATTATATTGAGCGCCAAACCATTTATTTTTGAAATTGAAGGCAATGTTTACATATATGTACATATATATATATATGTAATAAAGGTAATGCATAAAATTTAAGTTATTTTAATACTATGATAGAAACGTAGAATTGTCAACCATACGTGTTAGCAATCGCAAACATATTTTAATATAATAATAGCAAATTGCTATTAGCAATTATTCAGTTTGTCAGTACTGGACAACTCTTAAGCTATTGTGGGACAGTGTTGGACAACTGGCCAATTATAATGAAATAATGACAAGAAAAGATATTCCATAATATCTCCTTTATTTGTGGGTCGATCTCTATGAAACTTGCAGAAAATTGCTTAGCGTTGTTGTACTGTCAATTTAAGCTGTGTTACCTCAACGAAGATGAGTGTAAACAGTCGCAAATATTAATTTTACATTCCCGAAAGACAAGGCGAGCGATAGTACAAAAAAGTGTGTCATATGCTCTGTCGCTCTTGCCAACAACTATGAAATACTGTTAATAAAAGAAATTCCTTAATATCTCCTTTATTTGAGGGTCGATCGCTATGAAACTTGCAGCAAATTGCTAAGCCTTGTTATTCTGCTAATTTAGGCTGTGTTATCTTAACAAACATGCGTGTAAATAATCGCTAATATTAATTTACGTTACAATATATAGTTCTGAGTGTGGCCGGCAGTATTTTGCACTGACTTCATGTATCGCGCCACAATGAAACAATGTATGGCGCCACACAGCGGCCGACAGTGCAAATCATCAGATAATCATATGCTTTCTCGTTTGCGCAAATGGAATTTTCATATGCTCTCTCGCTTTGGCCAAAAAATGGAATTAAAACAAATTCCTTTATATCTCCCTTATTTATGGGTCGATCGCGATGAAACTTGCAACAAATGGCTTAGCGTGAGTTATACTTCAACTACCAGTCATGTTAGGCTGAATTATCGTGCAATTTGAGGTTTTCTTTCTTGAAAATAAACTTGATCTGCATATGGTATTGAGGAACCTACATTCAAAATTTGAAGTCTCTAGCTCTTATAGTTCCTGAGATCCACGCGTTCATACAGACAGTCGGACATGTGTCAATCGACTCGGCTATTGATACTGATCAAGAATATATATGTTTTATAGGGTCGTAGATGCTTCCTTCTGCCTGTTACATACATTCACACGAATTCATTATACCGGTTTTGCACTTTTTTAATGGGCACAGGGTATAAAAACTGATGAAAATGGCATAGCCAAAAAATCATACTGACCCTCTGGAGTCACAAAAGCCGTTCGCTTTATAGAGTCTGCGTGAATCGGGATCTGATAAAACCTACGGGCCATATCCAGACTATAAAAATATTTTCCACCGCTCGATCAAGCAATCTGATCGGATTTAAATGGCAGCGGATATTTATCTGACACCGTTATCGCATTCAGTTAACGGTAGTCCACTCACAGTTTATCGCTACCATCTTTCTTTCTGTATCACCAACAACATTGACCTGGCAAATGGCGAATTACTTGTGTGGATGACATTAGCCTCTATATATTTTTTTATCTTGGCGTAGACTAGTTCTTTTTCATCTACCCTAAGCCTGTAGGGCCGCCTTTGTTTTGCATTATTCTTGTCTATTAAGCGAATTTTCAAATTTCTTTCCGGAATCTCATCTATAAAATCATTCGTGTGTTGACTCAATATCTTTTTAGACCCTTTATTTTGGACCCTTTACATTAAAAAAGTATAATGGTTTATTAAGTTTGTCAAGTTTGTTATATGCGTAACAGGTCTAATGAAGTTTGGCAGACCCCATAAAGTATATAACATATATTCTTAAACAGCATCAACAGTCGAGTCATGTCCCTCATGACCGTCTGCACCTCTGTCTGTATGAGCGCCTAGATCTCAGAGACTAAAAGAGCTAGACACCAAATATGGTATGTGGGTCCGTATATGGGCTAAGCAGAACCAATTTGTGTTAAAATTATGTTAAAAATAATTATATCTTAAATTTTGACACACAGGACCAGTGTTGCCAACACCTCGCCACAGAAACAGGACAAAGCGACAAAAAAGCAGAAAAAAAGGACAAATTCTTAAAAAAAAAAAACAAAACAGAACATACAAATGTTCTTGTGTTTATATTTTAATAATTCGCTTATAGCTTTGTCCATATATAACTAGATAGAGGTATAATTTAAAATGATGGACAGAAAGCCATTCAACATCAGGAGTTATAGACAGTTTCGTAATTTAGTTTTTACTAAATTGACTTGGCTGTTTGATTAAACCAAGTATAGCAAATATTCTGCAAATGTTACTTTTGATAAATTTCACGATTAACCGATACTTCTCGCGATATATGTCACTACGATAACACAATATCGGTGTTGAATTCAATATCACAATGTGAAATCTAATGCAACATTGTTATTTTATATAATTATTTTATTTATACAAATACAAGTTCTTAAATATTTGAATATTCTTACCGACCTTGGTAGAGAACGCGCGCGCTCCGGAAAATCTCTAGTAGTGGACGATTTTTGAAGTTAAATAATTGCAAATTGTATTGCAGTTATATAATAATAGCGAAAGGACGCTTTATATATAAAGAAAATTCTGTTTTATGTGAAAAAACAAGTGCATAATTACAAAAAGTGACACGATTAAACCGCTCAAAATGAGCAATGAACAAATGAAAAAGCGTAGAAGCTCCATCGATCAACGTAACGGCTTTTACTCATATTTCTCAACCCGCGACAACGCATTTCCGCATAGTGTCAAAACACCTAAATGACACTAAGAAGAACTATTACACATACCAACTAAAAAGCAGTAAGGACTTGCAAGTGGTACTTAAGGGCATAGAACCAGAAGTAACGCCTGCCGAAATCACAGAAGCTCTACATGAAAATGGCTTTCTCGCCAAGAAGGTGACAAATATTATCAACAAATATAAGAAGCCGCAACCACTCTTCAAGGTCGAGCTTGAGCCAGAAAATAGAACATTGAAGAAAAACGAAGTACATCCAATCTACAAGCTGCAGTTCCTGTTGCATCGCAGAATCACTGTTGAAGAACCAGACAAGCGCAACGGACCATTGCAATGTAAAAATTGCCAAGAATACGGGCACACTAGATCCTACTGCACTCTTCGGCCAGTCTGTGTAGCTTGCGGAGACTCTCATGGCTCTGACCCTTGGCCTGCTAACAAAAAAGACCCATGTGCAAAAATGTTTGGAAACTGCGGAGGAAATCATACAGCAAACTACAGAGGCTGTCCAGTTTACAAAGAGTTGAAAAGCCAAATCCGACAAGCGACAACGAGACGCTCCAAAAACACACCAAATGTATTTATACTATCCCAAACTACACCTGACGTCTTCTTCGCTAAAGCATCAAGATCTTCATTTGGTCCCGCAAACACTATCCAAGGCACTTCGTTTGCAAGTGCTTTAAAAACAGGACTAGAAAACTCAACCCGCACAACAGCGATTCTACACTTTATTGAAGCAGAGCCAAATATGGTAAACTCTCGCCAGCCCCAAAACAACATTGAAGCCATGATCTTTTCTCTGCAACAAAATATGATGGACTTCATGTCATTTATGAAAAGAACTTTGCAAACCCTCACGCAAAATCAAAACACACTGATACAGATGCTTGCATCTCAACAGTCCAAATAATCAATAGCGTCTTTACGAATATCTCTGTGGAATGCCAATGGTGTTTCGCGGCATAAACTTGAACTAACTCAATTTCTGTACGACCGACACATCGACCTGATGGTGCTCGCGGAGACGCACCTCACATGCAAATACAACTTCCAAATACGGGGCTATTTGTTTTACGGTACAGATCATCCGGCTGGCAAAGCTCACGGTGGAACTGGCATCTTAATCAGAAACCGCATCAAGCACCATTTTCATAAAAGGTTTGCAACCAATTATTTACAATCTACATCCATAAACGTAAAATCGGGTAACGGCAATCTCACCGTTGCCGCTTTTTATTGCCCACCTCGCTTTACAATCTCTAAAGGTTAAAACATGGACTTCTACAATACTCTAGGGGAGCGATTTATAGCAGCAGGAGACTACAATGCCAAGCACACGCACTGGGGATCCCGCCTTCTGACCCCCAAAGGAAAGCAGTTATACAACGCAATCATCAAACCAAACAACAAACTGGATTACGTTTCCCCAGGTAGGCCTACATATTGGCCAGCAGACCCCAGAAAGCTACCAGATCTAATTGACTTCGCAGTTACAAAGAACATTCTACGCAATCTGATAAGTGCCGAATCACTTTCGGACCTATCACCCGATCACTCCCCGGTGCTCCTAAATCTTTTCCAACGCCCGCAAATCATAGAGCAATCCTCATAGGCTGACAACACACAAAACCAACTGGCTTAAATACAAGAAATATGTTAGATCCCATGTTCAGCTAACCTCGCAGCTCAACATCGAAGTGGACATCGACTGCTCTGTTGATGCTCTGTACAAATTGTGCAATGTACAAATTGCCAAGAATACGGGCACACTAGATCCTACTGCACTCTTCGGCCAGTCTGTGTAGCTTGCGGAGACTCTCATGGCTCTGACCCTTGGCCTGCTAACAAAAAAGACCCATGTGCAAAAATGTTTGGAAACTGCGGAGGAAATCATACAGCAAACTACAGAGGCTGTCCAGTTTACAAAGAGTTGAAAAGCCAAATCCGACAAGCGACAACGAGACGCTCCAAAAACACACCAAATGTATTTATACTACAAACTACACCTGACGTCTTCTTCGCTAAAGCATCAAGATCTTCATTTGGTCCCGCAAACACTATCCAAGGCACTTCGTTTGCAAGTGCTTTAAAAACAGGACTAGAAAACTCAACCCGCACAACAGCGATTCTACACTTTATTGAAGCAGAGCCAAATATGGTAAACTCTCGCCAGCCCCAAAACAACATTGAAGCCATGATCTTTTCTCTGCAACAAAATATGATGGACTTCATGTCATTTATGAAAAGAACTTTGCAAACCCTCACGCAAAATCAAAACACACTGATACAGATGCTTGCATCTCAACAGTCCAAATAATCAATGGCGTCTTTACGAATATCTCTGTGGAATGCCAATGGTGTTTCGCGGCATAAACTTGAACTAACTCAATTTCTGTACGACCGACACATCGACCTGATGGTGCTCGCGGAGACGCACCTCACATGCAAATACAACTTCCAAATACGGGGCTATTTGTTTTACGGTACAGATCATCCGGCTGGCAAAGCTCACGGTGGAACTGGCATCTTAATCAGAAACCGCATCAAGCACCATTTTCATAAAAGGTTTGCAACCAATTATTTACAATCTACATCCATAAACGTAAAATCGGGTAACGGCAATCTCACCGTTGCCGCTTTTTATTGCCAACCTCGCTTTACAATCTCTAAAGGTTAAAACATGGACTTCTACAATACTCTAGGGGAGCGATTTATAGCAGCAGGAGACTACAATGCCAAGCACACGCACTGGGGATCCCGCCTTCTGACCCCCAAAGGAAAGCAGTTATACAACGCAATCATCAAACCAAACAACAAACTGGATTACGTTTCCCCAGGTAGGCCTACATATTGGCCAGCAGACCCCAGAAAGCTACCAGATCTAATTGACTTCGCAGTTACAAAGAACATTCTACGCAATCTGATAAGTGCCGAATCACTTTCGGACCTATCACCCGATCACTACCCGGTGCTACTAAATCTTTTCCAACGCCCGCAAATCATAGAGCAATCCTCATAGGCTGACAACACACAAAACCAACTGGCTTAAATACAAGAAATATGTTAGATCCCATGTTCAGCTAACCTCGCAGCTCAACATCGAAGTGGACATCGACTGCTCTGTTGATGCTCTGGAATCTATACTCGTAGCAGCAGCCAAAACTTCAACACCGCAAGGGATATCTGCGCAGTCCAGCCAGTACAAAACCAATCGACAAATTGAAGAACTTGTTCTGCAAAACGACAATTGCGACGAGATTGGCAGATCTACAGATCGCCATCTTCAAAACAACGCCTCAAAGAAGCCACTCGCAGACTCACCAAGGCTCTAAAACAAGACGAAGAAGACGCTCAACGTCGGTACATAGAGCAACTATCGCCAACCAGCACAAAGAATCCGCTGCGGAAGGCTCATCCAAATCCAAGCGCACCCACCGAACCTGTCATTCCCATAAGAAACTCTTCAGGCAGCTGGGCCCGCAGCGACAAAGACAGAGCCAACACATTTGCTTCTCACCTACGAAATGTGTTCCAGGCAAATCCCGCAACTAATTCATTTGAACTGGACGCATTACCAACTCGTAGCCAAACTGAGACTGAGCCAATTGAGTTTCTGCCTAACGAGATTGCGAAAGTCATCAGAGAACAACTGAAAACAAAAAAATCACCAGGTTGTGATCAAATAACTCCAAAAATTATAATTTAACTTCCAAACTGCGCTATCTGCCTCGTTTGTAAGCTCTTCAACGCAATTACAAGACTTGGATACTTTCCAAAAAAATGGAAAAAAAGTCAACCAAATAACATCAGCAATACGTACTGCATTCGAAAACCGGGGATACTGCAGTGCGATATTCCTCGACGTCTCTCAAGCATTCGACCGATTCTGGCTCGAAGGTCTCATGCATAAAATCAAAATATTACTGCCTGAACATACTCACAAGCTATTTGAGTCGTACCTCTACAACAGAGTCTTCGCAGTAAGATGCAACGTTACTACATCCACGACATCTACGACCACAGTATAGAAACTGGAGTTCCTCAAGGCAGCGCACTGGGGCCAACCCTTTATGTTATATTCACGGCGAATATACCCATAAACGATTGACTGACAGCATCTACGTTTGCTGACGATACCGCTATCTTAAGTCGCTCTAGATGTCCAATACAAGCTAAAGAACAGCTAGCTGACCACCTGGTGGTGGTGGAGAAGTGGCTATCAGACTGGCGTATTAAAATAAAAAAAGTGTAAACACGTAACGTTTGTTCTTAATAGGAAAACTTGCGCTCGGCTATCTTTATACAATACGCAGCTCCCCCAAGCTGATGAAGTGACGTATCTTGGTATACACCTTGATAGACGACTTACCTGGCGGAGACACATCGAAGCTAAAAAAATGCACCTAAAACTAAAAGCTAATAGCTCCCATTGGATTATAAATTCTCGATCGCGTCTATGCTTGGACTACAAGGTCCTACTCTACAATTACACTCTAAAACCAATCTGGACCTACGGCTCGCAGCTTTGGGGAAATGCGAGTAGCAGCAACATTGACATCATACAGCGCCAACAATCGAAAATCCTGAGAACCATCACTGTGGCGCCATGGTATATTCGGAACGAAAACATTCACAGAGATCTAAACATTCTACCCGTAAAAGACGAGATTGTTCAACAAAAAGCGAACTACCACCTCAAACTATCTTTGCACCCAAATCATCTTGCAAGGTGCTTATATCTGGTGTGCAACCGAACACGCCTCCAACGCAACGACCTACCAGCCCAGCAATAATCCATTAGGGCCCTTAAACTCGGATTCAGTCACCATGGCTGTTATCTAAAGTATTACTTTAAGATTTGATAAACTAATTGTTAGTCACCCTCTGGAGAAGATTCAATAAATAACAGCAAAGCATAAAAAAAAAGAAAGGTTTTTAAAAATGATGGTGGAAAAGGACAGATTTCCGCATCGGGGATGTTTGGTATTTTTTCCGGATGAAGTAGTTTAAAACAGGACAGATCTATCCGGAAAAAGCTGACCTGGCAACACTGCACAGGTCAAACATCGGACAAATTTCAATACGATCGCATAATAGGATCGGAAGTTATTAAAATCTTAATATTAGGCAGTGTCAGGCCAAAGGATGAAGAAGAGCATATTGACGTTACAACGCGCTATGGGATACTATTAGTGTCACTCTTATTTCCTTTTTGAAGAATATGTAAATGGTCTCTCACAGTCGACTTCGACGGTAGCCTTTCCGACTGGTTTTATATTAGAATGTTTTATATATTATGCGTGAATATGCTTTCGTTACTAGACTTCTACCTCGTGTAGAACAAGAGTGGCGAACAAGAGTCGCACGATGCGACAAAATCTACCAATTTTCTTGCATCAGAAGTGGGATCACTTGAGGGTATTCTGACAGTGTGTTGCAGACAATATTGGAGGCGCAAATAAGAAATGTATCGACCTGGTCAAGATGATGCAGACACTAGCAGCAACTTCACGCAGGAAAAATCTGCCAACGTTTAACCTTGAGGGCGCTGGAGCTTATGTCGCAGCTTGGTGCAAAACGGCTGATATGATTTTTCCCGAACAGCCATTGGAAGGCAGTGTGCTGATAATGACACTCAGCAAGTAATTGATTGGAATACATTGGGACCCCGATGCTTGTCCTGTGTGCCAAAATTCGAGGCTCCAGTTTTAAAATTGGCCATTATATGGGATACATTGGTACCCTGATCCTCGTCCTGTTTGCCAAAATGCAGGATTCTAGCTTTGGTTTTATGGGATTTCAAAAATTTTGTTTTCGATTTTTGGGGGAAAGGGGCGTGGCAAAATTTTAAAACAAACTTGACCTTTTCGGAGGTCTCAGGAGTATTGTCACCAAATTTGGTTACTCTAGCTCTTATAGTCTCTGAGATCTAAGTGTTCATACAGCAGGACAGACGGACATGGCTATATCGACTCGGCTGTTGATGCTGATCACCTTCGACCTGTTACGCACATTTTTTTGTTTTTGACAAACTTAATAGACCCTTATACTTTTTAAAAGAAAAGGGTCTAAAAAAACATTTTTAATTAACACAGGGTATAAGGAATAAGTCACCATGTGTAAGCTGCATTCAAGTAATTCAAATAGAAACAAATCTCAACAAGTACAGTTTGTACACATGTGAAGTATTAAAAGTTTATTCAACTAAACATTAAAGAACATCTATCTTCGGTTTACCGAAAAATTTTTACCCTTCCAAATCGTTTACTTGAGAGATTTTAAACTGTAAAAGGTTATTAAAGGATCTTAAATAACAGTTTCTTATAAGAATAATAAATGATTGAGAAAGCTTGGTTGCTCATTAAAAGATACAACAGACAGACAAAAAATATATATAGTATATGTATATATAAATCATGCTAATTTATACTGTCTGCAAGCGTATTCAGCTTGTTCTCCCTGTGTGAAGGGACAATTTTAAAAAACCAATCACTACAGAGTTTACAATTTTAAAAAAGCTAAATGACACAGTCATGGTTGACCTTTGTTACGGACACAAAAATAAAATACATACATATGTAAATGTATTAATATATGTACATGGTGCATTACTGAACAAAAAAAATATTTCATAGCAAACTTTGGCCGGAAAAATGTAAGGGCAACAGAAAAAAAATAGATACATGTGTATGTATAAACATAAGAAGGATACAACGATCAGAATAGACTGTACAACTAATGGCGATACAGTACACACAAAACTATCGCCAGTTTTGATATATGGAAAACAATTCTTAGCAACTATTAAGAAAACATTTAGCCCTGGCCGTCGACGTCCAGTCGCGAATGCACTGTGGGCAACGGCTCAGCTGAGTCTGCGTTTGTGTCTGCGTCTGCACTGGAGATTGTGTCTTTCCCTTAGTGTCCTCGTGACAGTCCATATGATAATAACCCTGGCAGCTCTGGCACATCAGCAAATTGTCTGAAACGAAAATTGCTTTAGTTTTAAAGTTTATACGCATTTGAGTTTAATAAAGCTAAGAATACGCATAACAATGTGCGTATCTCAGACCAGCCACAGAAGAATACAATTTTAGACTACTTTTCAATGGAACATTAAGGATATATATTTAAATCTGGTATATTCAGCTCTAATTGTCTATGGACTGGGGGACATGGCTATAAAGAATTGTAGCTGTTGTACATAGCTGCATACAATTATCATACTCTAGAGTTTACCAAATGGGCTCAGAATATGTAGTATACAGTCGGTCGACTTACCGACACGTTTTCTGCATTCCTTGCACTTCTGTTTGCTGGCTTCCGTCTGACTGTTGCCCAAACGATCATCCAGTTTTTCAGGCGTTTTACTTTTGCTCTTGCGGTTGGCTGCTGCAGCAGCAGCAACGGCGTTAGCTTTGTGCGCTTTCTTTGCCTGCAGACGCTTCTCCTTGGGTGACAGGAGAAACTCTGGCTTGTCCTTTAGTTTCTTTTGACGCACAGCATCAACGGCGGCCAACTGTTGACCATAGTGAAAGTCCACGCCGCTTGCATTTTGCACGGTACGCCGCTTCCGTTTCGAATGACGCTGGCACAATTTCTTGACCATGTCATGAGTATAGAGCCCAAACAGGCCTAGGAATTGTTCCTGTCCATATTCCGTTGCCAGCACCCGCGTCTCACGCGGCTCATCGCGCCACTGCGCCGCCGAGGCACACAGACGTTGCTGCTCTAGTTCTAGCTCCTGATGCAAATCATCGGAGGACAGAGACGAACCCGAAGAGCCTTCGATAGCTGATACTGTTGATGTCGACGCCTGCTGAGGTGCCATTGATGGTGGCGGTGTAGTAGGTTTTTGTCCTGCCCCATTCCCATTACGCGTCTTGTACTGCTTGCTAGGCCCTTGTTGAACTGCCTTCTTGGCTACTGTTGCTGCTGCTACAGTTCCACCCGTTGATTCCATTACTTTGCCTGGTTTGCTTTTGAGGGCCATTCTGCTAGGCAACTGCTGTGGCGAATGCTCAGTTCCCTTATCACTGGGGAGCTCCAAAGCATCCTCCTCATCAAATTTTCGCGGTTGTTGCTTGGTTTTGCGAGCACGCCTAAGCGCTTGCCGCAAATTCATTCGACTCTGAGCGACCACCTCAAAATCGATAGCTGTTGGAGTGACTTTTGTAATTGTCGCCAATGTCGGCGGTGATGTCGAGTTGCGTTTCATTGGCGGCTTGACCTCTGCACGAGGTGGACCCTGCTTGGACACTGGAAAAGGCGATGACTGCGAATCGTTTTCAGACTGTTTCTTGGTTTTCAAGGATCCGCGCGGTATTAGCAACGAACGTTGGTGCTCATTTTTGATCATGACGTCAGTTGATTCAGTTTGAGGTTGCGTTAGCGCGGCCGTTGATGAAATCTTCGGTAAGCTGCCGCCAGATATGGGCAAGCATTCATGCTCCACGCTCAACGGTTGCAAAAGCTTGAGTTCACCTGCTCCGTCGCTGCTCAGAGCCTTCATGCCACCAGCAACAGTATCAGTTTGTGGATTGACGAGCAGTAGGGGGACATTGTCGCCCAGTTCACTAAGTTTAAGCGGCTCAATGCCAGCTTCTTCATCTTGAGAAATGAGAAAATGCTTACGTATGAGCATCTCCTCATTGTCGCGCAACAGCACTGATTGTGGAAAGATTTTGTAGCTGGCATCGCCAATCAAAGGCACTATTAGGCTAGAGATGTACTCATTGCCCAACTCAGGTACGGTCTGGATGCTGTTCTCCTCCAGCTTCTTGTAAAATAAGTCCAAATCTTCGTCTAGACGCAACATCAAATACTGCTGCTCTGCATTGATCTCATACACCTCCGCCTCCAATTCATCCAGTATGCGCTGCATCTGCACTGGATCCTGCGGATGTTAAGCAAATTAACATTATTGTAAGTATGTGGGTTGCCAATACGTTTGGAATTGCTAATGCATGCGATCAAGTGCATTAAAACAACAGCAGTAATCCAACTTAAAATCAAAATAGTATTGGACGTGTGTCTTGTTTGTTATTATCTCTTCTCGGTGCACGTGACTTAAATTCTTTTAAATCCCTTTACTTTGAGAAAGTAAAAGTAAGTCTCGCGCGCGTAGGTTCACGTCTTAAAAAAAGTATATTGATTATAATGGGATTTAAATATGTATATCGCTTGAAATCGATTTGACTTGCATCAGGAGTATGTAGCTTGCGACAGTCCGGCAACACTGGAAGGTGACTTTGATGTGGAAAATGTTTATTGTTTAAATACTATGATAGAAATGTAATATTGTCAAACATGCGCATCGGCAATTGTTCATATTAAGTATATTATATTATACTTCATATTATATATAACCATCAGTCTCAGTTATCAGTGCTCGACAACTTTTAAACAATAGTGCTGGAAACTTTTATTATTTATTCAAGACTTTTATATTTAATTTATGAGACTTTTATTTTTGATAAAAGTCATTGAGTGATTTTTAGAATTTTTATAAAAAAGTGATTGTAAGACTTTAAAATAAAAATCAAAAATAATCATTATTTTTTATCTTTATAATAAAAATTTACAATATTGATTAATTTCGAATTTAAATCAAAAATAATCTTTAAATATAATTAATATTTTTAAGTTATAAACGTTACGGTCCCTGTTTTATAACCATCAGTTTGAGTTTTCAGTGTTCGACAACTCCTAAACAATAGTGCTGGACAATGCTATCATATTCGATCTCGCTCAACAATTATGAAATACATAATTGATTTAAAACAAATTTCTTAATATTGCCTTTCTTTATAGGTCAATCGCCATGTAACTTGCAACAAACTGTCATAAGTAAAGCTGTGTTATCTTAACAAACATGCGTATAAGCCAGTGGTCGGCACACGCCGCGCACCGCGCATAGGGATTTTCTCTGCCGCAGCGTTGCCTGCACACGTACAGTATAAACTTTCGTGTGGCGTCGCTGTTTCTGTTAAGTCGCTGTCGTGGCGCTGTTATGGCGCTATTACGCTGTAATGCCGCTGTTAAGGCGAAGCAAAATGAATCAGCTGCTGATCAACCATTGTGATGATACGCTGCGCAACTTTTACGAAATATACATTGTATAGACAGAAAAACAAATGTTTGATGAATTTGTTTTAAAAGTATTCTTTTTTATACATATTATAACCAACATATAGACGAATTAATGCGAATACAAAATATAAAGGCGATATAAATGTAGTCGACATAGTAAAAACATTTCACTAAGGCAAGAAACGGCACATGCTTGACGTCTGTTATTATTCTGTTAATTCGCACACTAACGCAATGAAACATATGACCACTAAGCATACAATACATAGAGGCGTCAAACAGCGATTTTCGTGAGCACAAAATTTGCTGCAAGCATAGGACCCCAGAGTAGCCGAAGTTATAGCGCCCCGTTCGTGAGTAGCCGAAGTCATAGAACCCCAGAGCGAACGATCGACACTCAAAAGAACGAGAGCGCACTGCTCAGCGCAGCAAACGATTTCAGTCTTGGACAGACGCCAGAACGATGAGCACGTCTGTGACGCTCGCTCTCTCATTTCGATTCTGTGTGTGTGTCCAAGTGTGTACATGCTCACGTTTGCTTGTATGCGTGAACTCTATGAAACATGGCAACACCGCAATGGCAATGCTTTGTTTCTCAATTTTTCTGTTCTGGCGTCTGTCCAGGACTGAAATCGTTTGCTGCGCTGAGCAGTGCGCTCTCGTTCTTTTGAGTGTCGATCGTTCGCTCTGGGGTTCTATGACTTCGGCTACTCACGAACGGGGTTCTATAACTTCGGCTATTCTGGGGTTCTATGCTTGCTGCAAATTTTGTGCTCACGAAAATCGCTGTTTGACGCCTCTATGTATTGTATGCTTAGTGATATGACTGTGTTGGTGCCGACCACTGGTATAAGCAATCGCTAATATTAATTTTACGTTAGCCAGTAGGATTCAGATTTTCACACAATGTATAACATTCAGTGTAGCCGTTAGCTTTTTTGCAGCACAACGTATAACGCCAAGGCGGCTAACAGCGCAAGTCAGATTATCATATGCGTTCTCGTTTGGGTAACTGGGATTTTCATATGCTCTCTCGCTGTGGCCAACAATTATGAAATAATGAATTTAAAACAAATTCCATAATATCTCCTTTATTTATGGGTCGATTGCTATGAATTGATCTCAAATTGTTCAGTGTTTGTTATATAACCTTCAACTATTTGTTAAGTTGGGCAGTGTTATTTTTATACCCTGTGCCCATTAAAAATAGGCAATAAAGGGTATAATGAATTTGTATGAATTTATGCAACAGGCAGAAGGAGGCATCTCTGACCATATAAAGTACATATATTCTTGATCAGTATCAATAGCCGAGTCGATTGACACCTGTACATCTGTCTGTCCGTCTGTAGAAACGCGTGGATCTCAGCAACTATAAGAGCTAGAAATTTGAAATGTAGGTTCCTGAATACCATACGCAGATCAAGTTTATTTTCAATTTTCGATATCAAGACCCGTTTTCTTTCAAATTGGAAAAATCCCCACAACATAAGCAACGATAAAGCTAGAGACTTCAGGTTTGGCACACATGACAAGAAGCTTGGGTTTAATGAGTCCAGAAAATTTCATCACGATGCCACGCGTCCTTCGCCCATAACGCGAAAAAACTGATAACTAGAGTAGTTTTATAGCTAGTGACTTGAGATTTGGCACACATGGTAAGTATCTCAATGTGTGCTCCAAATTTCTGTACGATCGGATATTGAACTCAGAAGTTATTCAAGAAACAAATTTATGCAGCGCAGCAGATGCGTCGCAGCGCAGTCACTGCGTTCAGTGTTGCTAGACAATCGCAAGTTACCTACTCTCGATGCAAGCAAAATCGACTTCAAGGGATATACTTAAATCCCATTATAGTGAAAATACTTTTCTTTGAAGACCTGCACAGGGTTCTCTAGTGTCGCGCGCGCTCGACTTATTGTTAAATTTGAGGCTGTTATAGTTTATTTTCGATTTGCGTGAGCGGAGGGTGAGATTTCGCAAATTGAAAATAAACTATATATTCTGGATCAGCATCAATAGGTAAGTCTATATAGCCATGTCCGTCTGTCTGGCTGTTTCCTTGCAAAATAAGTAGTCTCCCAGTTTTAGAGCTAACCGGATAACACTTGGTACAGGTCTGTCTTTTTGCTGCAGGCTTTTCTTTTGTCAGAACCAGCCGGATCGGATTAATTAATCATATAGCTGCAATAGAAACTATCGGTCGAAAATAATACTTTAGTATGATACATTTTTTTTGTTATTCGACATACCCAAACAAGTCTCATAGATTATGTATTTGGTCATGTTTTATAAATCCTGACCAAATTCGGATTAAATCGGATCAGTTCATCATATAGCTGCAATAGGATCAATCAAACTATTTGACAAACTATTTTGTTTTTAAACATACTAGCTCAACCAATCTCACATATTACGCATTTGGTTATGCCCTGGTCAGGATGTACCAAATTTAGTTAAAATCTGTCCACTATATTATATAGCAGCAATAGGAACGATGGGTCGAATATTATAGCTTAGTATGAACATCTCTTTTGTTTCTTAAGATTTCTTAACAAAACTGACTGATTATGTCTTTGATAAAATTTGGTTAGAAGCGGATATCATATAGTTCTAATAATATTTAGGTTCTAGGTATGAAATCTTTAGCGTGCCAAATATAACAAAGAAGACTGGATCAGTGCACCCCATTGTTGAGACCCGCATGACAGACTTGTATTTTTTTACATAGAATTCTCCTCCTCGAGGTGTTCGCTGAATATCGTTATTTAGATATATAATCGAGAGCGAATTCGGGAGCTGCGGCGTTTACTGCCCCAGGGTATTACGGTGGGTTTGCCGACTGTCCCACATGTATGCACATGTGTATTAAAGGTTTATCTGAATTGGCTTTTATATACATATATATTCCTGGCACGGGCTCATCTCTAATCAAAAGCAAAGTGCATGATTGTTCAAAATGATTTGGAAACCAACGTTGCGTGTTGGCATTACGGTCATAAGGCAAGTGAGGTAAAGTGTGGGTAACGTTCGCTGAAGTTGACAAAAAAAATGTGTATGATACATTTTATGCACAATGCAGGATTAATTATATCAATTATATTGGGAACTTACCGCATCGGCCTGCTCCTTGAACACGTCGGACACCAGCTGCAATGTCAATGGAGATGGTTAAGTCATCAGGACGAGAATGGGTACAGGAATGGAAACGGGAATCAAAGTTAGCCAGCGGTCACAGGTTGATTTTACTTTTGCTATTGCTTTTACTTACACCGTGCACTTTAAGAAAGTCGCGCATTGCACGCTGGCAATAGATAATATCATTCTTGAGCTCGGAAGGCAGGACATAACACTTTTCCATGTAGAACTTGAACAATGAGCAGTCCTTTGGAACTTCGTTATTGCTTTTGCTGTTGTTGGTGCTGCTACTCATCTTGACTGGCGCACAATATAACGAGCTTGACTGAGATTCGTTATTTGCCTATGCAATGCAACGTTTTAATATTCCTTTTTTAGTTTTATAGCAGCATAAAGCCAGCGATTTCAAAATTCGCGACCTGCTCGCAGTCCAGTCGGCGCAGACACCAACAACTAGGGATGTCACGATTAATCATATAATTAACATTAATCGATTTTTTTGCTTCAATTCACGATTAAATTGTATCGCAAAATGGGGTTCGATTAATCGAATCATTAATCGATTATATGCTGAAATAATCGCATCAATATTTGCGCGTAAATGCTGAAAAAGAGGCGGCAAGAAGATCAAAATTCTACGATATGGCACCAACCTTTAGTAAAGTGTGGAATAATTATTCCAAAAAAAATTAATAAGTAATGGAGTGCCGATTGTGGCGGGTGCTACTGCTACTAAAAATTGAATCAGATTAGTCACCGACCGCCTGTCGAAGCTATTGTTTCTAAATTCTCAATTAAATAAGTAAAAATGTATCATGTATTTGAACTTTTATGTATTTGTTAATTGTTGCTGGTATCAAATGGCCTTTGCATTCCCTAATAACATGTAAAAATATCGAAAATTGCGAAAATAAATGCATATTAAAAAAATCATTTGATTAATCGATTATTTCCATTTTCTACGATTAATCGCGATTAATAATCGCTCAGCTGAAATTAATCATATGATTCAATAATCGATTAATGAATTTTTTTTGACATCCCTACCAACAACAACGCGACAAAGCAACAACAGCCAGCAGGAAGCTGCAAAATATATAAATTAATTTTTGGTTTCCATATCGATGTATCGATATTTTAAAATGCGATCTGGCAGCAGTGTTGCCAAATAAGCTATTTTCCCGCCAGTTTTGGCGGTTTACGAATGCTAGTCGCAGGGAAAATTGTGAAATAGCGGCTAGCGGGAATTCTAGCTAAATTAAAAAGTGAAATGACTATATATAATCGTTAACAAAACTCTGGCAACATCGTTAAATTCTAAAGCATTTCACTACTGTACATCGAAAGTTTGCAGCAGTTAATCGATCGATATTTCTTTAACATTTTCAACTATTCTTATCCATCAATAGCAATGTATACTTCACATTGCATGTTCTCAGAAAGAAATGAAGAATTGGCTTTCCATTGGCTGCAAATATTGCAAATTATCATGAATGCTTAAGAATGTTTCGAGTTGTTTTGCTTATGAGATTAAGCAAAGTACAATTACTTAATATTAATTATACATTTTCCTATTGGATTGCTTAGGGCAAATAATTATGGCCATAACTATGAAGTGTCTTTAAAGTATTTAAACTACATTGGTACAAATCAATCGTACAAATCGGAGGTAGAAGAATGTTATGTTGAGCTTGACAATTGCCTATTTTTGCTTTATTGATAATAAAAAGAAAGAAAAAAGCTATAAATCTGGCTATCTTTGGTTATATTTAGCTTTCTCTAGCTTTTTTGATATGTTGATTTAGCTATCTTGGTCCCTGAAGATTTGGCAACACTGTTTGGCAGTCCCACACGTTATCGTTATATCGATATTATTTGACATTAGTATTGGACTCTTTTTCGTGTTTCGGTCTAAATCCAAACATTTTAATTTCTCGCAATAATAAATAGAAATATCTAACAAATAGAGCCAATTAAACTGTCGCAGAAAGTGACTAGCAGTGAAAATATTATATCATAAAGTAAAAATAGTGTAACAAAAGTGAATTGAAGAGTGCATTAATAATTGCAAGCATCTCCAAACCAACTAATAATCAACGTTCCAGATTTCATAATGTGTAAGTAAATAGCGCACTACAGAAACTGTAGCGCTTCGCAAAAATTATGAAATATTTGCCAACAGCAGCAGCAATAAAAGAAAAATGTAGCAGTCGATTTTGTTGCCTCTCGTTGTGTTGGGAGGCGTCTTCATGGCTCAACAGTTTCGTTTTCTGCGGGAGTGAGGAAGAAACAACTCCAATAGGGCAACAACGACAACAAAAGTAAAATTTCACCTAAATTTGTTTGGTTTCGCCACTATTTGAGGAACTCGTACAAAAGCTATACAAGTTTTTGTTGATACCTACATACATATTTTGTTTTTTGTTTGTGAAACCCTTGGGGTTTGCTTGCTTTGATTTGTGCCATCATCTCTCTAGTTTCGCGCAAAGAAGTGTACAAATTGTCTCATTCTCTTTCGCATGCACACGAATAAACAGGGTAATTCAGTGGGAAGTCTCTAATTCATAACGGCGGAGTAAGCGACGGGCACAAACAAATTTTAAAAAAAAAGTATTTTGTTTTAATCAATGGGGACATTCAGCAGATAATTCAATCAGTAATCGCTACTTTATTTATGATCAATCAGTAATCAGTACCTGCCGAATGACATGATGCCTTTTTTTTTAACAAATCTACGCCTATACAAGAAAAGTCAACACAGAAAAGCAGAACATTAACAGCTGTTTTTCATAAAGTATCAGTAATCAGTATCATGTACCACACTATTTTTACGATACATTTTTTGTGATACCGATACCAAAATCTGGTATTTTTGATTGTCGAAAATTTCCCGCTGAATGTAAAAAGTAGTAATCAGGTATCATGATTGGTGATCATAATTACCTGCTGAATGCCCCCAATTGTGTTTAAATCAATATTATTCCAAAAATAGTTAACTTAATTTATATTTTCCTTAATCTTTATATTTATTACAAAAGTATAAGGGTCTATTCAGTTTGTCAAAAAAATATGCGTAACCGGTCGAAGGAAGTCCGGCAGAACCCATAAAGTATATATATTTTAGGTTAGCATCAACAACATCAAGATATAAACTCCAAATTCAGAATTTCCTTCCGATGTGTACTAAAAATTTCATTAAAATCGGACAATAAACAACGGAGATTTTAAGCACTAAGTAAATAACCTATAGAGAAAGCATTTCATACGTTGCCACTGTACAGCCGAAACTGCCAGCGACACGGACACCTCCGAAATTCCGAAAAATGCGACAGAGACACTCGCTTTTTCGGATTTATTTGACGAGGCCGAAGTAGTCGGCAGCAACAGCTCGTAGAGGCCACAGCAAAGCGAGAACGGAGACCGCCGCGACGCTTGCTCTGCGATATGAGCATTCATGTATGTGTGCATATATGTGTGCAATTTTTGCATATGTATGCATGTTCTTTATGATTTGCTTTTGTTTTCAGCTTTCTCGTTTACAGAGTAAGCCAGCTGAGTTTTGTTTTGATGGTGGGTAATAAGTGGTGATAAGAATTAGTATTTATTTTATATAAATTCATTTATATTTAATTTAATTATACATGCGTAACTATTAAATTATTTATTATTATTATTATTTATTGAATACAAAAATAAATTTATTAAATAATAAAATTAATACTTAATTAAATACAAAATTTATTGATGTTTTATAATAAATAATTATAAATAATATATAAATGTATATATCCATTCAAAAATATATTATTTGTGATATCATAATCTGTTTATCATTTTAATTTGCCCTAACATAAAAACAAATCAAGGTCACTTGGAATTGGACATAATGAAAATATGTATCCGCAATACGACACAACCCGAACTTCTTAGACCTAACTACCCACGATATTATATATTAAATATACCATTAATTTCTTAAATAAACTTAGTTTATAGATCAAACAAATTTAGTGATTTGCTTTATCCATCAAAAGTATTTAATTAACTTTCAAAATAAATAATTAAAAAATTAACCGTTATAGGGTAAAAAAAGATCCACCCAAATTCCAAAACTAGCATCGACAGCGAAACATAGCACTGTTGCCAAATTTCTATGTCTCTGGAATCGAATAACAACCAACTCAGCCAAATATTTTGTTTTCGGCGGTCGCCAATGCGTGTGCCGGGGCACTATGAAATACCCTGTTCGTCAAAACAATATTACCCCCAATATTTTCTATTGCAGATTGCATGAAATATTTTAAATAGATAAAGGATGATTATAAAACAAATGCATAGCTTTGTTTTATCAATTAAAAATATTTAATTAACCTTTGACACTCAGTTTTAAAACAATAACATGTAGAGCGTATCGGATACTGCAGTCATAATACAAACAAGATCCGCATGAAATGTACACATGCACAAAAATATGCATACACATATTAAAGGATACCCACATACATTCAGATCAGCCAGCAGCGAAAACGTACGACTATATCTGTCTCCGTCTGTCTATAAAAGAATGCATGTGTGTAAAGAGGATGGTCTATATTCACGCAATATACGAAAAGATTGCCAGCGCTTGTGGCAAAATCTGACTTTGCTTGGAACTTTACCCTTCCGCAACAGAGTACCATTCTTTTTCCAAAATGCTGTTGTAAAAATCTACTATAGAATATATTACAATTATTTTAACTTATTTTATTTTAATATGTCAAACCTATTAAATACATATATATATACAAAGTGTCGCTGTGGCAAGGCGACAAAGAAGAAGAAGAAAGACACGCATATTTGCATTAAATTACGCATTAGTTTTGCAGAAGAGTTGCAGAGGCAAGTCGCGCAGATCAGTCGTCGTAGGAAAGTCGTCGTAGAAAAGTCGTCGTAGGAAAGTCGTCCTATAAAGTTGCAAAGTTATGACGTAAATTAAAGTCGTGGATTTAATTAATTACTTTTAAGTTATTAAACCAAGTTTTGTTCGCCAATAGCTCTGGCATTAAATAATAATACATTCATAATAATAATAAACACTTTACATTTGGGGGCTCAACCGGTCGTGAGCTTATTGTATGAACAATCGAAAGTTGTGCTGAAAACGGAGAGACGGAAAAGTTTGCTAAGTTGTGATATATGGTCTAATAAGTTGACAAAAGCCATATATTAATATACGTTGAAAAGTCCGGACTCTGAAAACAGCGAAAAAGTTGATATGCAATTTCCAATTTCTGCTACTGCGCAATTGAAAATTTCCCTAAGTGATCTCGCTGATGGTGGGTTTCACGAGATACACACAGAATGAACGCGGTGAAGCATACGCCAGCTAAGAAAGGAGGAAAAACGACAGCACGTAATACGAAGCCACAGCGTGAAGAACAAGAAAAAACTGCGTCGAAACAAGAACTTGCACTTGAGGACACAATGGATGAAGCAAACGAAAGAAGTGTGACCGGCAGTGTTGCAGACAAAGTTGAGCAAATGCTACAGTTGCTAACTCTGAAAATTGAAATTGACGAAAAACGGAGTAGCCAAGTGAAGATTGCCGCCGATAATTTCGAGAAAGTCGTTTCTGAGTACGATGGAAAATCTATGCCAGTCAAAAAATGGTTTGACATTTTTGACAGAAATGCGGATGCATATGAACTCACAGAAAATCAGAGATACGTGCAAGCCAGAGGAAAGATGACCGGTGCAGCAAAGCTATTTCTTGAGTCGGAAAATGTGTGTGGATACGATGAGCTGAAATATGTTTTGATCGAGGAATTTTCATGTACTGTGAATAGTGCTGATGTCCATTAGCAACTACAGGACAGAAAAAAGAAGAATGACGAATCAATGCACGAATATATGCTTCAAATGAAAAAAATTGCAGTAGTCGGGGACGTCGAAGAAATGGCCGTAATAAGCCACATAGTCAATGGCCTTGACTTTAAAAATGAATACAAGTGTAGTATGTTGCGTTGCAAGTCGTTTAGAGCATTGAAAGCGGAGTTTGAAATATACGAAAAGTTGACAATTAATGAGAAAAAGAATGAACAACCAAAAACCAATTTCAATGCTAAACATGTGCCGTCACCAGGAAAAAAGGGTTATTGCTACAACTGCGGATCGACAGAGCATAAGCGAAAGGATTGCGGTGTCGACACGAAGTGCTTCAGTTGCAATCAGAATGGTCATATTGCACGCAATTGTCCTAAAAAAGTGGAAAGAGTGAACAAAGTGGTATCCCAGAACAGTCGTATGAAGACAATCAAAGTAAAAAATATTGAAATTGATTGCCTGGTAGATACCGGATCAGATGTTACACTGATAAAGGAAAATATCGTTGACAAAATTAATGACGTTGAACTGATTAAAAGTGCTTCGATGTTACGTGGATTAGGCAATGCGACAACCCAGCCGATTGGTTGCTTCAATGCTGAGGTAGTGGTCGATCAGTTGTCAACTAACCAAAACTTCATAGTGGTGGCCAGTGCTAAGATGGATTGTGATGTGCTGCTTGGACACGATTTTATCAAGAAATTTCGTATGATTGCTGACAAGAGAGGATACACATTTATGGACATGGAATCAGACTCGATGTCAAATGATGAGTATAGTATGGTCTTTAATGTTTGCGAAGAATCTTCTTTTGTAGTGCCTCCAAAGTATCGGACGAGTGTCGAGCAACTGATAGAGAACACCTATCACAAGCCACCGAAGGTGTTAAAGCAGTGTCCTATCGAGCTGAAGATAGTCCCTGATGGAGTGATCAAGCCGTTTCGCCATCCACCCGCCCGTTCGTCACCAGACGAAGCTGATGCAGTTCAGAAACAAGTCGAGGATTGGATTGGTCAAGGAGTCGTGCGCAAATCTTCATCAAATGTTGCAAGTCGAGTGGTTGTAGTCAAAAAGAAAATGGGACAATGCGAGTCTGCGTGGATTACAGAAAACTGAACAGCATGGTCCTAGTTGACTGTTTTCCCGTACCGCTAATCGACGAAGTCTTGAAGAGTCTGCAGGCTGCCAGTTGGTATACAGTAATGGATCTGGAGAACGGTTTTTTCCACGTACCAGTTCAAGAAGATAGCAAGTCGCTGACAGCCTTTGTTACTCGAGAAGGTCTTTTCGAATTTAATAAAACGCCATTTGGTTTTAAAAATTCGCCAGCCGCATTTATACGATTTGCTCAGTATGTCTTCCAGAGCCTTATCAACTCAGGCGTTATGCAGTTATACATGGATGACATAATCATATACGCAGAATCACCGGAGGAGTGCATGCAGAAGACCAGATGTGTGTTGGAAACAGCAGCGGAGTACGGGCTGAAAATAAAATGGAAGAAGTGCTGTTTTATGCAGACAAGAATCAATTTTCTGGGTCACGTCGTAGAGGCTGGTAAAGTTTGGCCAGGAAAGGAAAAAACCGTAGCAGTTAGCAATTTCAGCACGCCGAAGAATATCAAGGCGGTTCAATCCTTTCTAGGGTTGACTGGATTTTTCAGAAAATTTATTTGTGGATATGCACAAATTGCACGCCCGCTGACGAATCTGCTGAAAAAGGAAGCTGAGTTTGAGATTGGTCCAGCAGAGCTTCACGCGTTGAAACAGTTGAAGGATGTACTGACGAAGGAACCGGTACTGCATATTTACTCCAGAGAAGCCCCGACCGAACTCCATACAGATGCTTCAAAAGACGGATTTGGAGCTGTGCTGTTGCAAACTTTCGATGGTAGGATACATCCTATCTATTATTGGAGCAAAAAGACGACAGATGCCGAATCGAAGAGACACAGCTATTATCTGGAAGTAAAAGCCGCCTATTTAGCAATCAAAAAGTTCAGGCACTACCTGTACGGGTGTAAACTTTAAACTGTTGACGGATTGCGCTGCATTCAAAGCCACAACAAGTAAGCAAGATGTTCCGAGAGAAGTTGGACAGTGGATCTTGTACATCCAGGACCTCAATTTTAAAGCTGAGCACCGTGCAGGAGAACGGATGAGGCATGTGGACTGTCTTAGTCGCTTCCCGATGTCATGTATGATGGTGACAACAGAACTGTTAGCTCGCATTAAGAAGACACAACAGCAAGACGACTTCATTAAAGCCATCGTGGAGATCGTTCAACAGCATCCGTATGAAAATTTTAAGCTGAAAGGTGGACTTTTGTTTAAAACTGTAGATGGCAATGAATTACTAGCTGTCCCAAGGCTAATGGAGCGAGAAGTAATCCAAGGGACGCATGAAGTGGGCCATTTCTCGACCCAAAAGACGATGCATGCTATACAACAACAATTTTGGATCTCCCATCTTGAGAGTAAAGTAGCTAAAATAGTATCCAATTGTATTAAGTGTATCATTCACAGCAAGAAATTGGGAAAACAAGAAGGATATCTGAACACAATCGATAAAGGCGATACCCCGTTACACACGTTGCACCTGGATCACTTGGGTCCGATGGATGCCTCGGCCAAGCAGTATAAATACATTCTAGCAGCAGTTAATGCGTTCAGCAAGTTTGTGTGGCTGTTCCCAACCAAATCAACCGGACATGAGGAAGTTGTTAAGAGACTAAGCGAGTTTTCTAATGTATTTGGGCTGCCCAGGCGCATCATAACTGATAGAGGAGCTGCGTTCACGTCGGACGGCTTTCAGGAGTTCCTGGAAGAGCATAAAGTGGACCACGTCAAGACGACTACGGGAGTGGCAAGAGGCAACGGACAAGTTGAACGGGTAAACCGTACAATATTGTCGATTATATCGAAGCTGTCAACGAACGAGCCAGCTAAATGGTACAAGCATGTCGCGGAAGTTCAAAAAGCAATCAACTCTCACGTACATGCAGCTCTAAAGATGTCACCATTTGAGATTATGTTTGGCGCCAAAATGCATAATAAAGCCGAAAGTCGTTTACTCCAGCTGTTGGAAGAGAAATTGGTTAATCTGTTCAACGATGAGCGTCAAAAACTGCGAGACGATGGAAAGAGAAACATAGAGCATACGCAGCAAGTCTACAAACGCAATTTTGACAAGAGACGACGAGTCGAGCGTACATATAAAATCGGTGATCTTGTGGCCATTAAGAGGACCCAGTTTGTAGCTGGTCGGAAATTGGCTAGTGAGTATCTTGGCCCATACGAGATCACAAAAATTAAAGGCAATGGGCGATACGACGTTCGAAAGGCAGCTGATGTGGAGGGACCCAATATCACAGCGTCCAGCTGCGATAATATGAAGCTGTGGAGATTTGTGGTCGTCAACGAAGACTTGCTTTCATCTGGGACAGATGAGGATGAGCAGGAGGGCCGAATGTAAGGTGGTTAGAGATGAGCAGCTAAGCAGCAGCCGTGTGAGCATCACTGCTCGGCTACAAAGTGTCGCTGTGGCAAGGCGACAAAGAAGAAGAAGATAGACACGCATATTTGCATTAAATTACGCATTAGTTTTGCAGAAGAGTTGCAGAGGCAAGTCGCGCAGATCAGTCGTCGTAGGAAAGTCGTCGTAGAAAAGTTGTCGTAGGAAAGTCGTCGTATAAAGTTTCAAAGTTAAGACGTAAATTAAAGTTGTGGATTTAATTAATTACTTTTAAGTTATTAAACCAAGTTTTGTTCGCCAATAGCTCTGGCATTAAATAATAATACATTCATAATAATAATAAACACTTTACATATATATATATATATATATATATATATATATATATATGTATGCATATAAACTCAACAATATTATTCGTTTGTATTAAAAAAATAAATGTAATTAGTTAATAAGCAAATGCTTATTTTAATATTATTTATTTAAACAAATTTAAAGAAAAGAATTGATGAGAATATATTATATGCATATGTACAAACATAAATGTATGCACATATAAACTATTATTAATTTTACTTTAAAAATAAAATATGCTACAATTATTTGTATCCTTTTTCTATACCCTTTTTTTATACCCCTCAACGGTTAAGTTTTAAATTATTTTTAAAAATATTTATTTTTTTTTTATATTAAAAGTTAATGAAATACTTTTGATGGATAAAGCAAATCACTAAATTTTTTTGATCTATAAACTAAGTTTATTTAAGAAATTAATGGTATATTTAATATATAATATCGTGGGTAGTTAGGCCTAAGAAGTACGGGGTGTGTCGTATTGCGGATACATATTTTCATTGCGTCCAATTCCAAGTGACCTTGATTTGATTTTGTTTTAGGGCAAATTAAAATGATAAACAGATTATATCAAAAACAAGCCGAACAGTCGGGACCCCGACCGTAATATACCCTGTGGTCCTACAGGAACCCGCTCAAATTCACTTCAGATGAAATTCTCTAGTAATTCGTTTTTTTTAATTTGTGGGCGAAAGGGGCGTGGCATCGCAATACAATTTTTTGGACACATAAACCACAAACTTTTCATCATCTTAATTCTCTAACTGTAATATTGCTCTTGTTATAAGCTTTTCCGTTTTGTGGGCGAGGGGGGCGTGGCATCATGATAAAATTTACTGCACACATCGACCCCATGATACTCATCATGTGTGGTAAATGTCAAGTTTTTAGCTGTAATATTGCTCTTGTTATGAGGTTTTTCAGCTTCAAAACTGCTTGCTTTATGAGCTTTTCATTAATTTGAAAGGGGGCGTGGCATCGCGATAAAATTTTCTGGACACATTGACCCCAAGATTCTTATCATATGTGCCAAATCTCAAGTCTCTAAGTGTAATATTGCTCTTGCTATAAGCTTTTCAGTTTTGTAGACAAGGGGGGCGTGGCATCGTGATAAAACTTTCTGAACACATTGACCACAAAATATTTATCATATGTGCCAAATCTCAAGTCTCTAGCTACAAAACTGCCCTTAGTATGAGGTTTTTGTGCTACAAAACTGCTTGCTTTATAAGCATTTACTCAATTTGTGGGCAAAGAGGGCGTGGCATCCAAAAAAAAAGATAAACTTGATCTGCCTGCAAAAATTACCAGTGCTTGGACACCAAGTTCAAGCTTCTAGCTCTTACCATCTCTGAGATCCTTTCGTTCATACGGACGGACCGACAGACCGACAGACAGACGGACATGGCTATATCGACTCGGCTATTGATGCTGATCAAGAATATATACTTTATTGGGTCGGCCATGCTTCCTTCTGCCCGTTACATACTTTTAACAAACTTAATATACCCCCACAGGGTATAATAATATATTTTTGAATGGTGGATGTATATATTTTAAATATTTATTATAAAACATCAATAAATTTTGTATTTAATTAATTATCTAATTAAAATAAATTTATTTAATAACTTTGTTTTTGTATTCAACAAATAATTATAATAATAATAAATAATTTAATAATTACGCATGTATAATTATTTGTGCATTTGTGCATATTTATATAAAATAAATACAAACTCTTATCACCCTCTATTACCCTCCATCAAAACAAAACTCAGCTGGCTTTCCCTGTAAACAAAAAAGCTGAAAACAAAAGAAAAGCATACAGAACATGCATACATATGCAAAAATTGCACACATACATGAATGCTCATATCGCACAGCAAGCATCGCGGCGTTCTCCGCTCTCGCTTTGCTGTGGCCTCTACGAGCTCTTGCTGCCGACTAATTTGGTCTCGTCAAATGATTCCGAAAAAGCGAGTGTCTGTCGAGTGTCTCTGTCGCATTTTTCGGAATTTCGGAGGTGTCCGTGTCGCTGGCAGTTTCGGCTCTACAGTGGCAACGTATGAAATGCTTTCTCTATAGGTTATTTACTTAGTGTTTGAAGCAAAAAAATTTTCGAATATACAAAGGTTTGAGGCAGCAACTTGAGGCATTGAAACAATATTATTATTAATTGCAGTTCTCTGTAAATTTGGTAATTGCCAAAAAATTTACAAATGTTGCATTGGCGCAATGGCTAGAACGTGGGACTCTTGTGTTGTGGTTCTAGAGTTCGAGTCCTACCATAGTCAGACCTTTTTTTCTGTTCTTAATAATTGCTTAATAATCGACAACGGCTCCATTGGCGCATTCTGGTTTTTTAGACCCTTTACTTTTTGAAAAAAAAGTAAAAAAGGGTCTATTAAGTTTGTCAAAATGTGCGTAACAGGTCGAAGGAAGTCCGGCAGACCCCTTAAAGTATATATATTCTTGATCAGCATCACCAGCCGAGTCGATATAGCCATGTCCGTCTGTCCGTCTGTCTGTATGAACACCTAGATCTCAGAGACTATAAGAGCTAGAGTCACCAAATTTGGTATGGTGATTCGTCTATGGGCTAAGCAGATCAAGTTTATCTTAAAATTTTGACACGCCCCCTTCCGCCTTCGTAAATCGAGAACAAAATCTGAAAATTTCATCGTGATCGGATAGTAATCTCGGAAGATATTCAAAAAAATCTTAAAATCCCATATAATGGTCAATTTTAAAACTGGAGCCTTGAATTTTGGCACACTAGACAAGCATCGGGGTCCTAATGTATCCTGAAAGTTTCATCACGATCGGACAATAAACTCAGGAGTTATTCAAAACCCAATATTACCGAGTGTCGGACCAAAGGAAGAAGAAGAGCATGTTGACGTAACAATGCGCTATGGGGTACTATCTATTAGTGTCACTCTTATTTCCGTTTAGAAGAATAAGTAAAGGGTCTCTCATAGTCGACTTCGACTGTAGCCTTTCCGACTGGTTTTTATTTGGGTTTTCGGCGGTAGATTCCATCAAACATGAACAATTTTTCCGTTTTTTTTTATTGATTTGGTTTTTTATGAAAAATTTTTCATCTTTGCGATAATTTTAAAATGTTGCTAATTTTTAATTTGTAAATATTTCAAATACATTTTTTACTAAAGCACTTTTTTACATAGTTTTTGAACTTTACATAGACTTTTAACATAAAGTCCAGGCAAACGGATATAATCACGTTATTCTGTGAATATTTCTGCAACAACTTCATAAAAGATAAGGTGCCGGGAGTGCCAGTTAATTTTTTATTTAATAATCAATTAACGCACACCGCCTTTAAACGGGTGAAAATTGCGTAGTGGCGCACCCAAAATAACGCCGGGCTTGCATTTTAGCGCTACCTATGGTGCGGAATGCTCTTTTTTGGCAACATTTGAAAGTGTTTCCGTTAAACTAGATCTTTTATTGAATATTTTACCTAAATAATATTGACATTTTATTTAAACCATACTTTATAATATATATATTTATGTATATAGAAACACAAATTTACACATAAAATTACAAAAAAACATACGATGAATATCGTATAAAAACAAAATCCAACTTTCACACCTGTTGACAAAGATATGATTTTTGCAAAGTAGAATCAGAAAACGAGCCAATGTGCGTCGTATGTATTAATGTTGTATTGAATCGTTCAGATTCAGTTCTATCGAACGATTTTTCAGAGTGAACGACTGAACTAAATCCCTGACTGTCGTTCATTCGAGTCATTTGAGTCTCAATCTCGTTCAATTCATTGTAGTTCTTTCCACTCAATTGAAAATGATTCTCTCGTTCGATTGACTCTTTCGTTCAATTCAATTCCTTATAATTATAATATATAAAAAAAAGAATAATACTTATATCTTTATATTTAAATTTAATAAGTTAAAAACAATGAATTTGAAACTGAAAATATTGAGAATAAAAATAAGAAGCAAGAAACTTAAATATTTCCTTAAATTTATTTAGCTGATAAAAAAAATGAAATCTAAATAATTTGGTGAAATATTTTGGCATATGAATTTAAAACACATTCTAATATTCATAGTACATATAGTAAATATCAGACAAAATATACATATAAATAAAAAAAAATTAAACCAGACATGTACGGTTACTAGACTCCAAATCGAAGTTACGAAAAACGTTAAAGAGAATCAAATGACTCGATCGAACGATATGAAACTCAAATGACTACAATTAACTATAACGAGCGAGATTGAACGAGAGTGAACTAGAGCGAACGAGAACGAACGAAAGACTCGAATGACTCAAATGAAAGATTAATTCGTTCAGTAAAAAATGAACTTTTGAACTAATTCAGTGAATTGAACTAGAAAGTATAACTTTAGTATATATATAAGTGTTGCAAAAACATCTCTCCAATTTGTTGATAGTATCAATAGTATTTTTGTCCTCGATAGTTTTATAAACATCGATATGTTTTAAAACCTCTATGTTTTTATACAAATTAGCAAATTTTATGTATTCCAGCCACTTCTGTTGAGAGCGAAAAAATTTTCAACAAAACTGGAGTTCTTGTCAGCAATAGGAGGTCATCACCTAAACTCACAAATGTGGATAAGTCTATATTAGAGTTGTTCATCGTAGTTCAATTGAAGAATTTAGTTCAGTAGTTCAATTTTTGATGAACAACCAGAGCTCGCAAATAACTGTCGACCGATTCTCGTTTTCTGCATATAAGTGTCTTTTCCTGACTCTTTACGAAAAGACTCAGAGAGCAACCGATTTATGGGTTCTTGAATGAGCTCGCTCGCGCTCAGAGCGAAACCGTTATTTTCTATTCTGTTTTGTTCTGGTTGTTCCAAGACCGTTTTGTCGTGTTCAGAGAAGCAAAAGGTATTTAGCGTATGTATTGGTATACATTCACACGCATAGGCAAGCAAATCGTTAATCGTCTGTTTTGCAGACGAAATATATTAACTGCGATCGTGAATTGAGTGTGTGAAGTTGTGAAATATTTGTTGTGTAAAATGGGAAGAGACTTGAATAAAAAAGTGCACCAATTCTTTAAATTTAATTTGGAAGAGAACAAGTCAATTTGTAGTGTTTGCGGTATTAAATTGTCCGGCAATCATTCAACAAACTTAAGACGGCCTTAAACAACGAAACATATGGATATTTTCAATGAGTGGAACAATTCTGGATATTCAAAATTAACCCAATGTGAAAAAAAACGAAGAATATCGTATCAAACGAGCGAAGAAGCAATTGTTTCTTCTTTGATTAAAATAGGAACCACGGACGGAAAACCATTTTAACAAAACTATTTGAAAATAAATTTAAATTTTTCTATTAAACAAATTATTTTATTTCTTTTTCACAACAACGAAAGTAAATGTGAAGACCGTTTGCGTTGAGTTTTTCGGTTAATCAGTCTTTTGCTGACTCCCATTGTGCGAGCGTTTCTCGTTCCGCTCCTTACGCACTGCTCATTGAAAGAGCGACATACAAATAGCTCAACGAAAAGCGCCCAACAGAAAACATAAATGAAGTCAGCACGAGTCTCTTGCTCAGAGCGAGAGCGAGAGAGTATGAACTTTTTCGGTTGAGCTCGCAAGGAGAGCGCAAGAAGAAAAACGGCCAACAGTTATTTGCGAGCTATGTGAACGACTAATCTTTCATATAGTTCAGTAGTTCAGTGTCTTGTTCGTTCAGTGACTCGAATCCCATTATAGTTCGTTCAGTAATTCGAATCCCATTAAAGTTTATTCAGTGACTCGAATCCTTTTACAGATCGTTCAGTGACTCGAATCCCTTTAGACTTATATAGTTATTGAAGCATTGTCGATTGTTATGTTTAAAGATATAATTAAGTAAAAAGCAATTGATTTTAACAAAATCAAAATGAAATTCATAATTTAATCGGTATAATTAAATTGATAATAAAAGCAGTCGGCTACAGGCTACAGTCGAAGTCGACTATGAGAGACCCTTTACTTATTCTTCAAAAAGAAAATAAAATTAACACTAATAGTACCCCATAGCGCGTTGTTACGTCAATATGATCTTCTTCTTCCTTCCGACCACTGAGTAATATTGAGATTTGAATACCTTCCGAGTTTATTATCCGATCGCGATGAAATTTATTAGGATACATTAGGCACCCGATGCTCGTCCTGTGTGCCAAAATTCAGGACTCTAGCTTTAATATTTTTCGATTTATGGGATTTCAAAAATTTTGTTTAGCATAAACTTGATCTGCTTGGTGAGTCTAGCTCTTATAGTCTCTGAGATCTAGGCGCTCATAAAGACAGACGGACATGGCCATATTGACTCGGCTGGTGATGCCGATCAAGAATATATATAGTTTATGGGGTCTGTCGGACTTCCTTCGACCAATTAATTTTTTAAAGTAAAGGGTCTAAAAAATATAAATTTACAAATTAAGAAAAATGTGTTAAGCTTCATTTCTTGAAGCAAAATTTTGATAGAAAGATAACAAAAATAAAAAATTTCAAATTTTAATAAATCATGCTTTGTAAATTTCATTACTTAGTGAGAAATAGGAACGTTTTTTCATATCCGTGCAAGTTTACCTGACAGTAAAAAGAAGGGATAAAGGGATTCGAGTCACTGAATGAACTATAATGGGAATCGAATCACTGACCTAAATGACCTACAATCAGGAATATAGCTCATTCGTTCACTTGATCTTAATCCGAATGATTTTATACTCTAGTCTATATTTTTTACTATAACTGACTGGATAAAGCAAGTTAATTCGAATCTAATTGATTAAGATTAAATAATTTGAAGCTTATTATAAGCAACTGAATACCAAAGTAATTGTTGAATTTTTATACCCTGTGGGGGTATATTAAGTTTGTTAAAAATATGTAACGGGCCGAAGGAAGCATGGCCGACCCAATAAAGTATATATATTCTTGATCAGCATCAATAGCCGAGTCGATATAGCCATGTCCGTCGGTCTGTCGGTCCGTCCGTATGAACGATAGGATCTCAGAGATGGTAAGAGCTAAAAGCTTGAACTTGGTGTCCCAGCACTGGACATTTTTGCAGGCAGATCAAGTTTATCTTTTTTTTTGGATGCCACGCCCTCTTTGCCCACAATTTAAGTAAAAGCTTATAAAGCAAGCAGTTTTGTAGCTCAAAAACCTCATACCAAGGGCAGTTTTGTAGCTAGAGACTTGAGATTTGGCACATATGATAAATATTTTGTGGTCAATGTGTCCAAAAAATTTTATCACGATGCCACGCCCCCCTTGCCTACAAAACGGAAAGGCTTATAACAAGAGCAATATTACAGTAAGAGACTTGAGATTTGGCGCAATGATAAGAATCTTAAGGTCAATGTGTCCAGAAAATTTAATCGCGATGCCACGCCCCTTTCGCCCTCAAATTAAGTAAAAGCTCATAAAGCAAGCAGTTTTCTAGCTCAAAAACCTCATAACAAAAGCAGTTTTGTAGCTAGAGACTTGAGATTTAGCACACATGATGAGTATCTTGAGCTCGATTTGTCCAGAAAATTTTATCACGATGCCACGCCCCCTTCGCCCACAAATTAAAAAATAAAGAATTACTAGAGAATTTCATCTGGAGTGAATTTGAGCGGGTTCCTGTAGACCCACAGGGTATATTACGGTCGGGGTCCCGACTGTTCCACTTGTTTAATATTAATTTTATAAATATTGTTCAATGTAAATAATTGTGTTTAATTGCATTTTTGTGTATATAAAATACAGCATAATGTATTACAATTTGTTTGTTGAATAAAAGAGATAAAAATAAATTATAAATGACACGCTACTTAAAAAAGGTACAAACTATCGATTTTATCCATGTTTTTTGACAAAACATCGGAAAACCTTAATAGCTTAAAAAATCGATATTTTTGCAACTCTAATGTATGTCAGACTATGTAATGTCGAAATTATTTAAGCATTTTAAAATATTTGTTTAAATTATGTCTTATATTCAATTTATTAAAACACTTGTCAACTACACTTTGCAGAAACAGCTGGTTTCTTTTGATTTTATAATATTCTACTTTTTTAAAACATTTATAATAAATAATAACTATTTTGAAAATAATAAGAATAACTATTAAATAATAAAAATAAAAAAAAAACAAGCCGAACAGTCGGGGCCCCGACCGTAAACCCTGTGGGCTTACAGGAACCCGCTCAAATTCACTCCAGATGAAATTTTCTAGTAATTCGTTTTTTAATATTTGTGGGTGAAGGGGGCGTGGCGTCGCGATACAATTTTCTGGACACACCGACCACAAAATATTCATCATGTGTGCCAAATCTCAAATCTCCAGCTACAAAACTGCTTTTGTTATGAGGTTCTTGAGTTACAAAACTGCTTGCTTTATGAGGTTTTACTTAATTTGTGGGTGAAGGTGACGTGGCATCGTGATAAAATTTTCTGGACACATCGACCAAAAAATATTCATCATGTGGTCCAAATCTGAAGTCTCTTACTGTAATATTTGCTCTTGTTATAAGCTTTTCCGTTTTGTAGGCGCGGGGGGCGTGGCATCGTGATAACATTTTCTGGACACATTGACCACAAAATATTTATCATGTGTGCTCAATGTGAAGTCTTTAGCTGTTATATTGCTCTTGTTATGAGGGTTTTGAGCTACAAAACTGCTTGTTTTATACTTTTACTTTTACTTAATTTGTGGGCAAAGAGGGCGTGGCATCAAAAAAAAAGATAAACTTGATCTGCCTGCAAAAATTACCAGTGCTAAGACACTAAGTTCAAGCTTCTAGCTCTTACCATCTCTGAGATCCTTTCGTTCATACGGACGGACCGACAGACAGACGGACATGGCTATATCGACTCGGCTATTGATGCTGATCAAGAATATATATACTTCATGGGGTCGGCCATGCTTCCTTCTGCCCGTTACATACTTTTAACAAACTTAATATACCCCCACAGGGTATAAAAATAAGTTCGAATTAAAGAATAAACAACTCGACGGGGAGTCGAGCCCACAAACAGAAATGTCCTCCGAAAACTCCGACACGGCCAAAGCGACCTTTAAGCTACCGGCGTCAAAACCGACAGATATACATACAACACCGCCATCTAATCTTCGCTTTCGTCGCTAGAATAGAAAAATTGAGAAATCAAGCATTGCCATTGCACCGTGTCAATATACTTGGATACACACACCGAATCAAATGCGAGCGCGGCGACACAGGCGTATGTTTAGTGCTCGTAGCTTACACGAACTTTGGGACTTCGCACACGATTCTGATTGCAGAACTCTCTAATTGGAGTCTACGGCTCGAGAGATGTGATCCCTTATACAAGACATTTTCTATGCAGGGTTCGCATAGAATTGTTAATGCATGACTTTAAGGCCGAGTGGCACGCCGAGCTGCACCAGAGTTTAAAATTGCATAGTGCTCTCTTTCCCCACCAACCATATGCCGTTGCACAGTGTCGCCGTTTGGGTTTTTTCGTTGCAAAAATCATAACTTTTGAACCAAAAAAGATAATCCAATAATATAAAGGACATATGATAGATATATATATATAGTTTAACCTATCAAAAATATGTTTGAACACGGTCCTACCATTTTAAGATGATTAATTATGAGTTATCAAAGTTGATATTTGTAAATATCATGGCAAAAAAACCTCTAGACGAGGTAAAAGTCTAGTGACAAAAGCATATTTACGCCCCAAAATTACTGATATCAAATTTTGTGACGAACAATATTCATTTTAATATATAAACTATTCTAATATAAAACCAGTCGGAAAGGCTACAGTCGAAGTCGACTATGAGAGCCCCTTTACTTATTCTTCAAAATGGAAATAAGAGTAACACTAATAGTTCCCATAACGCGTTGTAACGTCAATATGCTCTTCTTCTTCCTTTGACTCGACTCTGAGTAATATAAAGTCTTGAATAACTTCCGAGTTTATTATCCGATCGCGATGAAATTTTCAGGATAAATTAGGATTCTAATGCTTGTCATGTGTGCCAAAATTCAAGGCTCCAGTTTTAAAATTGACCATTATATGGGATTTTAAGTTTTTTTTTTAATATCTTCCGAGATTACAATCCGATCGCGATGAAATTTTCAGGATACGTTAGGACCCTGATACCCGTCCTGTGTGCCAAAATTCAAAACTCTAGCTTTAATATTTTTCGTTTTATGGGCTTTCAAAAATTTTGTTCTCGATTTACGGAGGCGGAAGGGGGCGTGTCAAAATTTTAAGATAAACTTGATCTGCTTATGCCATAGACGAACCACCATACCAAATTTGGTGACTCTAGCTCTTATAGTCTCTGAGATCTAGGTGTTCATACAGACAGACGGACAGACGGACGGACGGACAGACGGACAGACGGACATGGCTATATCGACTCGGCTGGTGATGCTGATCAAGAATATATATACTTTATGGGGTCTGCCGGACTTCCTTCGACCTGTTACGCACATTTTTTTTTTGACAAACTTAATAGACCCGTTTTACTTTTTTAAAGTAAAGGGTCTAAAAATAGTTTGCCATTCCGCACATTGCGCAAAAAGGTACAGCATTTGTGTACTTAAAAACCTTTCTGTGCAGTGCCGAATGCCAAATATATTTTTATATTAGAATAGATTATATATTAGAATGAATATTGTTCGTCACAAAATTTGATATTAGTAATTTTGGGGCGTAAATATTCTTTCGTCACTAGACTTTTACCTCGTGTAGAGGTTTTTTTGGGGGGATATCAGCAGTTTTTTGTAGTAGGAATAGGGATTATTGTATAAATTAAATGTAAGAAACACCAATTTGCATCTCGCTGTTATATGTATAAAGCAGCTCGATGCAAATATATAATAAAGCTGTAAATAACATAACATACATAATCGATAAACACTTAACATACACTGTAAATAAACATAAGGATAGAGAGGCGAAGTAAAGTATAATTAAGACATTCTGTATTCGGCGATCATAAGCGACAGTCGCATTGCGCAAATAAATAAAGAAATATACTGTCTACATTTTGGAATTCAAATTTTAGTCAGTTGGCTAATTTTGATCCTTCTTAAATTCGGAGCCCCAAATCATTAAACGCCCATTACCAGTTGGCAAAAATTAATTATCCCCGATAAAAGGTTATATATGTACAAACATTTGTAAAATTTCAATTGATGTAATACATACATTAAAAATTGATAAAAATGCATAGGCGCCATTTTTAATTTATTGCATAAAATTGCAAGAATACAATATTTTTCATCTCATTTTCGTAGAGCGCATTACACTTAATATTTAAATATCTGCTATTCAAATATTTACAATAATAGTTTCCAATCAAATTTAAAAATAAACAAATTCAAATTAAAATGGTGAAAAATTTAAAAAATCGCACAACAGAATATCCTGGGACTCGAACTCGCGACCTCTCCCATGTAAGTCTCACACATCAACCACTAAGTCAACGAGCCTACCGTCAGGCGTGTGCTAAATTGCAACTTTGTTTAAAGAGCTGTAACTGTCATTACAGTTTGCTCTCGTCGTTGCTGTTCTGACACTAAGGAAAATCCAACGAGCTATTTACCAAGTCCCTGCTAAATCGCAGCTTTGTTTGCAGAGATGAATTGCTACAAATATTATAAAATTAAAAAACATGAAGCCGGTCACTTCACTTGAACCAACGATCTTGCGCGTAAGAGTCAGACACTTTACCCACTGAGCCAACGACGCAACTTTGTGGGGTGCTCTAAATTGCAATTATGTTGACAAGGCCGTGATAGTTCTTACATGTCATGTTTTTCTTAAAACTCACAAAAGAAAATATTTGTAGCTTAATAATGTAAAATCTTGTCAAAACGAATTATCCCAGATATGACCTACATACCAAAAGTTGCATAATTTCACACTTGAAAATTTTGATTTTTACTAGCGTGTTTGCTTTACGACCACTGTGCGTTGTTTGTGTTTACGTATCTTTGTGGGTATGTGCCGTTAAACAGGTTTAATTGCACTCTACATAATCGCTTCATTGGTCTCGGGGCTATTGCTTAACTCTATTACAATCGAGATAAAAATAAATCTAGCAAATATTTTTCCAATTTAGAATTTTCTATAATTCACATACAGCCTGATATTGCTCTGTCCACATGTATGTATATGGTTCTTATCAGTACTTGCAAAGTAATGGATTTGGTCACTTCTTTTTATACCATGTGTGGGTATATTAAGTTTTTTAAAAGTATGTAACAGGCAGAAGGAAGCGTGGCCGTTCATAAACTGTAATATATATAAATTCTTGATCAGAATCAATAGCCGAGTCGATATAGCCATGTCCGTATGTCCGTCCGTATGAAGGAAAGGGTCTCAAATATGATAAAAGCTAGAGACTTGAACTTCATCACTCCTTATATTTTCAGGTTGATCAAGTTTATTTTACGCCACGCCTCCATCGACCTCAAAGTAAGATGTTAATTTTAACAAGAACAGTTTTATAGCTGGTGACTTGAGATTTGGCACGCATGATGAGTATCTTGGGGTCGATGTGATCAGATGTGTTACAATGCCGCGCCTCCTTCTCCAGCAAATTGAAAAAAAAACTTTACAAGACCGCATTTGGGCGGCGCCACTTATTGCCATAGGATATTTAAGGGTTAGATTTCCCGACTGTCCCGCTTGTTTTTAATTAGTAGCTGTAATCAAAAATTATAGTTACATGAAATAAATAAGTATTTAGTACAACTATTTTACAAAAATACCGGTCAGTATGTCAGTAGGGTACTCTAAGCTAGTCTTTAAATTACTCACGCCAAAGATTTCATACCCTTGCACAGCCTTGAATTCAATTTTCGACTAATCTTTCTTATGTCGTTCATGTGATGTCCGACACTTGTATCTAAAGTTAATTCGTTGTGAAAACGTGAACAAACTTAAAATTACAGAAACTTAGATATTTAATTTTTGGTGATCAGTATGATTATCATAAGTATAGAATATTACTGGAATATCCATACTTAATCGTAAAAATTAGTTTCATACATACATAATACAAATTAAATACAAGTAAACATGCAGTTCTAGATGGAGTACGTAATAATTCCAATACCCTTACCAATGAACTTTCAGCTGACAATAATATCATCCCAGGAGGCGGTAGCAGCAGCAATAACTACACTGGCGGCAACAATATCGGAATAAAAGAAGCAAATCGTAGTGCCAGTAGTAGCGCCATAACGGAGATTCTGCTCAAAAAATGGCGTGAAAATTTTTACAGCGAACCGAAGAATCTGCTAGCTCAGAATGTCTGCTCCAGGGTAGATCCCTTTGATGTGTGCCTATCCCGCAAGGCGTTGGAGAAGACCAATCATGTGTTCAACTACAAGGTGGAAACGGAGGGCAAACCGATTACCAATCAACGCAGCTCGGGACGCTGCTGGCTTTTTGCAGCGCTCAATTGCATACGCCTGCCGTTTATGAAAAACTACAACCTCGATGAATTTGAGTTCTCGCAAGCTTTCCTCTTTTACTGGGACAAAATCGAACGATGCAACTATTTTCTCAACAATATCGTGAAGACCGCGCAACGCGGCGAGAAGGTTGATGGTCGACTTGTCTCGTTCCTGCTGTTCGATCCCACCTCTGATGGCGGCCAGTGGGATATGCTGGTCAATTTGATAATTAAACACGGTCTTATGCCAAAGAAATGTTTTCCGGAGAGCTTTAGCTGTGAGTCCAGTATACGTCTAAATGCTATTCTGAAGAGCAAGGTAACAAACAATAATAACACTAGTTTACACTAGATTTGCAAAGTAAATGTAATTATAATTTTCTTATGGAATTTGGCACACTAAACACGAAAATGTCACTTAAAATTTTTTTCATGGAAGCGTTTTTGAAATATTAATATTTTTTTCGAATTTCGAAGTTGATACAACATTTTTAAATATAGTTTTAATTTCATTATAAAATAAATATGCATTATGCATTACTTCCATTTATTGATGGATTTGCATCGATAATAGCTTATTTTCTTCGAAACATTATCAGTTTTACGTTAAACCTTAAATTTTATTTTTGCGATTTCTATTTTTTCCAGGACGATATGTGAGCTTCAAACTCAAATAATCACAAAAAAAACCGTATTTTCGAACATATTATAACCAAATCGAGTAATTGAAATTGGAAATATATTCAAAAATGTTGGAGCAACTTCGAAAATTCGGAAAAAAAATAATATTTCGAAAACGCTTCCATGAAAAAAAATTGTATGGCCATTTTCGTGTTTAGTGGGCCAAAGCCCATAAGAAAATCATACTTACACTTACTATGCAAACATTTGTTATTAACTTGTAAACTATTGTATTAAGTATTTACTTGTCCGACTTATTTCCCATATTGTTTTGTGTAGCTGCGCGAATATGCGCGCCATTTGAGAGTGCTGATGGAACGACAGCCAAGTGAGCAGGAAATTACCGCTAACATACAGGAACAAATGGCTGAAATTTACAAAGTGGTTGGCATATGCTTGGGCATACCCGCCGAAACTTTCACCTGGGAATACTACGATAAATCAAAGAACTACCAGTCAATTGGACCTATCAGTTCGCTAGAGTTCTATGAGCGTTATGTAAAGCCAAATTTCAATGTCGAGGATAAGGTGTGCCTCGTTACCGATCCGCGTCCTACAAGCAGCTACGATCAAGCCTACACAGTCGACTGTTTAGGTAATGTAGTCGGCGGTCGTCCTGTTCTATACAACAATCAGTCCGTCGAACTATTGCTGGCCATGGTCACAAAATCACTTAAAGCAGGCGAGGCTGTCTGGTTTGGCTGTGAGGTTAGCAAGCGTTTTGCCTCCAAACAAGGCATTGAGGATGTTGATATGTAAGTTCCATCTACGCTCTCTTAACTATCTTTTTTTTAACTTTATTCAGAATTCTCAATTGCTTTAACATATTACTTTCTGATCACGGTAATAAGTAAAATTAAAAGCTAGCGATGAAAGCAGACCCCAAAAACACACAAGCAGTATTAGATATCCCATAAAAAAACCTCTACACGAGGTACAAGTTTAGTTACGAAAGCTTACTCAAACCCCAACATTTCTGATATCAAATATTGGGACGAAATATATTAAATTTAATATATGAATAGTTAGAATAACTAGATTTATAGGAATGTTATTGCTTATTTGTGTAACGTAGAAGATTATAGTAGTAGCAGGATTGGGTACACTAAACAGGCCATATCTAAACACGAATGACTAAACACGGTATGCATGGCTGAATTCAAAACGAAAAATAAGAGTGACACTAATAGATAGTACCCCATAGCGCGTTGTTACGTCAACATGCTCTTCTTCTTCCTTTGGTCCGACATTGAGTTATATTGAGTTTTGAATAACTCCCGAGTTTATTATCCGATCGCGATGAAATTTTCAGGATACGTTAGGACCCCGATCCAGTTTTAAAATGGACCCTTATATAGGATTTTAAGTTTTTTTTGAATAACTTCTGAGATTATTATTTGATTGCCATGAAATTTTCACGATACGTTAGGACCCTGATACCCGTCCTGTGTTCCAAAATTCAGGACTCTAGCTTTAATATTTTTCATTTTATGGGATTTCAAAAATTTTGTTTTCGATTTTTGGGGGCGGAAGGGGGCGTGGCAAAATTCTAAAACAAACTTGACCTTTTCGGGGGCCGCAGGAGTATTGTCACTAAATTTGGTGACCCTAGCTCTTATAGACTCTGAGATCTAGGCGTTCATACAGCAGGACAGACGGACAGACGGACATGGCTATATCGTCTCGGCTGTTGATGCTGATCAAGAATATATATACTTTATGGGGTCTGCCGGGCTTCCTTCGACCTGTTACGCACATTTTGACAAACTTAATAGACCCTTTTTTACTTTTTTTCAAAAAGTAAAGGGTCTAAAAAAACGAGACATCATGCCCAACTGAATTGATTGAATTTGGCTTCATATTCTAATGAATTTGAGTGAATATGAGCGCCGTAGCCTTGTTGCACAAATTAATTACGCGCTCATTGTATTCTGAGTATTCTGACTAGTTTTCTCTGCGTTCATTCTTTCGATCCGTTTTGCGCACGGAGATTCTATAATGTTTCTTATCAGTTCTAAAAATTGCGGTGAAATGAGTTTTCAGTAAGATGGGAGCCAATCAGCTGAATTGCTTGCGCTTAATATAAGTTCGAAACTTAGCAGTTCTCGGTGACGTCCAAGTTTGAATGCAGTCATTTCCTTTAATTAAAAAAATTCAATTTTAAAAATATTTTTTTTACTCTACTTCGTCCTTCAACCTTTTTGGTAGAGGAAACTGAACCTTTTGACAGCATCGAAATGAATAGGTCCAATGAAATAACAAGCCGATCAGTCGAGCGGGCGCGACAGGTGGATACCCTGTGCAGGTCTTAAAATAAAAGTTTTTTAGAAAAAGTATTTTAATTATAGTGGAAGTACTTTTATTTATTTCTACATATACATTTAAATATATCGCCGCTCGAATTAGCTTCCGGTTTAATTTAACCGGTTCCCAGGGAACACCACGGGGAGGCCAATACAATTGCAAAGTGGACACTTTTCCAACTTTTTGAATTATTTAAGTTAGAACGAATAAATCGAAGATCGTTATCAGAATCGCTCTAAATCGATGATGCTTGTATCCAGAATTGCAACAAACAAAATGTTTGCTCTGCATGTAGTCTGGCAACACCACATGTTTCTCTCTCTCACACACAGTAGTTATCTTATTGCGCGCCAAACCATTTACTTTTGAAATTTAAGAAAACGTTTATATATATATATGGGTATTTGTAATGCAGACAAATTTAATTATGTTAATAATACTACAACGGTGGACAAAAGTATTTTGACAACGCATTGCAATATCTCAAATCACTTTTTCCAGCAAACTGAGAGAAGTAACGGCATCCATTCAATTTTTAAGAGATAGACTATAATAAGAGCTTTAAGAGAGCAAAAGATTGCACTGATAACGTAACGCATTTATTTTCTATGATTATCTGCGTGGCAGGTTATGATATTTTGCCTGGACAAAAGTATTTTGACATTGCTTTTCATATTCATTTTCGTTGATTCGATTGCGGTACAAAACACGTGCACTAATTTTTTAAGTGACTTTTCTTAAGTTTATTAATAATAATCACTGTTCAATAGCGTATTTTTTGGAATTATGGTGAAAACACGTGAAATAACTGAACTAGTGAGAAATGAAATGGTCACCAAGTATAATGCAGGTATTTCTGTAGAATACCTTAGCGAATTATATAAAGTACCTAGCCAAACAATTTACTATCAAATAAACAAAAAAAAAGAAGAATAATTCACTTAAAAATAAAGCCAGATCGGGAAGACCACGTAAAACAAATCCTACAGTGGACAGCTTAATATTGAGAAAATTTAAAGAAGATGTCCTGATTACACCAAAAGCAGTGTCGATTGAGCTTAAAGACCACCACGAAATCTCAATAAGTAGAAAAACTGTCGAAAGACGGCTAAAGGAGGCCGATTTTTCTACTTATACAGCTCGTCCAATACCTTCAATTTCAACAAAAAATAAGCTAAAACGGTTAACATTCGCCAAATCCTACATAAACAAGCCGCCATCGTTTTGGGAACAAGTGCTATGGACAGATGAAAGCACCTTTGAATACCATGGATCAAAGAAAAAGATTTATTGCAGGTTGCCAAAGAATCCACGCAAAAAAATTAAACCAGTGCGCGAACGGGTACCACATGGTGGAGGATCGGTTATGTTCTGGGGTTGCGTGTGCTTCAATGGCGTTGGTGATTTGGTCCCAATTGATGGGTCTATGAACAAGGACAAATATTTACGTGTCCTGAATGACCACGCATTCACATCCGGTGACCGACTCATTGGACAATCATTTATACTCCAGCAGGACAACGCTCCATGCCATAAGGCCCAAATGATTACTTCATTTTTGAGAGATGTGGAAGTGAATACATTAGATTGGCCACCTCAAAGCCCCGATCTCAATATAATTGAAAATGTGTGGGCTTACATAAAAAGAAAACGCAGCTCAGATCTAACCAGAACGCGCGAGGAGACAATTTCTGAAGTTTAAGGACTTTGGCAGGATATTTAATTGGAAACGCTGCAAAATTTGGTCAAATCAATTCCTAGACGTTTACAAAAGGTTATTGATGTAAAAGGAGGGTTTACTTTTTATTAATATTTTTCTTAGTTCCACCAATATTAACTTTTTCTCTTAGTTTCTTAAGCAGCATTGAATTGTCAAAATACTTTTGTCCACTAACAATTATGAAAAATTAATTTTATTTTCGAACCTGTAATATTATATATTAAAATTTTTTGTATTTTATGAAGTTAAATATATTACTAATAAAATTAAAAGTTATTTAAATTTATAAACTCAATGAGTCATAAGAAATCGCCATAACAATCTTATTTTTCTAATGTCAAAATACTTTTGGCCACCGTTGTATGATAGAAACGTGAATTTGTCAACCATACGTATAAGCAATTGCAAATATAAAATAACATAATAATAGTAATTATTCAGTTTATCAGTGCTGGACAACTCTCAAACTGTTGTTCGACAGTGCTGGATAACTGGCCAATTATAATGAAATAATGGCAAGAAAAGAAATTCCATAATATCTCCTTTATTTGTGGGTCGATCGCTATGAAACTTGCAGCAATTTGCTTAGCGCTGTTCTACTGTCAATATAAGCTGTGTTATCTCAACGAAGATGAGTGTAAACAGTCGCAAATATTAATGTAGATGTATGGCGCCACATGATACAATGCGCCACACAGCGGCCGAGAGCGCATATCATCAGATTATCATATGCTTTCCGTTTGCGCAAATGGAATTTTCATATGCTATCTCGCTTTGGCCAAAAAATGGAATTAAAACAAATTCCTTAATATCTCCCTTATTTATGGGTCGATTGCACCAAATTGCTCAGCGTGCGTTATACTTCAACTATTACTGTCGTACGTCTTCTGTTCGTACGTCTGTATGAACGCGTGGATCTCAGGAACTATAAGAGCTAGAGACTTCAAATTTGGAATGTAGGTTCCTGAATACCATACGCAGATCAAGTATATTTTCAATTTTCGATATCTCACTCCCCGCCCACGCAAATTGAAGAAAACCTCAAATTCCAAGATTATTCAGCCTAACATGACTGATAGTTGAAGTATAACTCATGCTAAGCAATTTGCTGCAGTTGCAATTTGGCCAAAGCGAGAGAGCATATGAAAATTCTATTTGTGCAAACGAGAAAGCATATGATAATCTGATGATTTGCGCTGTCGGCCGCTGTGTGGCGAATTACATTATGTCATGTGGCGCCATACATCGACCACACTCAGAACTATATTTTGCGGAATGCTACAGGCTAACGTAAAATTAATATTTGCAACTGCTTACATGCATGTTTCTTAAGATAACACATGATGTAACAAAATATAACAATTTGCTACAAGTCTTATCGCGATTGACCCACAAATAAAGGAGATATTAAGGAATTTCTTTTATTGCCATTATTTCATAATGGTTGGCAAGAGCGAGAGCACATATATGACAATCTTCTTTGCACTATCGCTCGCCATGTCTTTCTTTCGGAAATGTAAAATTAATATTTGCGACTGTTTACACTAATTTTCGTTGAGATAAAACAGCTTCAATTGACAGTATGACAACGCTAAGCAATTTGGTGCAAGTTTCATAGCGATCCACCCACAAATAAAGAAGATATTATGGAATTTCTTTTTTGGCCATTATTTCATTATTATTGGCCAGTTGTCCAACACTGTCCAACAACAGTTTAAGAGTTGTCCAGCATTGACAAACTGAATGATTACTATTATTATATTAAAATATATTTGCGATTGCTAACACGTATGGTTGAAAATTCTAAGTTTCTAAATAACTCAAATTTTCTGCATTACAAAACCCATTTATATAAACATTTCCCTAAATGTCAAAAAAAAAAAAATGGTTTGGCGCGCAATAAAATAATAGCTGTGTGTGAGAAAAAAACATGTGGTGTTGCCAGACTACATGCAGAGCAATTCCACTATAATTAAAATACTTTTTCTCAAAATACTTTTATATTAAGACCTGCACAGGGTATCCTACTGTCGCGCCCGCTCGACTGATCGGCTTGTTTATTATAATTCTATGGATAATATGCAGAATGCAGTCGAGGACTTGATAAGCCATACACATACAGGTTTTCTTTGCAAGGCAAGGCATTGAGATCGTTCATTTTTTCTGTCAGAACACTGAATACTTTTCCATCTATTATGGTCTTATGAAACTGATTTACTTCATATTTTTCCAGTCTCGGCTGTATTTCGCCTATTTGGTTTTTATATTTGTTCACCTCATCCCAAAACTGTTATCTTTGGACTATTGTTATTATTCTGGAAAATCTTTGGAATGCGCGAAATATATATTTTGACCACTGTGTGATCAATCAGTAACTTGTAGACCCCTAGGATAGCAGAGTTTTTTTGGAAACCGCTGAACATCATGCGTCGGAAATATATTTGCATTTCGCTTTTTAGTACCACTCTACAAGTCCATATAAGTCCAATATGTAAGACTAAGGCTTCCTCTGCTGTGTATTTAATGGGTAGGTTGAATAGCTGATTTTATTTTTTTTAACTTTCATCGGAGCTCAATAAAGATATAATCTTAGATGCACTTTGCTTCCCAGAATTGTACAAACTACAATCTGGCCGCAGATACAAGCTTATCACACGGAATTTTCTTAACTATGTTCGAACCTTTTTTTTATTCACCTGACTATCTGTAAAATTAAGTTCGCGTCGTCCAGCATTTGAGCTTAAGTCCACCAATATAAAACTCAATATATAACCATTCCTTGTTGCTGATTTCCAAATTGTTACGAATTCGATGGTTCTCTCATTATTTCAACAGCAACGTTTTGGTGACATTTTTTATTTTCTTAGCTAATTTAGCACATTCACATTCTTTGTATATATTATTATCATTAATATGGCTGTAGACGTATCTCTCCACCGCAAACAGTTCTTCAGAAGCTTTATTTTCCATATGCCATACTGCAAATAGGTTTTGCTTGGATACTGACATTGATGCTACAAAAATTATTTTCAGAATAATATGCGGAAATCGGGCGTTAATAGTTCTGTTCTACGAAAGTTTAGTTCATCAGTAAGCATTACGAAACACAATCACGGGTTACATAAACACATATTCTTGATACTCTGTTCCCATTAAAAATGGGCAAAAAAGGGCATCTCCGACTCTATAAAGTATATATTCCTGATCAGTATCAATAGTCGATTGACACTTGTCCGTCTGTATGAACGCGTGGATCTCAGCAACTAGAAGAGCTGGAGACTTCAAATTTGTAATGTAGGTTCCTTAATACCATACACGCAAATCCAAAAAAAAGTATCACAGCCTCAAATTTTCAGACAACACACCTTAAATTAATAGTTAGTTGAACTGCAATGTAATGATAACAAATTGTATGCACATTTAAAACGATTGACTACCGCTAGTGAGACTTACATACTTATGTTATATTCAAACCCTTACAGCTGTGCGAATATTTAAAGAAATGCGAAACGAAAAGTGTTTTGGGCTTATCGGATATATAAGTAATCGATTACGAAACGACAATGGCGTCAAGATATAAGTTGAAATTTCGCTGCTAAATCAGCCGTTTCTCCCTTGACCTCGTCTGAAAGGCCTGTTAGGTACAAAGCTGCAAATAATTTACCTATGGACTGATAGACTTAATACAGCCCTTCCATCAGGTTTGTTTTTAAGAGTTGTATCGCTCATTTTTTTCCGAATAGGAAACCAAACCAAATGATCCACCTAATAACAAGATATTGAGCTGTTGTCGGCATCTGGGCACAATATAAAATAATAATGACCATATTTATTTGATTTCATAATCAACATGCTTACAATTTACTTTCTTACAGAAGCGCGATCAAAAAGTTGAGTAACTTTACATATAGGTAGATCTAATTTGATTTAATTAAATTATCAATATAAATATGTATTAATGTACATTAATGTAATGTAGTTCTAAATTATTATAATTAGGCAAAGGGTCAGCCATTGTTCATTAAAAAAGAATAAAAAAGAAAAATTGGGATGTATGTGACAGGCATATGAAGTCACCTCCGACCAATGCTAAATTCATTGTCATGTTTAATCGTATACATTGTTCTCTTTCTCACTTCTGTCGCTGGATATTGCTCTGACTGTATACATCTTTTTCATGTACAGCCACGATTTCAAGCTGGTCTTTGACATCGATATACAAACAACATTCTCGAAAGCGGATCGTCTTATTTATGGTGAATCAGCTATGACACATGCCATGGTCTTTACTGCCGTCTCTGTAGATGTAAGTGCAACTTTGTTATTTCCATGATTATTTTGTAATTGCATTATTTTTTATTTATTATCCTATTGACAGAAAAACGGCGTTGCGCGTAAGCTGCGTGTGGAAAACTCATGGGGTGAAGATCGTGGTGAAAAAGGCTATCTGGTCATGTGCGCCGATTGGTTTCGGGAATTCGGTTTCGAGGTGGTTGTCGATAGGAAGTATGTGCCCGAGGATGTGATGCGTGTCTTTAGCATGGATCCTATTGTACTGCCAGCCTGGGATCCCATGGGCACACTGGCGCAGTAAATGGCAGTCAGCCATATAAAAAAGCTTTAGAATAACAATAACGCGTTGGCACTTGAAGAAATAATGCGCAAAATTCAAGTTATATGTTAAATTTTGGACATAATTTGTCAAATTATTAGCCAGTTTTCTATCTATTGTATTCCCCATTTTTGTTTTAAAAATATGTGTACATGAAATATATGGCTTGCTAATAATATGTAATCACACTCATCCATCCATAAATCATTTATATGTTACAAAAATCAATCGCTGGACATCTATCTATGCTAGGATTCGTTACAAAGTAAATGCCCGAAAACTACTAGTTGACACAGCGTTAACTCCAGCTGATTACTAAAGTCAACACTTTTCTCGCATTTTCAATCTACAGCAGTGTTGCCATCCGAAAAATATACCAAGTATCACCTATCCGAAAATTTTTTAAACTTTTTTTATACCCTTTGTGGTACAGTATTAAGTTTATTAAAAATATGTAACTGAGAGAGACAAAGAGATAGTTCAGCATCAATAGTCGAGTCGATATAGCAATGTCCGTCGATCTGTGCGTATGAAAAAATAGATTTCAAAGATGGTCACAGAGATGGCTAGAAGCTTGAACTTGATCTCCCAGCACTGCTTATGTTTGCAGGCAAATCTGATAGCATTGTGGGATAAAAAAAAAACGTCAAGCTATACAGGCCGCTATACATCGGTAAAAAACTAATAGCAGCACAGCTTAACTTAACAGTATTTTAATATATTATACATCAATTTGGCTACAAGTTGTATAACTATTGACCCATAAATTAACGAGATATTTAAGAATCTGTACTAAATCAATCAATTGTTTCTATATCATGGCCAGAGCGAAAGCCCATATAATAATAGTTTTCAGCTTTATTGTTTTGTAATTGACTTATATTCTTGATCGGCATCAACAGCCGAGTCGAGACTTGGAGACGATAGGAGCTGGAGACACCAAATTTGGTATGTTGGTCCATCTACGTCCATCTAAGCAGAACCAGTTTGTGTTAAAATTTTGTTACGCCCTCTTCCTCTCCAGTAAATTTAAAACAACATTTTTGAAATCGCCATAAAATGAGAATTATTAAGCCTAGAGTCCGGAATTTTGGCATACATATAATGATCAATTTTAAAACTGGCACACAGGACAAATGTATTCCTTATGTATTTTGAAAATTTCATCGCGATCGTATAATAAATTTGGGAGTTATTCAAAGCACAGTATTACTCAGCGACGCGACGTTACAACGCACTATAGGTTATTTGCCCATTTTAGGGAATTAAAAATAAGTAAAGGGTCTCTTACAGTCGAGTTGGACTATAGCCTATCCGACTGGTATTATATTAGAATAGTTTATAGATTAATTTAAATATTGTTCGTCACAAAATTTGATATTAGAAATTTTTGGAGCGTAAATATGCTTTCGTCAGTAACCTTTTACCACTGTAAAGGTTTTTAGTGGAATATCAGAAATTTTTGGAATTCAATATGCTCTTGAAAGTGTCGCTTTGTTAGGTGTTCAACAATAATAATAAAAATATTTTAATAATTGATTAGACAGTGTTGGTAAATTGTTAAATAAGGTCATACAAATTTGGGGTGCGGCGTAACTATTAGTTTTTGAAAGAGCATGTATTCATGCATAAGTATGTATGTGTAAAAGCTTTCAGCCCTGTAACGTCACTGTTCTCTTCTTCCTTTCGCCCGACACTGAGTAATATTGTGTCTTGAGTAACTTCCGAGTCTATTATCCGATCGCGATGAATGAGGACCCAGATGCCAAAATTGAGGAATCTAGTATTAATAATTTTCGTTTTATTTTGTTTATTATTTTAGACGAACCACCATACCAAATTTGGTGACTCTAGCTCTTATAGTCTCTGAGATCTAGGCGCTCATACAGACAGACGGACATGAGGAACATGTATCGACTATTGATGCTGATCAAGAATATATATACTTTATGGGGTCTGCCAGACTTCCGTAAACCTGTCAGCACATTTTTTTTGACAAACTTAATAGACCCTTATAATGTTGTAAAGTAAAGGGTCTAATAATATTAGTACGGTTTTCCGTAGTTTTTAATCAAATTTTAAAACTTTTCCGATTTTTTATTTGATCGGTTTGTCCTGTTTCCGTGGCGAGGTGTTGGCATCGCTGATTTATAGGTAAAACATCTGTCACAATTGGTTTGATTAAGTTATCTTAAAAACTGATAGCATACTGTGATCGAATTGACTTATTTGTCAACTAGTGTAAATCTGGCATTACTCTCTGGTCAATGTTCAAATAAAATATTTTCACAGATTAATCTCTCAAAAACATAGAATATCATCTACTGTGCTGTACGACGTAATCGACTTTAGCAGTAAAGTCGGATTTATATAAAGAATAGTTCTACAATTTAAGCCTTAAATTATTTGGATGTATGTATGTATCTGATGTGATGTTCACAAGTAACATATGGACTTATCGTGCCGCCACGTACAACTTGTTTAATTTTCGCTATTTTTGGATTACTAGAAAAAGAGTAAGTACATATTCATATGAAAATAATATTTTTGGTCTTAGTGGTTTAGTTGCATTTATTTTAAATAAAGTCAAAAAAAAGAAAGTCTCTGAAAAAAAAACACTTTGATTGTTGCATAACTATATGAAACACTTGAATCTATATTTAGACCCTTTACTTTAAAAAAAGTAAATAGGGTCTCTTAAGTTAGTCAAAAAAAAAAGTGCGAACCAGGTCTAAAGAAGTCCGGCAGACCCCATAAAGTATATATACTCTTGATCAGCATCACCAGCCGAGTCGATATAGCCATGTCCGTCTGTCTGTATGAGCGCCTGGATCTCAGAAACTATAAGAGCTAGAGTCACCAAATTTGGTATGGTGGTTCGTCTATGGGCTAAGCAGATCAAGTTTATTGGAGCGTAAATATGCTTTCGTCAGTAACCTTTTACCACTGTAAAGGTTTTTAGTGGAATATCAGAAATTTTTGGAATTCAATATGCTCTTGAAAGTGTCGCTTTGTTAGGTGTTCAACAATAATAATAAAAATATTTTAATAATTGATTAGACAGTGTTGGTAAATTGTTAAATAAGGTCATACAAATTTGGGGTGCGGCGTAACTATTAGTTTTTGAAAGAGCATGTATTCATGCATAAGTATGTATGTGTAAAAGCTTTCAGCCCTGTAACGTCACTGTTCTCTTCTTCCTTTCGCCCGACACTGAGTAATATTGTGTCTTGAGTAACTTCCGAGTCTATTATCCGATCGCGATGAATGAGGACCCAGATGCCAAAATTGAGGAATCTAGTATTAATAATTTTCGTTTTATTTTGTTTATTATTTTAGACGAACCACCATACCAAATTTGGTGACTCTAGCTCTTATAGTCTCTGAGATCTAGGCGCTCATACAGACAGACGGACATGAGGAACATGTATCGACTATTGATGCTGATCAAGAATATATATACTTTATGGGGTCTGCCAGACTTCCGTAAACCTGTCAGCACATTTTTTTTGACAAACTTAATAGACCCTTATAATGTTGTAAAGTAAAGGGTCTAATAATATTAGTACGGTTTTCCGTAGTTTTTAATCAAATTTTAAAACTTTTCCGATTTTTTATTTGATCGGTTTGTCCTGTTTCCGTGGCGAGGTGTTGGCATCGCTGATTTATAGGTAAAACATCTGTCACAATTGGTTTGATTAAGTTATCTTAAAAACTGATAGCATACTGTGATCGAATTGACTTATTTGTCAACTAGTGTAAATCTGGCATTACTCTCTGGTCAATGTTCAAATAAAATATTTTCACAGATTAATCTCTCAAAAACATAGAATATCATCTACTGTGCTGTACGACGTAATCGACTTTAGCAGTAAAGTCGGATTTATATAAAGAATAGTTCTACAATTTAAGCCTTAAATTATTTGGATGTATGTATGTATCTGATGTGATGTTCACAAGTAACATATGGACTTATCGTGCCGCCACGTACAACTTGTTTAATTTTCGCTATTTTTGGATTACTAGAAAAAGAGTAAGTACATATTCATATGAAAATAATATTTTTGGTCTTAGTGGTTTAGTTGCATTTATTTTAAATAAAGTCAAAAAAAAGAAAGTCTCTGAAAAAAAAACACTTTGATTGTTGCATAACTATATGAAACACTTGAATCTATATTTAGACCCTTTACTTTAAAAAAAGTAAATAGGGTCTCTTAAGTTAGTCAAAAAAAAAAGTGCGAACCAGGTCTAAAGAAGTCCGGCAGACCCCATAAAGTATATATACTCTTGATCAGCATCACCAGCCGAGTCGATATAGCCATGTCCGTCTGTCTGTATGAGCGCCTGGATCTCAGAAACTATAAGAGCTAGAGTCACCAAATTTGGTATGGTGGTTCGTCTATGGGCTAAGCAGATCAAGTTTATCTTAAAATTTTGACACACCCCTTCCGCCTCCGTAAATTAAAAACAAAATTTTTGAAATCTCATAAAACGAAAAATATTAAAGCTAGAGTCCTGAATTTTGGCATCGCGATCGGATAATAAGCTCGGAAGTTATTCAAATCTCAATATTACTCAGTGGTCGGACAAAGGAAAAAGAAGAACATATTGACGTAACAACGCGCTATGGGATACTATTAGTGTTAATCTTATTTCCTTTTTGAAGAATAAGTAAAGGGTCTCTCATAGTCGACTTCGACTGTAGCCTTTCCGACTGGTTTTTTCATGCACTGCTCAATCCGCCCACGAATATTCAATCCAATATTGCCCAATAAATCAAATCTCCTTGATAAAAGATAAATCGGAAAATGAAATGTTGAGTCATCTCCAATACGAATAACTTCATTATATGCTATCAGCAGGGAACGTTTCAAAAAATGCAAAGTCCATGTGTCGCAATTTATCCGCATATCTTCTTGCTTGAACAATAGAATTTAAGCATACTAGTAGTGTGAGTATTGCTTGTGCAATATCATGATCCGTCGATTCTACTTTATGGACACTAATTTCGATGTTATTTTTTTTTCTTCGTCATCATTTTAGCCGAATCTTGCGCTTTTTATTACGTTGGAATTAGAGGCAATGGAAGTCATTTTGTAACAAATATTTTTACAGACAAGAAAAACTGTATATTTATATACATATATGTACTTTTTTTAGAATAGAAACTCTGAAACAACTCTTAAAGCGGACGGACGTGTTTTTTCTCTGCTGCGGAAAATTTCGTCGAGCTCATACGAGAACATACTAAAATAAAAGAAAACCCGTGTATAAACAGTGATCTACACAGCGGTCGCATATCTGTTGCATATTGCTTTCAAATAAATAGACAATAAACAATCAATTAAATTTGTGCCACAAGCTTGACGCGGGAAAACAAATATAAAAAACAACAAATAATTTGAGAGAGCAACAGCTGAGAGCACGAAATACTCAACACACGAAACAGTGCAAAACTCACACTCAAACACTCAAAGAAAACCAAAAACACAATAATCAAAATAATAACGGTTTTAACAAAACACACAAACATTTAAACACCATGCCACCAATAACAAAGAGACTGCGCGAGACATCGAATGGGGAGATAAAGATGAACAAAGGGCAGAACATGAGTTCTATTTTGCAGCTTATCGACGAGCGTTTCAAAGAACAGGGCGAAATGATAGCAAGCAAAATGAGTGAGTCCGAGGAGCGCATACTCTCTGTGTTTCATGAGCGACTGGACGGCATAAGTGCAGAAATGCAAAAGCTTTGTGAGCGCGTCCAAAAACTGGAGACAAATGTTTCTGAAGTGGAGGCGTTAAAGACACAGGTGGGATTGCTTGTGTCAAAACTCTCGACTCATGCAACTGCAGAAGTGGGTAATGACCTCCGCATGCATGGAGTCCCGTTCTGCGAGGGAGAATCTTTAAAAACTATTTTCAACAGTCTTTGTTTCTCACTGGGAATAACACCGGCACCGAAACTAAAAGACATCTGCAGGATCAGACGATGCAAAACACCAAGTACAGTGGTCGATCCAACAATAATTCTAAAACTGGATAACGCACGTGACAAGATCGCTCTCATGCGGGCGGCCGGAAAGCTTAGGCGGACGACAAAGCAACTACTGAACCAGCAGTTGCTGGGCTTTGACTCGTGTACGCCTATCTACTTAAACGAACAGCTGACGAGAGAGACTTACGCTATTTTCAAAGAGGCTATGAGGATGAAGAGAAATAGAATCCTAACGGCAGTTTTCTGTCGACGTGCCTGTGTTTATGTAAAGCGTAGTGAGAAGTCGGAGCCGATGTGTGTTGTGAGCTTTCAAAAGCTCTTACAAATGCAAGCCAAAGCTCTACAATTTCGGCTAATGCTCCGCCAGAATGAGCGTTACCATTTCAATCTTTTCTATATGTATATTTATTTTATTTGCAACAATTGTCGTATTAATGTTTTCTTTCCTTTAATGTATTTCTCTATTATTATTAATGTCATTATTGTTATTTTTTCTTTCTTATATTATGCAATTTCTTGGTGTGCTTCAAATAGGCTATAAAATCAAACTTTTTAAATGTCAGCGAACGGCCATGCCATGATTAGAGTCCTTTGAAAGCAAAATAGTGGTCTGAAAATTTGTCATATAAATGCTGAAAACCTTGTTAAAAAGATGGATGAATTTCGTTATATGTTTGTGAATTCTAATTTTGATATTGTCTGTGTCTCTGAAACGTGGTTTGTCCCTGAATTAAGTGACTTGTCTATTACTTGTGACGGCTGTAATGTTTTTCGTTTTGATCGTGTAAGCAGTGGTGGTGTAGCAGTTTTTGTATCAAATATAATTAAATGTAAAGTAGTACTATAACATCCCTTTGACAGCCCAATAGAATATATATTTTTAGAATTAAATAATCTGAACAATAATATAAAAATGCTTTTAGGATGTGTGTATAGGGCACATAAAAACTTTGACTACTCTGGTTTGACTGACGCAATATCAAATTTAACATTGACGTATACTGACGTCATAATAATTGGGGACCTAAACAGCAATGTGCTGCAAGACCAAAACTTATCAAGCGACATGAATAACCTAGGCCTAAATCTTGTAAATGCATCAGCACCGACTCATTTCTCTGAAACTGCCACTACATTACTTGACGTCATTTTTGTAAATAACGTGCACAGAGTAATGTTGTATGACCAACTCTCAGTACCTGCATTTTTACAACATGACCTGATTTTTCTTTCTTATGACACGAAACTTGACTTTAGTAATCAGACAATTCAATACAGGGATTTCAAAAATATAGATAATAGTAGATTATATAGTGATTGCAGTATGTGTGATTGGAACAGTATTTACTTTCTTCCCTCTGTTGACACCCTGTACAATAAGCATTTACCGATTAAAACCATAGTTATTAAGCCAAAGCTAACTTCATGGTTCAACAGTGATATTAAAAGTGCAATAAAATATAGGGACAAGATGTATGAGAAATGGAAACGTTATAAGACTGGCTATTTTTATCAACAATTTAAGAATTCGAGACGCACAGTAAATAATTTATTTAATAGTGCTAAGCGTCGATACTATGGTATAAAGTTTTCCATGACAAACTCTACACAAACAAGCCGATCAGTCGAGCGAGCGCGACAGTAGGATAGCCTGTGCAGGTCTTCAAAGAAAAGTATTTTCATTATAATGGGATTTAAATATATCGCTTGAAGTCGATTTTGCTTGCATCGAGAGTATTTAGCTTGCGATAGTCTGGCAACATTGGACTGCGGCTGTTGATTGTTTATGTTTAGCGCCACAGCAGACGAAAGGCAAATCAAACATACATGAACAAACGCGTCTTTTCGTTCATTATATCGTCGGGCGGCGCAGCGACTGCGCTGCGACGCATCTGCATAAATTTGATTCTTGAATAACTTTTGAGTTCAATATCCGATCGTACTGAAATTTGTAGCACACATTAAGAGTAGGATACTTGCCATGTGTGCCAAATCTCAAGTCTCTAGCTATTAAACTGCTCGTGTTATCATCTTTTTCGAGTTATGGGCGAAGGGGGCGTGGCATCGCGATGAAATTTTCAGGACACATTAAGCTCAAGCTTTTTATCATGTGTGCCAAATCTCAAGTCTCTATCTTTAACATTGCGTATGTTATGGTGATTTTTCCAATTTTAAAATCAACGGGACATGATATCGAAAATTGAAATAAACTTGATCTGCGTATGGTATTCAGGAACCTACATTCCAAATTTGAAGTCTCTAGCTCTTATAGTTGCTGAGATCCACGCGTTCATACAGACGGACGGACAGACAGACGGACAGGTGTCAATCGACTCGGCTATTGATACTGATTAAGAATATATATACTTTATATGGTCGGAGATGCTTCCTTCTCCCTGTTACATACATTCACACAAATTCATTATAGCCTTTTTTGCCCATTTTTAATGGGCACAGGCTATAAAAATATATGTAGAAGGAACTAAAGGATGTTGGAATTGGAAGAGCTAAATCTGTGATAAATGACGACTTGGATGTAAATGTTCTAAATAGTAGTTTTGTCAACATTAATGTTTGTCCAGCAACATATAATCCGTAGCTGTTTTTATTTTGTTACTATTAGTCAATGTGTTGTATTTGAGTCAATCTCTAAAATTAAATCAAATGCAAGTGGAATTAGTCCGGATTTTGTAAAAATACTACAACTTCCACTAATTCTAGAGCATATAACGCACATTATAAATTACGCGATAAACACATTCACTTTTCCTGACATGTGGAAAATCGCCATGATCAAGCCTATCCCCAAAGCTAAAAACGAGTACAGACCAATAGCAATATTACCGTTCATATCTTAAGTCTTTGAAAAATTATTAGCCGTGAAAATTACAACATTTATGGACACCAACAAATTTCTTAGCAATAGGTAATCCGGGTTTAGGAAAAGAAAAAGCTGCATAACAGCCATATTAAAAATCGATGAGGACATAAGAAGTCATATGGACAAAAGTGAAATAACCTTCTTGACACTTCTCGATTTTAGTAAAGCTTTTGATACGGTAAACCAGGAAACTGTATTAACAAAACTAAGCAGACTATATAATTTCTCCTCAACCGCAATTATGTTAATGAGCTCATACTTGACAAATAGACAACAAGCCGTAGTTTTACAGCAATCCATTTCCGATCGTATACCAACAACGCTTGTATTTCCACGTTTATCAATTTTAGGTCCCCTTAAATTTACAGTATATGTTAATGATCTTCCAAGCGTTTTGTCTATGTGTGAAGTCCATATGTACGCACGCTGATTTCCAATTATATGTAAGTCGTCCTTTAAGTCAAATTAACCTATGTATCATGTTGGGTAATAATGATCTGTTACTGGTTTTTAAATGGGCAAGTAATAATGGTATTTGTTTAAACCCGTCAAAGTGTAAATGTATTGTGATGTATAAAAGGAAAGTAAGTGTTGACAACTTGAATAAACTCCGTGTTGATGACGTAGATATTGAGTATGTAGAAAAGGCTGATAATCTAGGAATAATATTTAACAATACGCTCACATGGAAAGACCTATGGCTTTCTCCGACAGTTTATGCTAACACACCCTTGGCTGCCAGTAAATATAGGAATGTATATAGCGAAAACATTAGTTACGCCAATATTATTTTATGAAATTCCAATTTTTTCCACCGGTAATTTGCTAGTCAGCATAAGCTTAAAGTAGTATTTAACAACATAGCACGCAACGTCTTTGGACTTAAAAGATATGACCATATTACTTGTTTTGCCAATCGTATTTTTGACTTAGACTTCAAAAACTGGACTCAATATAAAACACTAATTACAAAACCGCTTGATTATCTATATGACCAATTACGCTTCTCAGTATCGTTAAGGACTTGTAATATTATATGTCCGAGAATAAAACTTGCATCCTCTGATAAGCACTTTTTTGTATGCGTTGCTCGACTTTGGAATCAGCTGCCATTTGAAATGAAGACCATTAGAAGCACATGAAACTTTAGTTCTAGACTGAAACTTCACCTGCAACAACATATGTTGTAAAGATATTAATAATAATTAAGGTGATAAAGACCATAGTAGTAATAATGACAATCATAATAGTGATAATAATTTTAATAATAGTGAAAATAATATTTATATAAAACATAATAATAGTAACGATAATAATTATAATACCTAAATTAAGATTTGAACTTGATGTTAACATGATAAGCAATATAATACTTGGATAAATTATTAATTTTAATCTTAAGATAAACTTTACATAAGATTGTCAGTGTGACTAGTGCATTAATTAATAAGTATTATAATAAGTATAATTACACGAAAGCAGACCCCAAAAACTCACACGTAGTGAAGTCTGCTGGGCTGCAGGCCACCAGCTACATATACACGCAAAATTGGATATAGAGATCGGCTGGACCGATGACAATGTGTTATATACCATTCGAAAGGGAATTCCTGTGGGTTTAATATGACATACTACTTTCTTAGATCAATTATATATTTTTCGAGGGGGCATAAAGCTCCAATTTTTAGAAGCAGATAGTTGGTAAAATTGAATACGCGTCGAACGGTATTTCATTCACCCAAATCGGATCCGATCCTAAGATATTGGAATTTTAAAATTTTGATGACGTCATCGAGCTGAGATGGAAATCTTGTGTGTTGGTTTGTCTGGACCAATCTTTGAGATATCGGAATGAATTTTCTTGAGCGTGTTACTTCCAAAAATCTAAGAAACTTTTGTTCCAGAACTTTTTTGAAAAACCGCTAGTTTGGCAGGAAAAGCTAGAATAGTTGAAAATTCAATTGAAAACTGCGGCCAAACCATAGACCCTATGAAATTTTTTTTTCATAACTCATAAGCTTATTAAAATAGCTTTAATACAAGTCTAAACTAACTCTGTAAGATTATAACATGATGTAAAAAATTACATGATTAATTTTTTTTCTTTTTTTTTTGAATTTGCAAAAAATTGAGTCCTTAAGTTTGTATTTTTGATTATTGATTCTTAAGCGTGTAGACATTGCGCAAATTTTGTCACATAACACTTGTCAGGCAAAGTTCGGTTGACAAAATATAGCGTTTTCAGTTTGGTGCCGTAAAAAAATTCTGTCGAGATATTAGCTGTTAGATTGGAGCTGGGACCGTTAGTGCCTAATGTGAACAAAATTTAATGTTAAATGATGCCAATGTCAACTACGGATCGATTGGTACCTCAATAATCCAAATCCGATAACTCGTTTAAAAGTTATTATAATATTAAGTCATATGTTACATTATCAAAATTTTATGTAAATTTTAGTGTGCTTGCATATTTATGCAAATATTTATGGTCTATTTTCAATATATTATAGCTATTAAAATTATGCAACTTTTGGTATATAGGTCATATCTGGGATAATTCGTTTTGAATAGATTTTACATTTTTAAGCTACAAATATTTTCCTTTGTGAGTTTTAAGAAAAACACGACATGTAAGAACTATCACGGCCTTGTCAACATAATTGCAATTTAGAGCACCCCACAAAGTAGCGTCGTTGGCTCAGTGTGTAAAGTGTCTGACTCTTACGCGCAAGATCGGTGGTTCAAGTGAAGTGACCGGCTTCAAGTTTTTTTTAATTTTATAATATTTGTAGCAGTTTAATTTGTTTTCTTTTTTTATTTAATTGCAATCGATTTATCATATCACATATGCGAAATAATTCCATTTTGGAACTTTTTTATCTTAGTTTAACAACAGAATGGACTAGAAGAACATGTAAGGATAATTACAGCTCTGCAAACAAAGCTGCAACTTAGCAGGGACTTGATAAATAGCTCGTTGGATTTTCCTTAGTGTCAGAACAGCAGCGACGAGAGCAGAATGTAATGACAATTACAGCTCTTTAAACAAATTTTCAATTTAGCACGCACCTAACGATAGGCTCGTTGGCTTAGTGGTTGATGTGTTAGACTTACATGCGAGAGGTCGCGGGTTCGAGTCCCAGGATATTCTGTTGTGCGATTTTTTAAATTTTTCACCATTTTAATTTGAATTTGTTTATTTTTAAATTTGATTGAAAACTATTTTTGTAAATATTTGAATAGTAGTGCTTTAAATATTTAGTTTAATGCACTCTACGCAAAATGAGATGAAAAATGTTGTATTCTTGCAATTTTATGCAACTAGTTAAAAATGACGCCTATGCATTTGTATTAATTTTAAATGTATGTATTACATCAATTAAAATCCAATATATTACAGACATTGAAATTCTACAAATGTTTGTACATATATATATCCTTTTATCGGGGATAATTAATTTTTGTTTGGCATTCGGCACTGCGCAGAAGAGTTTTTTAAGTACACCAATGCTGTACCTTTTTGCGCAATGTGCGAAATGCCAAACAATTTTTTTTATATCAGAATAGTTTATATATTAAAATGAATATTGTTCGTCACAAAAATTGATATCAGTAATTTTGGGGCGTGAGTATGCTTTCGTCACTAGACTTTTACCTCGTGTAGAGGTTTTTTTTGGGGTTCATATATACATATATATACTTTATAAATAAATATATGGAATGCAAACTTTGAATGTCTAAATTGTATATTTTTCAGCTTAAAGACTATCGGTAAATCCAGAACAATTCCATTTTATGCATGAACTTAATCGACAACAAACAGATTGAAAAGTACATACAGCTATATTTATAATATCAGTGATAGGGCACAGATTTTTGTCGGCCCCTTCGCTCTTCATACTCGAAGCGCAAACGCAGCCAAATTCCTAGGCACATGCGCATTAGCCGTTGGTCAAACTCTTTGTGCTGTAGTGCAAATTGGTATTGGATGCGTATTAGATGCTTGGCCTGGCGCAGTTGACCGCGCTGGATTAACGATATACTGTAGTATAGCTTGCAGCGCGCTTGTAGGAACGGATCACCCAGACGCATGCCAATCGTCAGCTGCTGGAGCGAAATTTTGCCAGCCGTCTCGGCCTGTAAATTTCCAATATTGAGCATGTGGTGGCGAGACTAATGTTATTGTTCCACTTACACATCGCTCAAACTGTTCACCCAGTGCCGAGAAGCCACCCCCCAGCGTGGAGAGCCAGGACATCAAATGCTCAATCTCAATGTGCTTCCATATTGTGTGCGCCAACATATCCGACCACTTGTAGTCAATGGTGTCGCGTTCTGGTGGACACAATGCTAACCATAAAAGCTGAGCACCATGGTCACGTTGTAGCCTTTCATTCAGCACCTTTTGTTGGAGCAGCTCGCGGAGCCAGTAATTGGCAGTGATTGCATCTAATTGCAATTGCAGTCGACGTACGGAGATATCCTTCCCCTTACCGGAATCACCCGACGGCTGCTGAATTGACTTTCGATTGTAGTAGTGGCGGTGTTGCCAATAGTCGCAGACACACACCGTTAATGTCATGTTATGATTGCCGCGAGTGATGCAGTTCGAATTAATATTGAAGCCAAGCACATAAGGTACTGCGAGTTGTCCGTATTCTCAATTTAAGTTTTATACAACTTTACATATTTGCATGTTATGCCACCTGATTCTATAATTACTTTATACAATCTGGCAAGGACAGCAATGATTCGACTGGATATATCGATAAAATTGCTAGTTCGATTGCTCCATAACGTGATGTGAACCTCTATCGACTATCCACAGCTGTTTACACAGCCATGGCTGTTGCGAGCAGTGTTGCCAATTCAGCTTTTTTCCGGATAGATCTGTTCTGTGTTAAACTACTTCATCCGGAAAAATACCAAACTATCCGGAAATCTGTCCTTTTCTTGGTTGGTTTGGTATTCTTCACCATATTTCTTAAAACATCGTATTTGTATAACTAACAATATATTTATATTGTAAAGTTTGCAGTTTTTTCTCTCTTTATTATATTATAATTTAACCTTATTATTTAATTTCACAATGAGGCACAACCTTTCTGTTCAAACGCTATATTTAAAAGTGCTCTTAAACTCGTTGTATCGATATAGTATTCTCTATCTATCATAAATCTATACATAAATTAAGGTAGTTATTGCGATTTTTACAATATAAAATAACAATGTTGCATTCTATTTCACCTCGTGATAGCGAATTCAATATAGATATGGTGTTTAACACCAAGGGCGTCGGCAGCTTTTAAGTAAGGTGGGGAAAATTATGCACGTTCAAGTGGTCCAATTTTGGGCATGCAAAATATATTATAGAACGAGAAAGAAAGATATGGAGTTACTGACATAAGTAGGAAAACGGAAGGAGAAAATAGAAAATTTAACTAATTGTGAGCTAAGTGAGTTAATAGTAAAATTTTAAGTTGGAAAATTGAGTTAGCATTCGATAAAACATGATAGAGTCTATTATAGTCAGAACATAAGATTCTAATAGGCTCATGCAATGCGTAGTTTGATCTACAAAGACGAAGAAGAAGAGGTATATAATTTCTTTATACTCTAAAGGGAACAAAAAAGATTTGCTGTGACATTAATTCCACCGAGTCAATGTCACCGGCAGTAAGTTTATAAAGCTACACCAAGCATTATTCTACGATTAAATAAATAGGGAAGGTTAATTAATTGAAGTCACTAGCATATGAGGGCAGTCTCAGAAATATGGCCAGAAAATTTAAGTTTATGATCTAGAAGAGTACCTAGATCATTCACGATAGTAATCCGGTCAAGATGAACTTCATACAGTGAGTATTCCGCCAAAAAAGGGTTAGATCGGTAAAATGACATTACGTTAAATTTTGAACTGTTTAAATTTAATAGATTCACACAGCACCATGACTGAAAAGAGACAAAATCTCCCTGCAATTTAATATGGCATGGCCAACCCTTATATTGCAGACAAATTTTAATATCATCCGCATACATTAGTACTCCAGAATGTGTTAAAACTGTAGTTAGATTTGTGAACAGTCTCAAAAAGAGAGATGACTATCTTGGGGAACACCAGAAACACTCGAAACAACTTAGAAAAAAGATATTAAATATAAATTTTTGAGTTCCTTGCTTTAAACCAATTATGTCAAGCTTATGTAAGAAAAGGGAATGGTTAACTGAGTAAAAGGCTTTACTGAAATCAGTATTGATGATATCAATTTACTTGTTATTAAGGAAATTTGGACAGATTAAGTTTAAAACCTCCGTTCTAACACTAGTTTTCTCTGACCACGCAATATACAGTCATTAAAAAATAATAATAATTTATTTTTTAATAAATTCAGGTTTTGAAAACAATTTTATGCAGAATTTGGAAGCTAAATAAAGTAATGCTATTAGTTTAGGGGGGGCAATGGTGATTTATGATTTATTTGATGTGCCCATCGAATATCTGATCCATTGAAGCAACTGTCGATAAGGACGACTCGTCGAGAAGACTCGCTTTGTTGGACTATGCGGAAAGAGTTGTGTTATGCTGTTATGAGAGTTACTCTAAATCAGTGCACAATGTGCTCAGTGGTGTCACTTTTGTCTGAGCAAAAAAAAGCTGGATCAACGAACACAAAAGCCAAAAAAACGGAATCCCAGGGAAAAAAGTTAAGAAAGAGCTGATTTTTATAAAATAATGTGTTATTTGTTTTTAATTAATAAAGACATATTTTCATATTTACAAAAAAAAAAAGAAATTCACTTATTATATACATATGTTTACATTAACCAATTCGAGTATATTTTAATATATCGTCAATATTTTCTGCATCAACCTTAGGATAATAGTCTCGTTGTACTAATGTAGTTAGGCAGTTAGGTTGTAGTTGGTAATTAAAACAGCACTTATTGTTTCGGCGCAGTCCATACCTAAAATTGAAGTAAATTAATTTCTAATTTTAAAATAAATTTAAATATGGAACTTATACTTAAAATAGCGATTAACGTTTCAACGTTTATGCTATTTCGAATTTTTGTTTTTACCAAATTCACTTGGCAAAAAACGCGCTCGACGTCGGCATTCGACCAAGGCAGTGACAGCATTTGCAGAGCAACTAAAGCCAATTCATATAAACGGCAGTTTCCGCCAGAATCCCGGTATTTCAGAACTTTTCAGTGTCATCGACATTTTCTCATTGTACCAGGGTCATGTCATTTTACTCACGTTTAATATTATCAAAGTTGGGAATACCAAAATACTCCAGGAAAAAATATTTTCAACAGAAAACGCATCAATCTGTTTCAATATATTTAAATTGTCCGGCAGCCTGAAATTAAAAAAAAAAATTTATTTATCACAACAAATAAATAAAAATAAAGAAAATATTTACCTTTGCTTCAACTGTTTGGCCAGCTTTACTACAAAGCCCGTACAGCCTTCTCGTATTTCTTCTTCTTCGAAGGATTCTATTTTCATTGCCTTGATTTCTTTTTCAAAGTCAAAGCCGTGGTATAAATCGCTTTTGACGTGTTTCTCAAAATCATCGTCATTAATAATGTCTACTTTACTATCAGGAGGAATTATTTTTTGTCTTAATGAGCTGATAGCGAATATAAGATCAATAAAAAGCTTCGTCGCATTAACCGAATTGCTTTGAAAGAATTTGTTGATTTTTTTTGCATGCTTTGCAATATATGTAGGTTTGAATAATAGCAAGTACAAAAGGATTTTGTTGTCACAGAACGATTCATACAGGATTTTATATATATGCAAAACACCCGTGTTAAATCTGTGGGATCCTTCCTAATCTACTCCTTAAGCTCCGTGCTTTGCATCCAGACATCTCCGACTTTTTGTTTATATACTTCCTTTGGCATCTTATCGTCAATTTATTTTGTTTTGTTTCGCAAACGAATTTCACAATGCTAGCGATGGAACACTATGCTAGCGATGGAAGTCGCGCCAATTTAGGGGCGATCTTTTCAGGGAAATTATTCTATTAAAGTAAATATCGATACTTTGCCGATAGAAATACATTTGTAACATTTCAACAGTTCAAATTGAGTAAAAGCACTAAGTAAATAACCTATAGAGAACCCATTTCATACAATGCCACTGTACAGCCAAAACGGCCTGCGACACGGACACCTCCGAAATTCCGAAAAATGCGACGGAGACACTCGACAGACACACGCTTTTTTGGAATCATTTGACGAGGCCGATTTAGTCGGCAGCAAGAGCTCGTAGAGGCCACAGCAAAGCGATAGCGGAGAATGCCGCGACGCTTGCTGTGTGCTATGAGTGTTTATGTATGTATATGTGCATATGTGTGTGCATTGTTGACATATGTATGCATGTTCTTTATGCTTTGCTTCTGTTTTCAGCTTTTTCTATTGCAGGGCAAGCCAGCTGACAAGGGCGTAGGCAGCGGGGGGGGGGGGGGGGCAGACGGGGGCCATTGCCCCCCCCCTACACATGTAAAATTTCATTATTTAGCTTCCAAAATCGTATTCTATCGTAGACTTTTTTTTGTGTTATGACTGAGTCTCCGATACCCTCTACATGTTAAGGTTTTGAAACTAAGTGTGTAAGGTGAATTAAATATTTTTAATTGATTAAACAAAGCTATGCTTTTGATTAATAATCATCCTCTATCTATTTAGAAAATTTCATGCAATCTGCTATAAAAAATATTGAGAGTAATAATGTTTTGACGAACAGGGTATTTCATAGTGCCCCGGCACACGCATTGGCGACCGCCGAAAACAAAATCTTTGGCTGAGTTGGTTGTTCTTCGATTCCAGAGACATAGAACTTTGGCAACAGAGCTTTGTTTCGCTGTCGATGCTTGTTTTGGAATTTGGGTGGAACTTTTAATACCCTCTA
>OY282582.1:15309188-15361851 GCA_958299025.2 Drosophila histrio | reverse complement strand
CTCCTTTCTTCTCGTTGTCATATATACTTATCTGTCTATTTCTTCTTATCTATTAGGCATGCATGTTTGTCTATGTTGTAATTGTCCCTCGGTTTCTGAGCGCCGGGACTGCAGTCCGTGTGGCAACCTAACGCATTGTTGACCCTATCAAGTGGTTGTTCTCACATTTGGCCGCGCAGACCGAGGGATGTTTCAGAAAAATGTTCATTTATGAACAGACGGCGATAAATTGGATGCCCATTGGCCGCGAGGGAAAGGGACTATGTATTGCAGCAACAACTAGGATGGAAAAGGAAAAGAAAAAGGAAGCAAATTATACGTACGTGAAGAGCAGAAAAAGAATGTCCGGCTAACTCAATTATTTAAGGGGGAGAGGAGAACATACCGCGCACCTACAGGCTACGAGGCGTCGGTGGCGATGGCCAACACCAGGGAGACGGCGTCGTTGTGGCCATCTCAGGTAGGACGGGTACGCCTGGGCTCAATGGTGGACCTGTTTGGATAGTCCGTCATTAGTTTTTTTATGTATTATTTTCCATTGCGTACTCACCTTTCTTATTGTTTATGTTTTGGCTGTATTCCTCCATCTTGTTTAGTGTTGTGTACTTTCGATAGGAGTATGCGGCGATAGGCGATGAATCGACTCTATGAATTGATTGTTCGGACTGAGGGCCAGGGTAGGACTACACCCGATAACCGATGAGCTAGGCGGCGCGGCCCCACGAGAAAAAAATCAGTTCGCATCATAATGTATCCAGATATGTATCCTAAATTTTTTCGGAGCGACCAGATAATAAAATCGGTAGTTATTCAAAAACATTTGAAATCCCATATAATAAGCAAATTTATAGGTATACCCTTGACTATTGGTACACAGGACAAACATCGGTGTCCTAATGCAACATAAATATTTTACTGCGATTGAATGATAAACAGGGTGTTGAAAATTGAAATTCTAATTTGGTTTAAATAATAAGCAATTTATATTTTGTATTTTGTAGTTTATATTTGATTATTATATTATTTGTAAATCGAAAAACCGACACCAAATGTACACAGTTCAGAAGCACAAGCAAACGGGAAGAGTAACTTTTAAGTGTGACCAAATTCTATAAACAAGGAAATACTTTTCATAGGTTACATAATGATATTTTTGATTGTTGAATTGTATTGCAACACAGAGAATTTATTTAAGAAAACAATTTTGTGAAATTCCATATAATGAGAAATTAGAAATCTTAATTTTTGCGAACAGGACAATCATCGGGGTTCCAATATATCCTGCAAAATTACATTGCGATCGTATGATAAACTTATAAGTTATTTAAAACATAATATTACGCAGTGGCGGGCCAAGGAAAGCAAAAGAGAACACTGACCTAACAACGAACTATAGGATATTTGCCCATTTAAGGGAATTAATTAATACCTTAAGAATTAAACTAGATATTTGCATATAGTTTTTTATTTTGCATTGAGCTTATATTGGCCGACTCCATAAATACAAACATTAATATTCTGTCAGTCCGTCGGTCAGCAACAATAAAGACTTCAAATTCGGAATGTACTAGATTCGTAAATACCATACGCTGATTTAGTTTATTTTCAATGTTCGATATCTCACCCGCATACGCAAAATGAAAAAAAACTATCAAATTTTGAGATAACTAAACTTAACTTATAACAAACTCTGAACCATTTACTACATTGTGCTGCAAAAAGCAGTAAGGTACCCTCAGAACCAGAACTCGCAAGTAACAGTTAAGACTTTTATTCAATGCGATCTGCTTCATAAAAAAATAAAAATACCGAACCACTCACGCTCTCGCACAGAGCCGAACACTTTTTTCGATTCGCTCGTGCTCTCTGTTTCTTAATGCCTGCCAGGCAGAAAACAGTGTGACAGCATAACACAAAAAATACCAAAAAAACCCAAAAAATCCGTGAAAAGCTGAATGGTCACACTGTTGCGTCAGCTATGCACAACAAACAAATATTAAATCACAAATAAAATAAAATAAAAAATCCCTTCAAAATGCTTTTTGTCGGTCAAATACCACAATATGGGTCTTTGTTGAACCACTTGAATTAAAACTATTTTTTCAATGTTTTCGAACATCTCAATTATGCTTTTTTATACCCTGTGCCCATTGAAAATGGGCAAAAGTGGTATAATGAATTTGTGTGAATTTATAATGTATACTGAAAAAAGTTTTTTTCAAAAATCTTTTCACTTATATTTTTTATGATTTTTTGAAAATTGCTAAAAATGACTGTTTTTGGCTCTTTTTTCTCCTCTTCATACAAAATTATTTTGAGGTCACTCCATTCAAAAAATCATAAAAAATATAAGCGAAAAGATTTTTGAAAAAAAATTTTTGCGGTCACTATTAGAATTGTTTGGAGAAACTTTTTGCATCAAAACATTTTTAAAAATTTTAAATTTAAGACCCGATGACAAAATTTCGAAAAGTGGCCGACAGCGCAGATCATCAGATTATCAAATGCTTTCTCGTTTGCGCAAATGGAATTTGTATATGCTCTCTCGCTTTTGCTAAAAAATGGAATTAAAACAAATTCCTTAATATCTCCCTTATTTATGGGTCGATCGCGATGAAACTTGCAGCAAATTGCTCAGCGTGAGTTACTATTCAACTATCAGTCATGTTAGGCTGAATTATCTTGGAATTTGAGGTTTTCTTCTATTTGCGTGGGCGGGGGGTGATATATCGAAAATTGAAAACAAACTTGATCTGCGTATGGTATTCAGGAACCTATATTCCAAATTTGAAGTCTCTAGCTCTTATAGTTGCTAAGATCGACGCGTTCGTACAGACGGACGGACAGACGGACGGACGGACAGACGGGCAGGTGTCAATCGACTTGGCTATTGATACTGATCAAGAATATATATACTTTATAGGGTCGGAGATGCTTCCTTCTGCCTGTTACATACATTCACACAAATTCATTATACCGCTTTTGCCCATTTTCAATGGGCCGGTGGGGACGTTACATAACGGACGTTACATTTTTTCCACCTTTCAAAAACAGAAAATTAGTGAAAATAACTCTTTTTTTTACAAAACTAATGGAATATTTTTATTAGATATTCTATATTTTCTTATCTTTAAATATTTGTTAATTTTTCGTGTTAAGTATTTTTTTTATTTAGACGAAAAATTCCCTGAAAATTATGAAAGTGCTTGCCAACCTGCAAAATGGCTTCCGTTTTTTGTAACATCCGCAACGGAACTTTGAGAATGAAGATTTTTTTCGTTATATTTGCACCGCACGGTTCAATCACCAAAATACTTTAAAACAAAATCAAACTAAATAACGCTAATATAGTTTCTTCTTAAAAATGTTGGAATTTCTGATTATAAATCCATGATTTTTTCCATCCTTTCCACCTGATCAATGTATTTCTGGTACGTGATGGATGCATTTCGAACTTTTTATGACAGACGCTTGTGTCCCCTATGTTGTCAGGTAATGATATGTTTAGGTAAGTAAACGTAGTGGGTGCAAGTGCCTGTCATATAAATAAGAAATGCATCCTTATTTTTATATGGTGGTGGAGATTAACGTTGGTCCAATGTTTTATGCTCGTAGCTGCCGATATTTATGAATGTAATTCAACCTGGTTTTTCTGGAAAACTACATCAGAAAATTTATGATCCCAAAGATTCATACAAATAAACTTGGGAATTTTTGTCGTAAAATTTGAATTACTGATATAGCTGTGGAATTCTTCAATTTTGCAGTGTTTTGTGAAAATTAACCTATTTGTTGTTTGGTAAAAGGAACCCACACAGTTTGATATACATCGACCAGATCGGTTATATGACAGCTATATAAAGAATTATTCCAAATCTAGTAAATTTTGGCAAGTTGTTTTAAAATCTAAAAATATGTGAACAAAACGAATTTCAGTACAATAGGTTAAAAAACTGCAACGTTAGTGCAAATCGGCTAGATCAGCTACACGGTAGCTGTATAATATTAAGTGGTCCGATCCAAAAAAAAATGGGTACAATAACTAGGAGACCTATATGGCAATAGCATATTAAATTGGGAACTGATATTTTCATTTTAGTCTATACATTTTTTTGCATATTTTACGTATTGGGATGTGTTGCGGACGTTACAAAAATCGAAAAAATTTTTTTTTTAAAACCGTTTAAAAATTTTTTTTTTCTTGTGAAAGTACATTATAAACCAGTCGGAAAGGCTACAGTCGAAATCGACTATGAGAGACCCTTTAACTATTCTTCAAAATTAAAATGACAGTAACAAACTTAGAGACTTATAATAAACCTAAATAAATTTGACGCTGCTCAGATTAGCTTCCGATTAATTAAATATAATTGGTACCCAGGGAAAATCACTGTTAGAGAGCGGAACGTGCAAATCCCTTATTTATGTTACACATAAATAATTAACATACAAATGTTAATCTTAACAAACAAATGTTAAGTAAATAAACATACATTATTAAATATAATACATTGGCATTTATGGTAGAATTTGTTTATAAAAATAAAATTATTGTTTTATTTTATTTTATTACTGTATTGATAAATTTAAAAAATAATAAAAACAGAAAAAAAGTGTGTCTCTGGTAGGTTTCGATCTTCTGGCCACAACGCAAGAGTACGACACCTAACCATTGCGCCAAAGAAGCTATGGTCGATTAATAAACAATTTTTAAAAACAGATAAAAATGTGTCACTGGCAGGATTCGAACCCTAGACCCCACCACAAGAATTCGACACTCTAACTATGCACCAATGAAGCCATAGTTGATTGTTTGCCAATTACTTGTTTTCTACAGAAGTGCAATTAATAATTCAATGCCTCAAGTTGCTGCCTTCTACCATTGTATATATTAAATTTGTTTGCTTCAAATCTCTGGTGTTTATTGTCCGATTTTGTTGAAATTTTCAGTACACATCGGAAGGAAAATAAATTTTATGTATACCAAATATGGATATTGTATTTTTTTTAATTAGTCGAGTTTGTCGGGTTTTTTCCGATTTTTTGGGGCGGGAGGGGGCGTGGCAAATTTCTAAAACAAACTTGACATTTTCGGGGGCCGCAGGAGTATTGTCACCAAGTTTGGTGACCCTAGCTTTTTGCAATAGTGCAAACTATCTTGTTTCTTTACAACAACATGATTTTCTAGATTGTGTGCTTGATTTTTATACCCTGTGGGGGTATATTAAGTTTGTTAAAAATATGTAACGGGCAGAAGGAAGCATGGCCGACCCAATAAAGTATATATATTCTTAATCAGCATCAATAGCCGAGTCGATATAGCCATGTCCGTCTGTCCGTCTGTCCGTCGGTCTGTCGGTCCGTCGGTCCGTCGGTCCGTCCGTATGAACGAAAGGATCTCAGAGATGGTAAGAGCTAGAAGCTTGAACTTGGTGTCCCAGCACTGGAAATTTTTGCAGGCAGATCAAGTTTATCTTTTTTTTTGGATGCCACGCCCTCTTTGCCCACAAATTAAGTAAAAGCTTATAAAGCAAGCAGTTTTGTAGCTCAAAAACCTCATACCAAGGGCAGTTTTGTAGCTAGAGACTTGAGATTTGGCACATATGACAAATATTTTGTGGTCAATGTGTCCAGAAAATTTTATCACGATGCCACGCCCCCCTTGCCAACAAAACGGAAAGGCTTATAACAAGAGCAATATTACAGTAAGAGACTTGAGATTTGGCACATATGATAAGAATCTTAGGGTCAATGTGTCCAGAAAATTTAATCGCGATGCCACGCCCCCTTCGCCCTCAAATTAAGTAAAAGCTCATAAAGCAAGCAGTTTTGTAGCTCAAAAACCTCATAACAAAAGCAGTTTTGTAGCTAGAGACTTGAGATTTAGCACACATGATGAGTATCTTGAGGTCGATTTGTCCAGAAAATTTTATCACGATGCCACGCCCCCTTCGCCCACAAATTAAAAAATAAAGAATTACTAGAGAATTTTATCTAGAGTGAATTTGAGCGGGTTCCTGTAGACCCACAGGGTATATTACGGTCGGGCTCCCGACTGTTCCGCTTGTTCATTATTTCAAATGAACTCTGTCAAGAATCGCTTGAATAGAATCCTTGATCTGGTATTTATCAATGACTTTGTAAATACTGCCGTCTCTAGGTCATTCCCACTATAAGTCCCTGCTCTAGAAATTTCTATTTCAATTTCTAAGCCCCTTAATCCGCTTTTACTATGCAAACAAGTACCTCGTCGCTGTTTTCGCAAAAGAAATTATTCACTGCTTAATGAACTTATTCTTGCAACCGACTGGCCCTTTTTAGGAAAAGCGGTGGACATTAATACTGTCCTTATTACCTTCTATATGACCTTGAACACACTCCTTGATGTGTGTATCCCCAATTTTATACCCTTGTCGTGTTCATCAAAGCCCCCTTGGTTTACACCCAGACTATCTTATTTAAAATGTTTAAAATCAAAACATTTCAAAAAGTTTAAGAAGTCTGGTTCAAGTTTTGACTGGTCTAAATATTCTGTGGCCAAGTCGAAATTTGCTCTGCTTAACACTTATTGCTATGAGAACTAGTTCGTTGCAAGAGACAGTTTTCCCGTGACCCCAAACAATTTTATAAATTTTTTAACTTGAAGAATAAATCTCCGAATTTACCTTCGACGATTCTGCAGCTGCTGAACTTTTTGCTAAATTTTTCCAATCAACCTATTCTACTATTTCCCTCATTAAGTCTTTTAATCCTTATAACATAATATCCTCTAATAGTATATTTGCTCCCCATATTTCTTACAACACCCTCTTCTCTTCGTTTATGTCTTTAAAATCTACTTTCTCTCCTGGGCCTGACAACATTCCTAGTTGTGTCCTTAAGGAGTGCTGTACTTCTCTAACCGCACCGTTGCTAAAGCTTTTCAATCTATCCCTGGAATCTTCCGTCTTTCCACATCTTTGTAATGAATCCTATATAATTCATCTCCACAAAATAGGTGGCAAGTCTGATATTTCTAATTACAGAGGCAGGCTATTCCTAAATTTTTTGAAAAAATCCTTGTTTTGGCTTTGCAACACCTCTGTAAAACAATTATTTCTCCTGTCCAACATGGCTTTGTAAGGGGCGGTCTACCACGACCAATTTGCTTGAATTTTTCACATTGGTAAATGAGGCATTTCAAAAAAAAGGCAAACTGATGTTATTTATACTGACTTCAGTAAAGCCTTTGACTCTGTGAACCACAACCTATTACTCCACAAACTTGAATGTATAGACTTTCCTCTCGCCTTTTTAAGTTGGATATCCACCTACTTAACAGGGAAAACCTAAAAAGTGCTCCTTAGGTCTACCGTTTCTAGTTCGGTTCAAGTTACTTCTGGTGTACCTCAAGGTAGTCACTTGGGACCTTTATTTTTTACCCTTTTCATTAATTGCAAATTGAACTTTAATTTGCACATCTCTACAATAATTAATGAAGCCAGAGGAGTACTTGGTTTTATTAAACGCTAGTTGAAAGAATTCAACGACCCTTTCACCACTAAACTCCTTTATGTCTCTTTAGTCCGACCTATCCAGGAATACTCTTCATGTATATGGTGTCCTCAATACTTTTTGCCCTACGTGGTTTAAACTGGGATCCTAACCTTCGTTTACCATCGTACTCAAGTAGACTTCTTCTTCTGAATCTTCCGCCTTTTGTCCATCGTAGAAAAACTCTTTGTGTGATTTTTCTTCACAAATTGATTATTGGCGAGATTGATTCTAGTTTACTCTTAAGTCGACTAAATTTTTCGGTCCCCCTTGGGCCCACCAGAAATTACCGTCGAAGTGAGATGATCCGTGCTGTGGACCATACTAGCCAAGCGACAATCAGGAACCGAGCAGTCGTGACCGAAATATTGGCGGTGGGAACAAAAATTAGTCTGGAAAAGAATAGTTAGATTGAGTTTTGTCTTTTTTTTTTTAATAATTTTGTTTATTTTTTTATTTGCCTTCTGGTTTTCGTGTGTAATATTTAAAAACAAGCCGATCTGTCGGGGCGGGAGCGATATTAGGGTATCATGGCTATAGTCGAATCCGAAAAAAAAACTTAGATATATAAATATCACTGTGGAAGACATTCCACGCTATTGACGCAGTATTGGATATAGAGATCGGCTGGGTCGATTGCAATTAGTAACATATAAGGTGCGCGAAATAAGTAAGTGGGACACTACGTTGTAAGGTATAGCAACTAAACCATTAAATATATTTTCAAAAAGCAAATTTTTATATTAACTTAATAATATTATCAATAGACCTTAACATAATTAAATGAAAAAAAATTAAGAAAATTAAGAAAAAAATTAAGACAAATTATTCTGAAGCGAAATAAGTAACTAGGACAAATTCATTAAATGTATGTCAAAACTTAAAAAAAGCAAATCAAAAATTTTTAAACGATAAAAATATCTTAAATAGAACACCCTTGGTTGTTCAACACCTTTACTATCCGTCGTGGCATTGAATTGACCAAGTTTTGAAGCATTTGGATATCCAATTTATCCCATTCTTGAATAATGGCTTCTTTTAATTCCTTTAATGTCGAAAATTGCTTCCCATTGGCATAAACCCGTTGAGACAAGATGCCCCAAAGATTTTCAATCGGATTTAGGTCCGGGCTGCGTGCTGGCCAGTCTAAAAGAGGGATTTGTGAATTTTTAAAATAAGCCTTAGTGAACTTTGCGGTATGGATGGGTGCATTATCCTGCTGGAAAATCCAGGTATCACCGAAATTATCTTCTCCAAATTGCACTAACACACTCTCCAGAAGCTCAACATAATTTTTTGCATTCATTCTATGGGTTATAAAACACATGGGAGTCTTTCCATTAAAGCCGAACGCAGCCCATATCATGAGAGACCCTCCGTGGAAGTTTCTGGACACGTGGACTTTTTTTGGGCTTCGCACATCGCGGTAATAATAGCGGTAGCCATCAGGGCCATCTAGATTGAACTTTTTCTCGTCGCTAAAAATTACATTTTCCCATTCTTTATCCCAAAATTTATATTTGTTGGCAAACTGTAATCGAGCAGCTTTGTGCCTAGGTAGTAGTTCCAGTTTTAATAGTTTTTTCTCATACGAAACATTCTCGGAACTCTTCAAAATTTGTTGCACACGTCTTGTGGATATCGGCAGAGACAAATTGCTCCGTATTTGGGATGCGCTGATGTTTTCTTTGACCGCTAGATTTTTTATTCGTCTTTTGTCCCGGTTGTTAACCAATGGTGGCCGACCACACCTGAGTTTTTTCCCATGATTTTCTGTGTTTTTTATCAATTTTTCCACCGTATTCTTATTTCTTCCAACCTTTTCTGCAATTTTGCGTATTGACATCCCCGAATCACGCAGTGTCAAAATTCTTCCACGCTCGATATCGGTTAAACGACCAAAACCTGACATTTCTTAACAAAAAAATCAATTAGGAGTTGTTACAAATAATGAATTTAGTCAAAACTCACTTATTTTGGTTTTTTTTTAACAGTCTGAGCAGGATTCAATATAAAAAGTTCAAATATTACGTGGTCAACTATTCGCAAATGAAAACAAACTAATCCGTCCCATTTATTATTTCGTTCGCAAAGTCGAAGTTGTCTTCTATAAATAAACATAACGGGAAAACCTTGCGGTACTATTTCGAAATTCTTTGCCCACCGCACAAGCACACTATAATCGAAATATAGGAGGAAGAGACAAAACGCAGAGTTGCATTTTGCGGTTAATACAACGTGCCAAATCTTTGTCCCATTTACTTATTTCGGGCACCTTAGTTCGAAAGATATTTGGTATAGTATGACATACTAATATCTCGCTCGTTTAGAAATTTTTCGAGACATAGACATTTGGGCATAAAGCAATTCTTAGACACAGGTATTTGATACAATAGAATACGCGACGAAGTGTACTTCATTCACCCAAATCGGACTATTCATTGCAATGATAATGAAATCTTAAGATTTTGAAGACGTAATCATGCTGATATCAATCTTTGAGATATCGAAATAAGACTTTAATTATAAAACTCTTTTGAAATAACCACTAGTTTGGCGGGAAAACGCTCAAAAAAGTTAAAAATACAATTGACAACTGTGGTCAAACCATTGAACCTAGAGCAGCTCTTTAAAATTATTATATTATTTTGATATGCAAAAAACGGAGACCAAATGTTTGCACTTTTGATTCTTTTTCCTTAAGCGTTGACATATAACACTTGTGTTCGTGTTTTGCCTACTTCTGTTTGTTGCGCATTGCCTTTTTTTCCCCTTCGCTTATTCCTACATTCTTTTTGATTATGAGTGCGACCGGCACGCGTTGCCTAAAAATGCCTGGGCGCAAGTAAAAAACAAGCCGATCAGTCAAGCGGACTCGACAATAGGATACTCTGTGCTGGTCTTAAAACAAAAGTATTTTGAGAAAATTAGCTATAAAACTGCTCTTGTTATCAGCTTTTTCCAATTGTGGGCGAAGGGGGTGTGGCATCGCGATTAAATTTTCTATACTTTATATATCGTGTGCCCATTAAAAATGGCCAGGGTATAATGAATTTGTGTGAATGTATGTAACGGCCAGAAGGAGGCATCTCCGACCCTATAAAGTGTATATACTCTTGATCAGTATCAATAACCGAGTCGATTGACACCTGTCTGTCTGTCTGTCCGTCCATCCGCCCGTCTGTATGAACGCGTAGATCTTAGCAACTATAATAGCTAGAGACTTCAAATTTGGAATTTATGTTCATGTATACCATACGCAGATCAAGTTCATTTTCAATTTTCGATATCTCACCCCCCGCCCACGCAAATTGAAGAAAACTATTACAGCCTCAGATAACTTAACAGATAGTTGAGCTGAGCAATTTGCTGCAAATTTCATCTCGATACACCCATATTTAAAGGAGATATTAAGGAATTTGTTTTTAATGTCATTATTTCATAATTGTTGGCCAAAGAAAAAGTGCATATACAAAATGCCATTTGCGCAAACGAGAAAGTATTTGATAATCTGATGATTTGCGCTCTCGGCCGCTGTGTGGCGCTATACATTGTGTCAGTGTGGCGCTATACATGGAGTCAGTGAAAAATACTGAAGGCCACACTTGATAACACAGCTTATCTTAAGAGTGTAACAAAATATAACAATGTGCTGCAAGTTTCATAGCGATCGACCCACAAATAAAGGAGATATTAAGAAATTTGTTTTAATTCTATTATTTCATAATAATTGGTCAGTTGACCAACACTGTCCTACAACAGTTTAAGAGTTGCCCAGCACTGACAAACTGAATAATTACTATTATTATATTAATTTATATTTGCGATTGCTAAAACGTATGGTTGACAATTCTACGTTTCTATCATAATTATTAAAATAATTAACATTTTTTGCATAACCAAACCCATGTATATAAACATTCCCTTAAATTACAAAAATAATTGGTTTGGCGCGCAATAAAATAACAGCTCTGTCTGAGAGAGACTACTGCCAGACTACATGCAAATCAAAAATTTCGTTTGTTGCAATTTTGGACGCAAGCAACATCGATTTCGAGAGATTCCAATAACGATCTTCAATTTATACGTTCCTATTTAAATAATTCAAATAAGTTGGAAAAGTGACCCCTTTACAATTGTATTGGCCTCCTCGAGGTGTTCCCGAGCGGCGATATATTTAAATGTATATGAAGACATGAATAAAAGCATTTACACTATAATTATAATACTTTTTTCAAAAAACTTTTATTTCAAGATCAGCACAGGGTATCCACCTGTCGCGCCCTCTCGACTGATCGGCTTGTTAACATTGCTGATGTTATGGTGATTTTTCTAATTTTAAAGCTTGTTATCGAAAATTGAAAATAAACTTGATCTGAGTATGGTATCCAGGAACCTAAATTCCAAATTTGAAGTCTCTAGCTCTTATAAGTAGTTGCTAAAATCCATGCGTTCATACAGACGGACAGACGGACGGACGGACAGACGGACGGACAATCGACTCGGCTTTTGATACTGATCAAGAATATATACACTTTATAGGGTCGGAGATGTCTCCTTCTGCCTGTTACATACATTCACACAAAATCCTTATACCCTTTTTTGTCCATTTTTAATGGGCACAGGCTATAAAAAGTATAAGGGTCTAAAAAGATTGATATTGTGTCTCCCCTTTTTAAACCCTTTACTTTAAATAAGTAAATAGGGTCTATTAAGTTTGTCAAAAAAAAAATGTGCGTAACAGGTCGAAGGAAGTCCGGCAGACCCCATGTATATATATATCAGCATCACCAGCCGAGTCGATATAGCCATGTCAGGTCTGTCCGTCTGTCTGTATGAGCGCCTAGATCTCAGAGACTATAAGAGCTAGAGTCACCAAATTTGGTATGGTGGTTCGTCTATGGGCTAAGCAGATAAAGTTTATCTTAAAATTTTGACACGCTCCCTTCCTGCTCTGTAAATTAAAAACAAAATTTTTAAAATCCCATAAAAATATTAAAGCTAGAGTCCTTAATTTTGGCACACTGGACAAGCATCGGGGTCCTAATGTATCCTAATAATAAACTGTATAATAAACTCGGAAGTTATTCAAGACTTAATATTACCCAGTGTCGGGCCAAAGGAAGAAGAAGAGCATATTGACGTTACAACGCGTTATGGGAACTATTAGTGTTACTCTTTTTTCCATTTTGAAGAATAAGTAAAGGGTCTCTCATAGTCGACTTCCACTGTAGCCTTTCCGACTGGTTGAAGCCTAACTACGCCCATGTTGTTATTTATGTTAACTATGCATTTGTTCATATGTGTACGTATGTCTATGCATACATCCATATGTACAAATATTGTGTGTTTATATGAATAAAACCAAGCCTTATTATATTGCTCTAAAGTTGCCTATATACTATACTACGAGTATATAGTTATCCCCTATTTGGCTTATCTTCGCCACCCGGCAACCGTAATAAGGCGATCGCGATAACACCAATAATATTAATCAAACCGTGCCAATACCGTTCGCGTCCATTACAAGGGTATTTTAGTTACTTTCTGAGCTTCACTCCGAGCGGTCGTAGTGCGTTGCAAAGAATTATTCGAGAATCGAACATAATTTAAATACTTTGTGTCAACTATTGAAATACTGAATATGAAATTTTATTTGTTGGTGATTAGTGCTGTTGCCTATTTGGCATACGTTAGTTCCGGTAAAGTTTTTCTGTTGTTGCTGTTTTATCACTTACATAATGTTTTTTTTTAACTATGGATTGCTAAGTTATTTGATATTTTGCCTTATAATCGGACTCGGTATCTTATCATTGTTTAAATATACGTACATACATAGGTGGTATTTGCTTACTGTTCGATAAGTTAGGGCCTACATTTTGTTCAACTGAAATTTTTGTTGTATATATAGCCGGCAATCACTTTCCCTACAATTGTTTAATTTATTACGTAAATGTTACATGTAAATCCAAATTTACTTTAAATATACGCTAATAGTGCTTTGGCTTGGATACAACTGGGCTAGTAATTTAAACTTGGTTATTCCTTCACTAACTGAAAGAATGAGTCATCGAGCCATGAGTCAATGCAAGTTATATACAGTATACTGCGCTTAGCTGTCTCGATGCTTAGCTGCATTGGTAATATAGCTGCCTCAAAAATGGGTAAAATAAAGCGCGTGGTTGGCTTAACTATAAAAGAAAAATTACGTTAGCTGCATTTTTAAGATAGCTGCCTCCAAAATCTCTGCAATCGAATTGAGGCAGTTAAGTGAATAATACTGTACTAATAAAAACTCGGGTGTACATACTTGCATATATCTAGTACATATCATACATGTGAGATAAATACAGTGATTCATATTATATATTTTATACCCAGATTGTTCATAGATAAAAATTAAATCATCTTAAGTAAAGATGTTGAAGCGAATTGAGTATTATCAGTGTTTAGAATTCGTCAAATAAGTTAATGAATATAATAGTTAAGTGTATCCATGTATTTATGTCAAAGTTATATGTATAATATATACATATATATCTATATATATAAAAGTCTTTGTCCTGACTGACTGATTCACTGAGACATCACGCTGTAGCCCAAACGGGTTAAGATATCGAGCTGCAATTTCCACACAACATAGCTGAAACATAAATATAGTGCAATAAGGGCGCGTTTTTCGATATTCTAACTGAAAGGGGTTAAAAATTGGTCAAAGGTAAAGGTCAAAATTGCTAAGTATGAATTTTTTTTTGTTTTTTGAGCAATCTCAACCAAACTCATAGATTATGTATTTCTTACTCATTGTTACATTCTGAGAAAATTTGATCAAGATTGGATGACTAAATGATATAGCTGCCACATGAACAATCGGTTGTAATATAAACTTTTGTATTAAGAGCTTTGCTGTTTTTTGAGTTATCTCAACCAAACTCACAAATTTTGTATTTTTAGACCCTTTACTTTGAAAAAGTAAATAGGGTCTCTTAGGTTTGTCAAAAAAAAAATGTGCGTAACAGGTCGAAGGAAGTCCGGCAGACCCCATAAAGTATATATATTTTTGATCATCAGCATCACCAGCCGACTCGATATAGCCATCTCCGTCTGTCCGTCCGTCTGTCGTATGAGCGCCTAGATCTCAGAGACTATGAGAGCTAGAGTCACCAAATTTGGTATGGTGGTTCGTCTATAGGCTAAGTAGATCAAGTTTATGTTAAAATTTTGACACTCCCCCTTCCGCCTTCGTAAATCGACGGTAGCCTTTCCGACTAGTTTAACTTGTATTTGAATGTATTTGTTACATTCTGAGATCGGATGACTATATCATTAAGCTGCCATAGGGACAGTGGCTCTTGGTGGTATAATAAACAATCAAAAGCAGCGGGGGAGAGGGTGCAGTATCTGCAAAACATTTAGCATGGGCGGTACAATATTAATATGGAAGATCAATAAAAGCGAGAGTAAGAGAGAGAGAGAGAAAGAAAGAAAGAGACTTCTCTCTCTCTTACTCTCGTTTTTGTTGTTCGTCCATATTAAGAATTAAAAAAGAAATGAAAACACAGCCGTTAGCACGGAGCCAAATCTATAGCAATTTTAACTGACTGAGTCCAAGACAGTGGAGTGACGCTTCGATCGTCATGCTCCGGCGATAGCTGTGAAAAGTGTTCCCCACTTGCGCACCACATTTCTTCCCGACAGCGAGCGTAGCAAGCCGGGGGTTGGCAAGCTAAGCGAGCAGGGGCGAAGCCCCCTATTATAGTATATTATATACTTATATACAGTGATGGAACAAATAATAGAAACGTCATCTGAAATTTAATAGTTAATAATGCGAGTATGAGGAAATTTTGGACTAAGGTACTTTAGTTAGGTGTACCTTTTGTGCATTTTTCTGGTGAAATAGAAGCTTTATCCGTTGACTTGTAAGGGGAAAAAAAGTTTTGACTTAGAAGATATATATAGAAACGTCAATAAATTTTGTTATAATATTAATGCGAAACGGATGAAATCAGCTAGTTTATATACCATTAGATGAAATGAAGATCAAAATCATGTTAGATTTAAAATAGGTCGTTGTCCACATATTCTAAAGCAGGGGTGCGCTAAGCTGCCTTATGGATGTGCACGCACTAATACAAATAAAGAAAACGCACGCAAGTGTACACTGAAAAAAATAACTTTTCTTCAAAAAAACCAAAAATTAAAATATAGAAATTTTTTTTTTTTAATGCTGATTTAGGAATTCATCAATATCTATTTTAATTTTGGTTATTGATAATTTTAGTAGCGCTTCCAGGTTATTATTTGTCAATCGACTTCTGTGACAATTTTTAATAAATTTTAATGTTGAAAAGGCGCTTTCACAAATGTATGTACTTCCAAACATTGCGTACATTCTTAAAATATTATTTCTAAGTAAAGGGTATTTTCTTACGCTTTCCGATTTCCAAAAATCAAGGCCTTTTAAATTATACGATTTTAATTCTAGGTCGCACTGCAAATCGCATAGTTCCAGTTGATACTCTGGATTTTGGTCAAGTATATTACAAGTTATAAAAAATGTCCAAACTCTTTTTTATTATTTCAAAATCTTTAAATCTCTTTTCAAAATTTTCTTTCAATACATACATATGGTTTTTAAGCTCTGTGAAATCATATGTGGTTATTTGAAATTCATCGAAGACTAATTTTAAACTAGGAAAAGTAAATAATTTTTTCATTTGCAAATCAAATAAAAATATGTTTATTTTGGCCTTGAAGGGAACTATTCAGATGATTTAGGTGGGTTGTGAGATCAGTCAAAAATGCTAGATCAATAAATCGAATTTTGGCATTTGCAACTCCAGAAATTCAACAACATTCTTTCTCAGCTCAAAGAAACGCTCAAGGCATTTCCCTCGACTCAACCATCTCACTTCCGTGAACATAAGCAGGTCCTTGTATTGGCATTCACATTCCTCAAGGAAGAGCTTAAGCTTGCGATGTGTTAATGAATTATGCCCTCCTCTGATATTGTTCACAATTTTGATAACAACATTCATTGTGTGAATATTATTCGTCCATTTGAAGCACAAGGACTCTTGATGAATCGCACAGTGAAATGATGGTACCTGAATGTCATTTCTTTTTAAATGTCCAATAAAGCCATTCGATTTTCCTAACATAGCAGGTGCACCATCCGTGCATACGGCGGATAGTTTTCTAAATTCTTGTTTTAATTGTAACCTTTCTGTTACCGCATTAAAAATATCGACTCCCTTTGTGTTTTCAAGAAGTGGAATTAGTGCAAAAATCTCCTCAGTTATATTAAATTATTGGTCAATCATTCGAATTGCTAATATTAATTGACTGATGCCAGAAATATCGCAAGACTCATCTAATGCAATAGAAAAGTATGAGCATGACTCTAACTTTTCATTTAAAATTGTATCCAAATAAGAGTTGAGATTCTGAATTCTGCGGGTCACCGAAGATCTTCATAATGAAACAGTCTCAATTAATTTAGCAGACATATTTCCGATTTCTCCAAAACAGCTTAACATTTCCTGGCATACCTTTTCAATAAACAGACCATCTGAAAATGGCTTACATTGTTGAGCAATAGCTAAGCTGGCTAAATATGATGCTTTCTTTGACGCTTGACTATTTATTTCTGAAATTAACATAATTTTACTTTGTTGATCATATGTTTCTTCAGAGTTTTGTTCAATGTATTGAAGAATTTGCTGCGCATCAAAAACATAAAATTCTTCAATAATATTCCTATATGCCGCCATCAAGCTTTCCATTATTTCTAGCGGATGACATATTAAGAAATGCCTTTCACAATTATATTTGGTGTTTGTCGCTAATATTTTTTTGCATAACAAACATTGCAATTCACATTTGAAGTTTTCGGCGAAGAAAACACTTGCCCGTTCATCACACATTTTACCGAAACAAAATCATAAATTAAATCACAAATTAAATCACAAATTAAATCGCAAATCGAATCACAAGTGAAAAAATGCTAAAAGAACACACGTTTCACAAAGAAGTTAAGTTTTTCGTTTTTCAGTGTAAAGCAAACGATAAGACAACAACAAAATACATTCGAATTAGCACCGCTAAAATTAAGCAATGAAATTGTTTTTGTTTTGCCAGCAACGAATTTTGACGGAAAGCAAAATGTGAAAAATTGTTTGTGTAACTTGCAACGTGCGCCAGAAGCATACCCATGTGTAAGCTCACACACTTCCATATGCTATGTGCAATACAAAAACAAATGTGCGTCGTGTGTATAGGCGCTGCGCACCTCAGTTTTAAAGTATAAGAATAATATTATGTCAAACGATGATAAAAAATTTAAATAACATAATACCAAGTGTTTTTTGCAATTCATTACAATGTAAAACAAGAGAAAAGGCAGAAGTGCGCAACCTCAGAAAGGTTCGTCAATCTTTTTGTTCGTCCTTAATATCTCCTAATTTCGATAATTTTCCAAAAGGAACTAAGTAGCTGTGAAGTAAAAAATCAGCTAATTGATGAAGATTCAAAAGATCTCTCTAATACGAAAGTACCAATCCTAAGCAATTAAAACGATACAAGTCGGTTATATTTTTCCAAAAGCCATCTGATGCAAGCAAACTGATACAATGTGTGGTGATCCGATAAAACGAAGTTACATTTGTCTGGATTTGACTAAAAGCGCAAGCTAGATGCCCTAAACATACTTTTTATGGCCCAAACCTCCCTATAAAAACATATAAGCATGTTGGTGGAAAAATAAAGCTATGGGGATGTTTTTTAGAATCGGGTGTTGTTTCAATGCATTGTATCAAAGATAACATTTCTGCTATAGGCTACGTAAATTATCTTGGCTGACTGCTACCTCATTACGGAGAAAAATCCAATTAAAGTTGGGGTTTTAGCAAGATAATGACACCAAACATTGTTAAAAACTTGCTAATAAATGGTTACAGGACAATAGAGATTCCCTTATGAATTCGCTTTTGAAATCACCAGACCTAAACCCCATAGAGCACCCCTGTGTTAATGTTAAACAAGCCGGTCAGTCGGGGCGGGAGCGATAGTAGGGAACGATATTCTACAGTCGAAGCCGACTTTGAGAGACTTTACTTATTCTGTAAAACTCTCGACTATTTCTTATTATAGTATAAAACCACCCGTTCAGTCGAGAGGGCGCGACAGTAGAAAGCCCTGTGAAGGATTTAAATATATCTCTTGAAATCGATTTTTCTTGCATCGAGAGAAGCTTGTTTGCGATAGTCTGGCAACGTACTGCGACTGTTGATGTGGAAATTGTTTATTGCTTAAGTACTATGATAGTAATGTAATATTATCAAACATGCGTATAGGCAATTCTTCCTATTAAGTATTTTATTATAACCATCAGTTTGAGATTTCAGTGCTCGACAACTCCTAAACAATAGTGCTGGAAAGTTTTATCATATGCGCTCTCGTTCTGCAGTTCACAATGTATAGCGCCACAGCGGCCGACATGTCGCGACAGCGCAAATCAGATTATCACATGCGCTCTCGCTTGCTCGAATGGCATTTTCACATGCATTCTTCCTCTGGCCAACAATTATGAAATAATGGAATTAAATCAAAATTTCTTAATATCTCCATTATGAGGCTGTGGTAAATTTTTTTGATTTGCTTGGACGGTGGTGAGAGGAGGGCTCATTGCCATTAAAAACTACTCTTGCTCAAAACGGTAACCGCTTTTACGGTCATCTCATAACAAATTCGAAAAAAAAACTACAAAACGCATATCTTGAAAACTAATCAGAGAAAATTTTATTAAAATTCATTTTAGTGTTAAGGAGGCCAACATCTATAGAAAAAAAATATTAAGACTCTGAAGCCGAAAACTGTCAATATTTGTAAACTAGTGTAAATAATTTAGCAAAGATCAATAAATCACTGCGGACGGCAGTCCGCGCTAGTGACGAAAGCAGATCCCAAAAACGCACACGTAGTGAAGTATGCTGGGCTGCAGGCCGCTAGCTATATATACACGCAATATTGGATATAGAGATCGGCTGAACCGATCGCAATGTGTTATATATCATTCGAAAGGTAATTTCGGTGGTTTTAATATGACATACTATTATCTCTGATCTGTCAGATATTTTTCGAGATATAGCCGTTTGCATATCTTTGTCAAACTTTGCACGTTTGAATGTGGAGCTTCGGTTGAAGCATAAAGCCCCAATAATTAGATGCAGATAGTTGGTAGAGTTGAATACGCGTCGAACGGTGTTTCATTCACCCAAATCGGACTATCCATTCCAAAGATAATGTAATTTTAAAATTTTGATGACGTTATCGAGCTGAGATGGAAATCTTGTGTGTTGGTTTGTCTGGGCCAATCTTTGAGATATCGGAATGAATTTTTTTGAGCGTATTACTTCCAGAAATCTAAGAAACTTTTGTTCCACAATTTTTTTTGAAAAACCGCTAGTTTGGCGGGAAAAAGCTAGAATACTTGAAAATTCAATTGAAAACTGCGGCCAAACCATAAGCCCTATGAAAATTTTTTTACATCACTCGAAAGGTTATTAAAATAGTTTTAATATAAGTCTAAACTAATTCTGTAAGATTATTACATGATGTAAAAAGTACATAATTAATTTTTTTTTTATACCCTGTGCCCATTGAAAATGGGCAAAAGTGGTATAATGAATTTGTGTGAATGTATGTAACAGGCAGAAGGAGGCATCTCCGACCCTATAAAGTATATATATTCTGAATCAGTATCAATAGCCGAGTCGATTGACACCTGTCCGTCTGTCTGTCCGTCTGTCCGTCCGTCTGTATGAACGCGTGGATCTCAGCAACTATAAGAGCTAGAGACTTCAAATTTGGAATGTAGGTTCCTGAATACCATACGCAGATCAAGTTTATTTTCATTTTGCGATATCTCACCCCCCGCCCACGCAAATAGTAGAAGACCTCAAATTCCAAGATAATTCAGCCTAACATTACTGAAAGTTGAAGTATAACTCACGCTGAGCAATTTGCTGCAAGTTTCATCGCGATCGACCCATAAATAAGGGAGATATTAAGGAATTTGTTTTAATTCCATTTTTTGGCAAAAGCGAGAGAGCATAACAAAATTCCATTTGCACAAACGAGAAAGCATATGATAATCTGATGATTTGCGGTGTCGCCCGCTGTGTGGCGCATTGTGTCATGTGACATGTGGCGCCATCCATCGGTTACACTCAGAACTATACATTGTAAAGTAAATTAATATTAGCGATTGTTAACACGCATGTTTGTTAAGATAATACATAAACAAATGAACAGAATAACCACGCTAAGCAATTTGCTAAAAGTTTCATAGCGATCGACCCACAAATAAAGGAGATATAAAAGAATTTCTATTATTAACATTATTTCATAGTTGTTGGCAAGAGCGAGAGCACATATGACAATCTTCTTTGCACTATCGCTCGCCTTGTCTTCCTCCCGTGAATGTATTTGCGACTGTTTACACTCATCTTCGTTGAGATAACACAGCTTAAATTGACAGTACGACAACGCTAAGCAATTTGATGCAAGTTTCATAGCGATCGACCCACACATAAAAGAGATATTAGGGAATTTCTTTTCTTGCCATTATTTCATTATAATTGGCCAGTTGTCCAACACTATCCTACAACAGTCTGGGAGCTGTCCAGCACTGACAAACAGAATAATTACTATTATTATATTAATTTATATTTTCGATTGCTAACACGTATGGTTGACAATTCTACGTTTCTATCATAGTATTAAAATAACTTAAATTTTCTGAATTACCAAAAACCATATATATAGACATTGCCTTATATTTCAAAAATAAATGGTTTGGCGCGCAATATAATAACAGCTGTGTGTAAGAGAAAGAAACATGGGGTGTTGCCAGACTACATGCAAAGTAATTCCACTATAATTAAAATACTTTTCCAAAATACTTTTATTTTAAGACCTGCACAGGGTATCCACCTGTCGCGCCCGCTCGACTGATCGGCTTGTTTACTTTTTGTGAAATTGCAAAAAATTGAGTCCTTAAGTTTGTATTTTTGATTATTTATTCTAAAGCGTGGAGATATTTCACAAATTTTGATATACAACACTTGTCAGGCAAAATTCGGGTTGACAAAATATAGCGTTTTCAGATTGGTGCCGTAAAAAAATCCTGTCGAGGTATCAGTTGTTAGATTGGAGCTGGTGGGCCCGTTAGTGCCTAATGAGAGAAAAATTTAATGGTTTATGATGCCAATGTTAACTACGGATCGATTGGTACCTCAATAATCCAAATCCGTTAACTCGTTTAAAAGTTATTATAATATTAAGTCGTATGTTACAGTATCAAAATTTTATGTAAATTTTAGTGTGCTTGCATGTAATGGAATTAATAAGAAAACGGCGCCTACGATTTTGGTATATTTTCAATATATCATAGCTAATGAAATTATGCAACTCTTGGTATATAGGTCATATCTGGGATAATTCGTTTTGCCAAGATATTACATTTTTAATCTACACATATTTTCCTTTGTGAGTTTTAAGAAAAACAGCAACGGTGAGAAATGTAAGAATTATCACGGCCTTGTAAACATAATTGCATTTTAGAGCACTCTACAAAGCAGCGTCGCACAGTGGCTCGTTTTCTCATTCTACTTTGCAAAAATCATATCTTTTGATCCAGGTAAGATATAATAAAGAATACCTGTCGCTTTGAAATGAGTGTAAGATCTTAAAAATCGGACGACAGATAAATTTTCAGCAGGTGTTCAAAGTTGGATTTTGTGTTTATACGATGATTTTCGTGAAACGCGACATTCATCGTATGCTTTTTTCTGAAATTTATGTGTAAATTTGTGATTCTTTATACATAATTATATGTAAATTAATGTTTTAAATACATCTAAACACTAAAGATAACAAATTTGATGGATTTCATGTTTCAAATACATATATATCGTATAAATTCCTGTAAAAACAAAATGTAATTTCAATTAAACTTTTATACTATATATTTGATTAAATTTATATTTATATAAATAAATAACAATAAAACTATTCAATTAATGTCCTTGTTAATTTAATTTTCCTCAGCTATGTCTTCAAGTTCGTAACCTATGTACATTAAATCTACCATTTCTTTAGTATAAAACTCTTGCAGTTCTTTGCGACTTCACACAATTCTTTTTGTTGATATCAGTGGATCTGAAGAAACTGATAACTTATTAAAATAGTCTTAATTTTGTCTTTACCGTGTCACCTTGCAACTATTCGAGTACCTATATTTCTTGTACTCCTTGTTTATAGATTTCTGGACTTCTTCTAATAATTCCCCGATTGACAGACATTGGTTTTCGTTAAGATCTCCTCCGTGTACCAAAATTTTATGAAGTTTGTTTTTGATCTTGTCGACCTCCGTCATATTTTCCTTAGCAAAGTATACTGTACTCACGGTCAATATAAACTCTTCTTAGCTTGGAACATCCATAAACATCTGAAATACATCTCGAATTTTGGAAGACATTTTGCGGTTTCAATATTTGATTTATATTACATAATACTAATCAGCACTGAATTTGTTTAATATCGTGATGGTTGCCAAAAGTAGACTGTGATACAATGCACCTAAATATTTGAATATATACCCTTAATCCCTACTATTAATTACCAACTTAAGTAGTACAAAAGATTAAACATGTGTAGTCATTTAAAATTTACAAACTTAGATAATTGGGTTTGGTAAACGTGGAAATTGAGTACGAAAAAGGGTTATAAATTACATAATCACTACCTGTTTGCTTGGGTTACATTAGTATATTTAGGTAGACAATGAATTCTTAATATTATATTTATGTAAAGTGTTCAATAAAAGGTCTAGTTCAACGGAAACACGTTCAAATAACGACCATTCCGTACCGTAGGTTGCGCAAAAATGCGAGCCCGGCGCCATTTTGGGTGCGCCACAACGCAATTTTGACCCAGTTAAAAGCGTTGTGCGTGAATTGTTTATTAAATAAAAAGTTAACTGGCACTTCTTGGCACCTAGACTTTCTTGAAGTTGTTGCAGAAATATCCACGGAATAACGTGTATATACCCGTTTGCCTGGACAAGCCTGGACTTTATACTAAAAGTCTATCTAAAGTTCAAAAACTATGTCAAAAATAGTGCTTTAGTAAAAATATTATTTAAAATACTTCAAAACAAAAAAATAACAACATTTTTGTACCATTCGCTTTAGAATCGACACACCTATTAGGTAAAATTAAGAAACTGAAAATTCATAGAACCATTTGGATGCAATTTCATCGCAAAAATGAAAAAATTTTCATAAAAAAACATTTTTATAAAAAATCGAAATTTTTTTTCATGTTTGATGGGCTCTACAGCCGAAACCGTTTGCCCAATTAAAAAAATCTAAACGGATTTATAAATTTTGGACAATTCTCTATCAAACTGCTTTTAAGGATTTTCCATGGCGAGAAATGACCGATTTCTTTTTTGCCACGTGAGTCTCGTGAGTGAGCCACTGTGCGTCGTTGGCTCAATGGTTAGAGTGTCTGACTCTTACGCGCACGTTCGAGGTTCAAATAAAGTTAGCGGCTTTAAGTTTATTTTAATTTTATAATATTTTTAGCAGTTTAAATTTTTTTTTTTAATTTTATTGCAATCGATTCATCATATCCCATATAATTCCTATTTGTAACTTTTTCATCTTAACAACAGAATGAACTAGAAGAACATGTAAGGATAATTACAGCTATGCAAACAAAGCTCCAATTTAGCAGGGACTTGGTAAATAGCTCGTTGGATTTTCCTTAGTGTCAGAACAGCAGCGTCGAGAGCAAAATGAAATGCCAATTACAGTTCTTTAAACAAAGTTGCAATTTAGCACGCGCCTGACGGTAGGATCGTTGGCTTAATGGTTGATGGGTTAGACCTACATGCGAGAGGCCCCGGGTTCGAGCTTTTTTTAAATTTTCAACATTTTAATTTGAATTTGTTTAATTTTTAAATTTTATTGGAAACTATTTTTGCAAATATTTGAATAGTAGTTATTTAAACATTACGTCTAAGCCACTCTGAGATGAGATGAAAAATCTTGTATTCTTGAAAATTTATGCAATTTATTAAAAATGGCGCCTATGCATTTTTTATCAATTTTTAATATATGTATTACATCAATTGAAATTCAAATTAAATTACTGATATCAAATTTTGTGACCTGCGTAACAGGTCGAAGGAAGTCCGGCAGACCCCATGTATATATATATCAGCATCACCAGCCGAGTCGATATAGCCATGTCAGGTCTGTCCGTCTGTCTGTATGAGCGCCTAGATCTCAGAGACTATAAGAGCTAGAGTCACCAAATTTGGTATGGTGGTTCGTCTATGGGCTAAGCAGATAAAGTTTATCTTAAAATTTTGACACGCTCCCTTCCTGCTCTGTAAATTAAAAACAAAATTTTTAAAATCCCATAAAAATATTAAAGCTAGAGTCCTTAATTTTGGCACACTGGACAAGCATCGGGGTCCTAATGTATCCTAATAATAAACTGTATAATAAACTCGGAAGTTATTCAAGACTTAATATTACCCAGTGTCGGGCCAAAGGAAGAAGAAGAGCATATTGACGTTACAACGCGTTATGGGAACTATTAGTGTTACTCTTTTTTCCATTTTGAAGAATAAGTAAAGGGTCTCTCATAGTCGACTTCCACTGTAGCCTTTCCGACTGGTTGAAGCCTAACTACGCCCATGTTGTTATTTATGTTAACTATGCATTTGTTCATATGTGTACGTATGTCTATGCATACATCCATATGTACAAATATTGTGTGTTTATATGAATAAAACCAAGCCTTATTATATTGCTCTAAAGTTGCCTATATACTATACTACGAGTATATAGTTATCCCCTATTTGGCTTATCTTCGCCACCCGGCAACCGTAATAAGGCGATCGCGATAACACCAATAATATTAATCAAACCGTGCCAATACCGTTCGCGTCCATTACAAGGGTATTTTAGTTACTTTCTGAGCTTCACTCCGAGCGGTCGTAGTGCGTTGCAAAGAATTATTCGAGAATCGAACATAATTTAAATACTTTGTGTCAACTATTGAAATACTGAATATGAAATTTTATTTGTTGGTGATTAGTGCTGTTGCCTATTTGGCATACGTTAGTTCCGGTAAAGTTTTTCTGTTGTTGCTGTTTTATCACTTACATAATGTTTTTTTTTAACTATGGATTGCTAAGTTATTTGATATTTTGCCTTATAATCGGACTCGGTATCTTATCATTGTTTAAATATACGTACATACATAGGTGGTATTTGCTTACTGTTCGATAAGTTAGGGCCTACATTTTGTTCAACTGAAATTTTTGTTGTATATATAGCCGGCAATCACTTTCCCTACAATTGTTTAATTTATTACGTAAATGTTACATGTAAATCCAAATTTACTTTAAATATACGCTAATAGTGCTTTGGCTTGGATACAACTGGGCTAGTAATTTAAACTTGGTTATTCCTTCACTAACTGAAAGAATGAGTCATCGAGCCATGAGTCAATGCAAGTTATATACAGTATACTGCGCTTAGCTGTCTCGATGCTTAGCTGCATTGGTAATATAGCTGCCTCAAAAATGGGTAAAATAAAGCGCGTGGTTGGCTTAACTATAAAAGAAAAATTACGTTAGCTGCATTTTTAAGATAGCTGCCTCCAAAATCTCTGCAATCGAATTGAGGCAGTTAAGTGAATAATACTGTACTAATAAAAACTCGGGTGTACATACTTGCATATATCTAGTACATATCATACATGTGAGATAAATACAGTGATTCATATTATATATTTTATACCCAGATTGTTCATAGATAAAAATTAAATCATCTTAAGTAAAGATGTTGAAGCGAATTGAGTATTATCAGTGTTTAGAATTCGTCAAATAAGTTAATGAATATAATAGTTAAGTGTATCCATGTATTTATGTCAAAGTTATATGTATAATATATACATATATATCTATATATATAAAAGTCTTTGTCCTGACTGACTGATTCACTGAGACATCACGCTGTAGCCCAAACGGGTTAAGATATCGAGCTGCAATTTCCACACAACATAGCTGAAACATAAATATAGTGCAATAAGGGCGCGTTTTTCGATATTCTAACTGAAAGGGGTTAAAAATTGGTCAAAGGTAAAGGTCAAAATTGCTAAGTATGAATTTTTTTTTGTTTTTTGAGCAATCTCAACCAAACTCATAGATTATGTATTTCTTACTCATTGTTACATTCTGAGAAAATTTGATCAAGATTGGATGACTAAATGATATAGCTGCCACATGAACAATCGGTTGTAATATAAACTTTTGTATTAAGAGCTTTGCTGTTTTTTGAGTTATCTCAACCAAACTCACAAATTTTGTATTTTTAGACCCTTTACTTTGAAAAAGTAAATAGGGTCTCTTAGGTTTGTCAAAAAAAAAATGTGCGTAACAGGTCGAAGGAAGTCCGGCAGACCCCATAAAGTATATATATTTTTGATCATCAGCATCACCAGCCGACTCGATATAGCCATCTCCGTCTGTCCGTCCGTCCGCCTGTCGTATGAGCGCCTAGATCTCAGAGACTATGAGAGCTAGAGTCACCAAATTTGGTATGGTGGTTCGTCTATAGGCTAAGTAGATCAAGTTTATGTTAAAATTTTGACACTCCCCCTTCCGCCTTCGTAAATCGACGGTAGCCTTTCCGACTAGTTTAACTTGTATTTGAATGTATTTGTTACATTCTGAGATCGGATGACTATATCATTAAGCTGCCATAGGGACAGTGGCTCTTGGTGGTATAATAAACAATCAAAAGCAGCGGGGGAGAGGGTGCAGTATCTGCAAAACATTTAGCATGGGCGGTACAATATTAATATGGAAGATCAATAAAAGCGAGAGTAAGAGAGAGAGAGAGAAAGAAAGAAAGAGACTTCTCTCTCTCTTACTCTCGTTTTTGTTGTTCGTCCATATTAAGAATTAAAAAAGAAATGAAAACACAGCCGTTAGCACGGAGCCAAATCTATAGCAATTTTAACTGACTGAGTCCAAGACAGTGGAGTGACGCTTCGATCGTCATGCTCCGGCGATAGCTGTGAAAAGTGTTCCCCACTTGCGCACCACATTTCTTCCCGACAGCGAGCGTAGCAAGCCGGGGGTTGGCAAGCTAAGCGAGCAGGGGCGAAGCCCCCTATTATAGTATATTATATACTTATATACAGTGATGGAACAAATAATAGAAACGTCATCTGAAATTTAATAGTTAATAATGCGAGTATGAGGAAATTTTGGACTAAGGTACTTTAGTTAGGTGTACCTTTTGTGCATTTTTCTGGTGAAATAGAAGCTTTATCCGTTGACTTGTAAGGGGAAAAAAAGTTTTGACTTAGAAGATATATATAGAAACGTCAATAAATTTTGTTATAATATTAATGCGAAACGGATGAAATCAGCTAGTTTATATACCATTAGATGAAATGAAGATCAAAATCATGTTAGATTTAAAATAGGTCGTTGTCCACATATTCTAAAGCAGGGGTGCGCTAAGCTGCCTTATGGATGTGCACGCACTAATACAAATAAAGAAAACGCACGCAAGTGTACACTGAAAAAAATAACTTTTCTTCAAAAAAACCAAAAATTAAAATATAGAAATTTTTTTTTTTTAATGCTGATTTAGGAATTCATCAATATCTATTTTAATTTTGGTTATTGATAATTTTAGTAGCGCTTCCAGGTTATTATTTGTCAATCGACTTCTGTGACAATTTTTAATAAATTTTAATGTTGAAAAGGCGCTTTCACAAATGTATGTACTTCCAAACATTGCGTACATTCTTAAAATATTATTTCTAAGTAAAGGGTATTTTCTTACGCTTTCCGATTTCCAAAAATCAAGGCCTTTTAAATTATACGATTTTAATTCTAGGTCGCACTGCAAATCGCATAGTTCCAGTTGATACTCTGGATTTTGGTCAAGTATATTACAAGTTATAAAAAATGTCCAAACTCTTTTTTATTATTTCAAAATCTTTAAATCTCTTTTCAAAATTTTCTTTCAATACATACATATGGTTTTTAAGCTCTGTGAAATCATATGTGGTTATTTGAAATTCATCGAAGACTAATTTTAAACTAGGAAAAGTAAATAATTTTTTCATTTGCAAATCAAATAAAAATATGTTTATTTTGGCCTTGAAGGGAACTATTCAGATGATTTAGGTGGGTTGTGAGATCAGTCAAAAATGCTAGATCAATAAATCGAATTTTGGCATTTGCAACTCCAGAAATTCAACAACATTCTTTCTCAGCTCAAAGAAACGCTCAAGGCATTTCCCTCGACTCAACCATCTCACTTCCGTGAACATAAGCAGGTCCTTGTATTGGCATTCACATTCCTCAAGGAAGAGCTTAAGCTTGCGATGTGTTAATGAATTATGCCCTCCTCTGATATTGTTCACAATTTTGATAACAACATTCATTGTGTGAATATTATTCGTCCATTTGAAGCACAAGGACTCTTGATGAATCGCACAGTGAAATGATGGTACCTGAATGTCATTTCTTTTTAAATGTCCAATAAAGCCATTCGATTTTCCTAACATAGCAGGTGCACCATCCGTGCATACGGCGGATAGTTTTCTAAATTCTTGTTTTAATTGTAACCTTTCTGTTACCGCATTAAAAATATCGACTCCCTTTGTGTTTTCAAGAAGTGGAATTAGTGCAAAAATCTCCTCAGTTATATTAAATTATTGGTCAATCATTCGAATTGCTAATATTAATTGACTGATGCCAGAAATATCGCAAGACTCATCTAATGCAATAGAAAAGTATGAGCATGACTCTAACTTTTCATTTAAAATTGTATCCAAATAAGAGTTGAGATTCTGAATTCTGCGGGTCACCGAAGATCTTCATAATGAAACAGTCTCAATTAATTTAGCAGACATATTTCCGATTTCTCCAAAACAGCTTAACATTTCCTGGCATACCTTTTCAATAAACAGACCATCTGAAAATGGCTTACATTGTTGAGCAATAGCTAAGCTGGCTAAATATGATGCTTTCTTTGACGCTTGACTATTTATTTCTGAAATTAACATAATTTTACTTTGTTGATCATATGTTTCTTCAGAGTTTTGTTCAATGTATTGAAGAATTTGCTGCGCATCAAAAACATAAAATTCTTCAATAATATTCCTATATGCCGCCATCAAGCTTTCCATTATTTCTAGCGGATGACATATTAAGAAATGCCTTTCACAATTATATTTGGTGTTTGTCGCTAATATTTTTTTGCATAACAAACATTGCAATTCACATTTGAAGTTTTCGGCGAAGAAAACACTTGCCCGTTCATCACACATTTTACCGAAACAAAATCATAAATTAAATCACAAATTAAATCACAAATTAAATCGCAAATCGAATCACAAGTGAAAAAATGCTAAAAGAACACACGTTTCACAAAGAAGTTAAGTTTTTCGTTTTTCAGTGTAAAGCAAACGATAAGACAACAACAAAATACATTCGAATTAGCACCGCTAAAATTAAGCAATGAAATTGTTTTTGTTTTGCCAGCAACGAATTTTGACGGAAAGCAAAATGTGAAAAATTGTTTGTGTAACTTGCAACGTGCGCCAGAAGCATACCCATGTGTAAGCTCACACACTTCCATATGCTATGTGCAATACAAAAACAAATGTGCGTCGTGTGTATAGGCGCTGCGCACCTCAGTTTTAAAGTATAAGAATAATATTATGTCAAACGATGATAAAAAATTTAAATAACATAATACCAAGTGTTTTTTGCAATTCATTACAATGTAAAACAAGAGAAAAGGCAGAAGTGCGCAACCTCAGAAAGGTTCGTCAATCTTTTTGTTCGTCCTTAATATCTCCTAATTTCGATAATTTTCCAAAAGGAACTAAGTAGCTGTGAAGTAAAAAATCAGCTAATTGATGAAGATTCAAAAGATCTCTCTAATACGAAAGTACCAATCCTAAGCAATTAAAACGATACAAGTCGGTTATATTTTTCCAAAAGCCATCTGATGCAAGCAAACTGATACAATGTGTGGTGATCCGATAAAACGAAGTTACATTTGTCTGGATTTGACTAAAAGCGCAAGCTAGATGCCCTAAACATACTTTTTATGGCCCAAACCTCCCTATAAAAACATATAAGCATGTTGGTGGAAAAATAAAGCTATGGGGATGTTTTTTAGAATCGGGTGTTGTTTCAATGCATTGTATCAAAGATAACATTTCTGCTATAGGCTACGTAAATTATCTTGGCTGACTGCTACCTCATTACGGAGAAAAATCCAATTAAAGTTGGGGTTTTAGCAAGATAATGACACCAAACATTGTTAAAAACTTGCTAATAAATGGTTACAGGACAATAGAGATTCCCTTATGAATTCGCTTTTGAAATCACCAGACCTAAACCCCATAGAGCACCCCTGTGTTAATGTTAAACAAGCCGGTCAGTCGGGGCGGGAGCGATAGTAGGGAACGATATTCTACAGTCGAAGCCGACTTTGAGAGACTTTACTTATTCTGTAAAACTCTCGACTATTTCTTATTATAGTATAAAACCACCCGTTCAGTCGAGAGGGCGCGACAGTAGAAAGCCCTGTGAAGGATTTAAATATATCTCTTGAAATCGATTTTTCTTGCATCGAGAGAAGCTTGTTTGCGATAGTCTGGCAACGTACTGCGACTGTTGATGTGGAAATTGTTTATTGCTTAAGTACTATGATAGTAATGTAATATTATCAAACATGCGTATAGGCAATTCTTCCTATTAAGTATTTTATTATAACCATCAGTTTGAGATTTCAGTGCTCGACAACTCCTAAACAATAGTGCTGGAAAGTTTTATCATATGCGCTCTCGTTCTGCAGTTCACAATGTATAGCGCCACAGCGGCCGACATGTCGCGACAGCGCAAATCAGATTATCACATGCGCTCTCGCTTGCTCGAATGGCATTTTCACATGCATTCTTCCTCTGGCCAACAATTATGAAATAATGGAATTAAATCAAAATTTCTTAATATCTCCATTATGAGGCTGTGGTAAATTTTTTTGATTTGCTTGGACGGTGGTGAGAGGAGGGCTCATTGCCATTAAAAACTACTCTTGCTCAAAACGGTAACCGCTTTTACGGTCATCTCATAACAAATTCGAAAAAAAAACTACAAAACGCATATCTTGAAAACTAATCAGAGAAAATTTTATTAAAATTCATTTTAGTGTTAAGGAGGCCAACATCTATAGAAAAAAAATATTAAGACTCTGAAGCCGAAAACTGTCAATATTTGTAAACTAGTGTAAATAATTTAGCAAAGATCAATAAATCACTGCGGACGGCAGTCCGCGCTAGTGACGAAAGCAGATCCCAAAAACGCACACGTAGTGAAGTATGCTGGGCTGCAGGCCGCTAGCTATATATACACGCAATATTGGATATAGAGATCGGCTGAACCGATCGCAATGTGTTATATATCATTCGAAAGGTAATTTCGGTGGTTTTAATATGACATACTATTATCTCTGATCTGTCAGATATTTTTCGAGATATAGCCGTTTGCATATCTTTGTCAAACTTTGCACGTTTGAATGTGGAGCTTCGGTTGAAGCATAAAGCCCCAATAATTAGATGCAGATAGTTGGTAGAGTTGAATACGCGTCGAACGGTGTTTCATTCACCCAAATCGGACTATCCATTCCAAAGATAATGGAATTTTAAAATTTTGATGACGTTATCGAGCTGAGATGGAAATCATGTGTGTTGGTTTGTCTGGGCCAATCTTTGAGATATCGGAATGAATTTTTTTGAGCGTATTACTTCCAGAAATCTAAGAAACTTTTGTTCCACAATTTTTTTGAAAAACCGCTAGTTTGGCGGGAAAAAGCTAGAATACTTGAAAATTCAATTGAAAACTGCGGCCAAACCATAAGCCCTATGAAAATTTTTTTACATCACTCGAAAGGTTATTAAAATAGTTTTAATATAAGTCTAAACTAATTCTGTAAGATTATTACATGATGTAAAAATTACATAATTAATTTTTTTTTTATACCCTGTGCCCATTGAAAATGGGCAAAAGTGGTATAATGAATTTGTGTGAATGTATGTAACAGGCAGAAGGAGGCATCTCCGACCCTATAAAGTATATATATTCTGAATCAGTATCAATAGCCGAGTCGATTGACACCTGTCCGTCTGTCTGTCCGTCTGTCCGTCCGTCTGTATGAACGCGTGGATCTCAGCAACTATAAGAGCTAGAGACTTCAAATTTGGAATGTAGGTTCCTGAATACCATACGCAGATCAAGTTTATTTTCATTTTGCGATATCTCACCCCCCGCCCACGCAAATAGTAGAAGACCTCAAATTCCAAGATAATTCAGCCTAACATTACTGAAAGTTGAAGTATAACTCACGCTGAGCAATTTGCTGCAAGTTTCATCGCGATCGACCCATAAATAAGGGAGATATTAAGGAATTTGTTTTAATTCCATTTTTTGGCAAAAGCGAGAGAGCATAACAAAATTCCATTTGCACAAACGAGAAAGCATATGATAATCTGATGATTTGCGGTGTCGCCCGCTGTGTGGCGCATTGTGTCATGTGACATGTGGCGCCATCCATCGGTTACACTCAGAACTATACATTGTAAAGTAAATTAATATTAGCGATTGTTAACACGCATGTTTGTTAAGATAATACATAAACAAATGAACAGAATAACCACGCTAAGCAATTTGCTAAAAGTTTCATAGCGATCGACCCACAAATAAAGGAGATATAAAAGAATTTCTATTATTAACATTATTTCATAGTTGTTGGCAAGAGCGAGAGCACATATGACAATCTTCTTTGCACTATCGCTCGCCTTGTCTTCCTCCCGTGAATGTATTTGCGACTGTTTACACTCATCTTCGTTGAGATAACACAGCTTAAATTGACAGTACGACAACGCTAAGCAATTTGATGCAAGTTTCATAGCGATCGACCCACACATAAAAGAGATATTAGGGAATTTCTTTTCTTGCCATTATTTCATTATAATTGGCCAGTTGTCCAACACTATCCTACAACAGTCTGGGAGCTGTCCAGCACTGACAAACAGAATAATTACTATTATTATATTAATTTATATTTTCGATTGCTAACACGTATGGTTGACAATTCTACGTTTCTATCATAGTATTAAAATAACTTAAATTTTCTGAATTACCAAAAACCATATATATAGACATTGCCTTATATTTCAAAAATAAATGGTTTGGCGCGCAATATAATAACAGCTGTGTGTAAGAGAAAGAAACATGGGGTGTTGCCAGACTACATGCAAAGTAATTCCACTATAATTAAAATACTTTTCCAAAATACTTTTATTTTAAGACCTGCACAGGGTATCCACCTGTCGCGCCCGCTCGACTGATCGGCTTGTTTACTTTTTGTGAAATTGCAAAAAATTGAGTCCTTAAGTTTGTATTTTTGATTATTTATTCTAAAGCGTGGAGATATTTCACAAATTTTGATATACAACACTTGTCAGGCAAAATTCGGGTTGACAAAATATAGCGTTTTCAGATTGGTGCCGTAAAAAAATCCTGTCGAGGTATCAGTTGTTAGATTGGAGCTGGTGGGCCCGTTAGTGCCTAATGAGAGAAAAATTTAATGGTTTATGATGCCAATGTTAACTACGGATCGATTGGTACCTCAATAATCCAAATCCGTTAACTCGTTTAAAAGTTATTATAATATTAAGTCGTATGTTACAGTATCAAAATTTTATGTAAATTTTAGTGTGCTTGCATAGTTATGGAATTAATAAGAAAACGGCGCCTACGATTTTGGTATATTTTCAATATATCATAGCTAATGAAATTATGCAACTCTTGGTATATAGGTCATATCTGGGATAATTCGTTTTGCCAAGATATTACATTTTTAATCTACACATATTTTCCTTTGTGAGTTTTAAGAAAAACAGCAACGGTGAGAAATGTAAGAATTATCACGGCCTTGTAAACATAATTGCATTTTAGAGCACTCTACAAAGCAGCGTCGCACAGTGGCTCGTTTTCTCATTCTACTTTGCAAAAATCATATCTTTTGATCCAGGTAAGATATAATAAAGAATACCTGTCGCTTTGAAATGAGTGTAAGATCTTAAAAATCGGACGACAGATAAATTTTCAGCAGGTGTTCAAAGTTGGATTTTGTGTTTATACGATGATTTTCGTGAAACGCGACATTCATCGTATGCTTTTTTCTGAAATTTATGTGTAAATTTGTGATTCTTTATACATAATTATATGTAAATTAATGTTTTAAATACATCTAAACACTAAAGATAACAAATTTGATGGATTTCATGTTTCAAATACATATATATCGTATAAATTCCTGTAAAAACAAAATGTAATTTCAATTAAACTTTTATACTATATATTTGATTAAATTTATATTTATATAAATAAATAACAATAAAACTATTCAATTAATGTCCTTGTTAATTTAATTTTCCTCAGCTATGTCTTCAAGTTCGTAACCTATGTACATTAAATCTACCATTTCTTTAGTATAAAACTCTTGCAGTTCTTTGCGACTTCACACAATTCTTTTTGTTGATATCAGTGGATCTGAAGAAACTGATAACTTATTAAAATAGTCTTAATTTTGTCTTTACCGTGTCACCTTGCAACTATTCGAGTACCTATATTTCTTGTACTCCTTGTTTATAGATTTCTGGACTTCTTCTAATAATTCCCCGATTGACAGACATTGGTTTTCGTTAAGATCTCCTCCGTGTACCAAAATTTTATGAAGTTTGCTTTTGATCTTGTCGACCTCCGTCATATTTTCCTTAGCAAAGTATACTGTACTCACGGTCAATATAAACTCTTCTTAGCTTGGAACATCCATAAACATCTGAAATACATCTCGAATTTTGGAAGACATTTTGCGGTTTCAATATTTGATTTATATTACATAATACTAATCAGCACTGATTTTGTTTAATATCGTGATGGTTGCCAAAAGTAGACTGTGATACAATGCACCTAAATATTTGAATATATACCCTTAATCCCTACTATTAATTACCAACTTAAGTAGTACAAAAGATTAAACATGTGTAGTCATTTAAAATTTACAAACTTAGATAATTGGGTTTGGTAAACGTGGAAATTGAGTACGAAAAAGGGTTATAAATTACATAATCACTACCTGTTTGCTTGGGTTACATTAGTATATTTAGGTAGACAATGAATTCTTAATATTATATTTATGTAAAGTGTTCAATAAAAGGTCTAGTTCAACGGAAACACGTTCAAATAACGACCATTCCGTACCGTAGGTTGCGCAAAAATGCGAGCCCGGCGCCATTTTGGGTGCGCCACAACGCAATTTTGACCCAGTTAAAAGCGTTGTGCGTGAATTGTTTATTAAATAAAAAGTTAACTGGCACTTCTTGGCACCTAGACTTTCTTGAAGTTGTTGCAGAAATATCCACGGAATAACGTGTATATACCCGTTTGCCTGGACAAGCCTGGACTTTATACTAAAAGTCTATCTAAAGTTCAAAAACTATGTCAAAAATAGTGCTTTAGTAAAAATTATTATTTAAAATACTTCAAAACAAAAAAATAACAACATTTTTGTACCATTCGCTTTAGAATCGACACACCTATTAGGTAAAATTAAGAAACTGAAAATTCATAGAACCAGTTGGATGCAATTTCATCGCAAAAATGAAAAATTTTTCATAAAAAAACATTTTTATAAAAAATCGAAATTTTTTTTCATGTTTGATGGGCTCTACAGCCGAAACCGTTTGCCCAATTAAAAAAATCTAAACGGATTTATAAATTTTGGACAATTCTCTATCAAACTGCTTTTAAGGATTTTCCATGGCGAGAAATGACCGATTTCTTTTTTGCCACGTGAGTCTCGTGAGTGAGCCACTGTGCGTCGTTGGCTCAATGGTTAGAGTGTCTGACTCTTACGCGCACGTTCGAGGTTCAAATAAAGTTAGCGGCTTTAAGTTTATTTTAATTTTATAATATTTTTAGCAGTTTAAATTTTTTTTTTTAATTTTATTGCAATCGATTCATCATATCCCATATAATTCCTATTTGTAACTTTTTCATCTTAACAACAGAATGAACTAGAAGAACATGTAAGGATAATTACAGCTATGCAAACAAAGCTCCAATTTAGCAGGGACTTGGTAAATAGCTCGTTGGATTTTCCTTAGTGTCAGAACAGCAGCGTCGAGAGCAAAATGAAATGCCAATTACAGTTCTTTAAACAAAGTTGCAATTTAGCACGCGCCTGACGGTAGGATCGTTGGCTTAATGGTTGATGGGTTAGACCTACATGCGAGAGGCCCCGGGTTCGAGCTTTTTTTAAATTTTCAACATTTTAATTTGAATTTGTTTAATTTTTAAATTTTATTGGAAACTATTTTTGCAAATATTTGAATAGTAGTTATTTAAACATTACGTCTAAGCCACTCTGAGATGAGATGAAAAATCTTGTATTCTTGAAAATTTATGCAATTTATTAAAAATGGCGCCTATGCATTTTTTATCAATTTTTAATATATGTATTACATCAATTGAAATTCAATATATTACAAACATTGAAATTCTACAAATGTTTGTACATATATAACCTTTTGTCGGGGATAATTCTTTTTAATTTTCTTTAATTGGAATTCCAAAAATCTCTGATATCCCCCAAAAAAGAAACCTCTACACGAGGTAAAAGTCTAGTGACGAAAGCATATTCACGCCCTAAAATTACTGATATCAAATTTTGTGACGAACAATATTAATTTTAATATATAAACTATTCTAATATAATTAATAGTTTGGCATTCGGCACTGCGCAGAAAGGTTTTTTAATTACACAAATGCTGCACCTTTTTGCGCAATGTGCGGAATGCCAAACTATTATTTATTTTAGAATAGTTTATATATTAAAATTAATATTGTTCGTCACAAAATTTGATATCAGTAATTTTAGGGCGTGAATATGCTTTCGTCACTAGACTTTTACCTCGTGTAGAGGTTTTTTTGGGGGTTAATATATTCAACAGATGTTCAGTTCTTATAATTAATATATATTTGTTCTTCCTTTTACATTTGTCACTTCCATAGAGGGATGCGTGCAGTGCCACTCGAAGACTGATTTGCGCTGTGCTGTTGATTCAACATCCATTCTGGCCAAGGATTGCCCAACGAATGACGGCCTGTGCTACGCCCGAGTGCAGGGTATGTGCTATTGAAGTAATTTAGAGTTAAGAAAACTGCGATTAATTGTGTTCATAATCTGATCTTTTTAGATGGATACACGATTCGGGGATGTGCCAGCGATTTGGACAATGCAACAAGGAGTTCATGCAATAATGAGTTAGAGTGTCTGGTTTGTAAGTTCTCTGATGGATGCAATCGATTGCTGTTTCCACAACATCGCGCCCATTGCCTGCAGTGTTCCGGCAACTCAACCAATTCCACCTGCGCTACCGAATATAATGCCGGCATAAATGTGTGTCCCATTTACCGCCTGGGTGACAAGTGCTTCATTCGTAACAGCCAACGTTTGGTCGAAGGCTCATTCCAACGCGGTTGCCTCAGCTCAGCTCAGGCCAGCAAGTTGTGTATCAAGGAGGGCAACTGTTTCACCTGTGACGGACGTGGCTGCAACGCTCTCAAGCCGGACAACGCACTCATTCCGTTAGCTCGCGATGGGGCTGGGTTAGCTATACTCTCGCTGACACTGCTGATGGCATGCGCCATCGCCAGCTTGACACTTTAAGTGGCAAAGCAGTTAACTGGAAGCTGCAACTGCTGAGCATTGAATTAATTTGAATTTTAATTTACATTTTGCATTTTTACGTTTGCGTATGATCCTTTTTTTAGTAAAGAGCAAATAAAACAAAAAATTAAGAAAAATATGACAAATTAATGAAATTATAGCTCTTTGATCTGCAACAACAAAAATATCCAATCTGAGTTACAACATTTTCTTGCCAAGTCTATAAGGTGCCATTGAATAACCACTTCCACTAGCCAGCCATCATGTCTAACGGTTGACATCTGATGAATCATACATATACAGACTCATACTTATACGCACACAAACAGTATTTTTTTTTAGAAGAACCGGAAGCGGTGCCAATGGGAAGCATAAATTTATCAACGCGTCCAAACAAACTGTTGTCTCTCAATTGACTCTACTATGTGGGACAAGAGCGGAAATAGTTTGCCGAGCATCCAGCACATTCATATACATACATATTGTATGTTGTGAGGCGGCCCGCCATCGAGCCAACTCACAGCTAGCATGGAGCGCGCGAAGCGCAGTAATGTATATAGTATAATGTATATAGTACGTTAAGAATTAGGTTAAGCCAAAACATTGTTAGGATTAAATAGTTAGTATTAGGGCACTGAAGCCAAAGCGCACGAAGCGCGTCTCCTTAGAGACTAGTATAAGTTTTAGGATTAGGTGGAAAAGGGAGCCAAAGGAAAAAGGGAGTAGATTTGCTTAGAATAGGAGCATAACAGCCGTTGCCCACGGTCAAGCGTACGCTGTTGATCGGTTGTGCAACACTGCCAACAAATTGCAAACGCAAGTATTAATAAAGAGAATTGTGATTAATTTGAAATTAACTCTTTTCTTTTAAACCTCATTAATATTTGTGCAATAAACGACGAGGGTAAGTCCCGTTGGCCGAGCGAGTAATCCCGGCACTTTGCATAGTAGAAACTAACCCGTTTTGCAATAAACAGCGAGGGCAAGTCCCGTTGGCTGAGCGAGTAATCCCGGCACTTTGCGTAGTAGAACTAACTTTCTTAACCTAAAGAGCGAGGGCAAGTCCCGTTGACCGAGCGAGTAATCCCGGCGTTTCTTTCGTAGTATAACTAACCTTCTTAATATCAATAACGAGGGCAAGCCCCGTTGGCCGAGCGAGTAATCCCGGCTTCCTCGAGTAGTCTAGAAACCTCCTAGGTGAATCTTTCCAACCCCACTTCCAGCGTCCAGCGAAATTTACAAATTTCTTGTAAATTCTAGACCCGGACAGACAGATCTGTACCCTGGCTGGAAACTACTTTACAAGTGGCGCCCGAGCAGGGACGCTGGAATTAAGAAAAGGGGGCGTGGCGGGATAGTGGCGTGAAAACCCATGGTCATGCCCAAGCAAAGATTAGCCTAAGTACTGTTGGTTTTGGTTGTTTTTTGTAAAGCACGCCTAGTTGGTTATACCCCGCCCTAACCTCGCCTTCAATTTTTGCGTAGCAGCACGTGTTTAAAGGAAAAAAAAGGAGAGGGAGATAAGCACAGTGCATGCACCCACCCCCGTTTGCACGCTCACATACACACTCTTGCGAAAAGAGCGCGGGCCGTCGCAGCATCGAGACGCGATCGTTCGACCGCGTAAGCAGAGCAGCGGGCTCTGCCAAAAAAAGTACGGACCGCAGTCGACGTCGGCGTCGAAAAGTACAGTACGCTTGCGTCGGCGAGTGCAAGCGCGCGATTTTGCCTGTGTGCGCTGGAAGGTAACGGGAGTTTCAGTGCACAGTGGGTCGAGTGCGGTGGTTTCGTGAACGAAAACAAATAAACCAATAAAGTTACAGTTTGATTCGGTGTTAGTGCGCAGTTTGTCGGCGGGCAACTGCGAGAACAGTAATTTCGTGCACCGTGGGTCGAGAGGCGTGGTGTCGTGAGTGAAAATACACGAACCACTAATATAACAGGATTATTAAGTGTTAGTGCGCGGTTTGGCGTCGGACCACTAGAGGAGTCCCGATACAGCGCACCGTGGGCCGAAAAGACACGCATACCTGAAAAAAAAAATAATAATAAAAAAAAAAAAGAGAAAATATATAAATTAAAAAGGAAAAACGTGAGGGGCAATGGAGTCAGGTGAGTGCCAGAATCCGGGAGTAGGCGTGAGCTGGATTCACCAGCGCCGCAAAGAAGAGCTGGTGGATGTCGCGCAGGCGTTCGGGCTGTCCAGTGAGGGCCGCGTAGAGGATCTGCGCAAGCGGTTAGCTACGTTTGTGCAGGACGGAGGCCATACGGCGGAAACGTGGGCCCGGTTGGGAGAATACGAGGCCCGGTACGCCAAGATGGCGGAATCTCTGCCTGTGGGCACCGCGTTTGGCCTGGGTGAGCGTTCCCGACAAAAGTCGGAACCGGACTTGAGGAACACACGGCTGTACGAGCCGGCGTCGTTCCCGCCAGGGAAGCTAAGTGCTTCAGGGGCGAGGGTTATACCCGACGTCCGGGTGGAAGCGGCGACCGGGGTAGCAGGGCTCGGCTCGGCGGAGGCTCGGACTCCCGCTGATCCCAACGGCGAACCCTGTGGGCCAATGACGCGTCGTCAACCCGAGGCCCGGCCGACGCATAATATCGCGGAGCAAGTCCGAAAGTGGGGCATGCAGTATGGCGGGCAGACCGACCCGCTTGGGTTTATAGAGGCTCTGGAGGAGCGAGCTATCACGTATGGCATCGAGCTCGAGCAGATGCCCCGAGTCGCGAGCGAGGTGTTCGCTGATAGGGCAGCCCGCTGGTTCCGGGCGAGTGGATTGAGGAACGCGTCCTGGGCGGAATTCAGGAGCGGATTCCTGGAATTCTTCTTCCCGCCGCGTTATTTCGAGCGCCTCGAGGATCAGATCCGTTCCCGCCGACAGCGCGAGGAGGAGGGATTTAAAGACTACCTCATAGAAATCAGGGAGTTGATGCATCACGCGGGCTACAGTGCGGCACAGGAATTGCACCGGGTGTACGAGAATGCTGGCCGGGAGTACAAGTTGTATGTACGCTGGCATGATTTCTCTACCCTGGCGCAACTGACACAGATGTGCGCGGAGTACGAGAACGTGGTTGGGAAAGGATTATAGTGCCCCGGTCATACACATGGAAATCAGGCCCGCTCCGGTCCGGCGTATGAGGAGGCCGGACGGGCAACGCAGAACGCCGGACGGCCTCGTAATCCGTTCCGTTCCCCGCCTGCAGCGGCGCAGGTGGCGAGCGCAACCGGGGGAAACTGTGCGCCGTCAACACCGTCGCCATTGGAGGTGACGAACCGAATGTTGACCCAGGATGGTGGGCCTGGATTCAATGCCCGTCGGGTCTGCCACCGGTGCGCGCAAGAAGGCCACTTTGCGCGAGAGTGCCAAAACCCGCGGGTCATATTCTGCCGGCAGTGCGGACAACATGGACGAAGCAGCCAGGAGTGTTTCTGGCGCGCAGCTGCGGGAAACGGGCAGTGGCGTCCCTCGGGTCAGAATAGGGGCGACGCCGGCGACAATCGACAGTAGAGTGCCCGTTGGTGGTAGAAGGGGGCCGGGTCGTGGCAAAGGTGGTGATTGGTGGACGAAGGATCCCGGCCACAATTGACACCGGGGCCACACGGAGTCTTGTGTCCGAGGAATGTGTACGAAGGTGGAGCATCAAAGGAGAGGCTCGAGAGGTGCAGACGCGGATCCGGCTTGCCGACGGATCCACAATAGCGGTTGATAAGTTGTTGAAGACGGGCGTGGGATTAGCAGGGAAGACAGTTAGTCTGCCGATGCTGATCATGCCATCAATGCTGGACCCCGTGATACTGGGAATGGATTATTTGTATGCGGTGGGAGCATCGTTGCGATGCGGCAACGCGGAGTTGGTTTTGGAGACGGTGGCGGCGCCATCGGTAGAGCCCGAGGCGCCCGCTGAGGAAGCAACCTCGATAGAAGTCCTCCCGCACCCAAAAGGCGGAGTGCCTGCTCGACGAAGGAGAAAAAGGGGAGCGAGGAATGCTACGGATAGGCTTCACCCCAGCCCGGCGGCGCGGATAGCCGCGACAGGTCGTGTGAGGGAGAATCCGGAGGCACTCGCAGGGGTGCAGACCAGCACGGATGATGGCGGGCCGGCCCTGGGAGCATAGGATTCGGACAAAGGATGATAAACCTCTCAAGCAGAGGTATTATCCTAAGAATCCGGCGATGCAGAAGGTGATCGATGAGCAGGTCGACGAGCTGATCCGGGCGGGTGCGATTGAGCCGTCGCGCAGTCCACAAAGCGCTCCCATTGTCTTGGTCAAGAAGAATACTGGGGATTGGCGCATGTGTATAGACTTTCGGCAGCTTAACGCGCATTCCATCCCGGATGCTTACCCTGTCCCTCGCATCAAACACATATTGGAGAGGTTGCGCCACGCTCGGTTTCTATCAACGTTGGATTTGAAGCACGGTTATTGGCAAATCCCGATGGCGGAGGATAGTAAGGAGTGCACAGCATTCACCGTGCCTGGGAGAGGTTTGTTCCAATGGCGGGTGATGCTGTTTGGGTTGCATTCGGCGTGCGCGACGTTCCAGCGAGCATTGGATACAGTGATTGGACCAGAGATGGAACCCCACGCTTTCGCGTACTTAGACGATATAGTCGTGATAGGAGCCACTAAGGAGCAACACGTGGCCAACCTGAAGGAAGTGTTCCGGCGGCTGAGAGCGGCGAACCTGAAGCTGAACCGGAAAAAGTGTAGCTTCTTCCGAAAGAGACTGGTGTATCTAGGACACGTGATCAGTGGAGACGGAATTCGTACCGACCCGGATAAGGTAGAGGCGATCAGGAACCTGAAAGCCCCGGCAAACTGCAAGGAGCTCCGCCAGTGTCTGGGCATGGCGTCCTGGTACAGGCGGTTTGTGCCGGATTTCGCAACGCTTGTGCAGCCGATGACAGCGCTACTGAAGAAAGGTAAGAAGTGGGCATGGGGAGAGGACCAGGAGGAGGCCCTGCGTCAACTGAAGGAAAGCTTGACGACGGTCCCTGTTCTCGCTTGTCCGGATTTTTCAGCCAAGTTCGTCTTACAGACCGACGCGAGTGATTATGGCCTCGGCGCGGTGCTGACTCAGACAGTGGACGGTGAGGAACGAGTGATAGCGTACGCCAATCGTAAACTTCTAAAAGCGGAGATAAACTATTCAGCCACGGAGAAAGAGTGCCTGGCGATCGTGTGGTCCATCAGGAAGCTACAATGCTACCTGGAAGGGTATCGCTTCGATGTGATAACCGATCACCTGGCACTCAAGTGGCTGAACTCCATAGAGAGTCCGACAGGGCGAGTCGCTCGTTGGGCGCCAGAGTTACAACAGTTTCAGTTCGATGTCCACTATCGCCGAGGGAAGTTGAACGTGGTGGCGGACGCACTTTCAAGGTGCCCTCTGGAAGCTTGCCAGCAAGCCGTAGAGGCGGAATCCTCTTGCAAGTGGATAACCAACATGCGGGACAGGATAGCGAAAGAACCAGCCAAGCTCGCGGATTACGTTGAGGAAAATGGGCAACTCTACCGAAATCTAGGACGCCGGGCGGACGACGAGGATTTCATTCCCTGGAAACTTTGCGTTCCCAGTGGGCAAAGGCCGAGAGTGCTACGAAAGTGCCACGATGCTCCCACTGCCGGCCATCAAGAAGTGAGGATGACGGTCTCCAGGCTCGCACAGAGGTATTACTGGCCAGGTATGTTCCGGGATGCCGCGAAGTACGTGAAGGGTTGCGAGTTGTGCCAGAAGTTCAAGTGCGAGCAGCGTAAACCGGCGGGTCAGATGTTGACGAGACAGGTGGCCGAGCCGATGGCGATATTGTGCGCCGACTTTGTTGGACCCCTCCTCCGTTCAAAGCACGGTAATACCATGTTATTGGTTTTCCACGACGCATTTTCGAAATGGGTGGAACTGGTGCCCCTGAGGAAGGCGACAGCAGCATCGCTGCAAACAGCGTTTTGGGAGCGGATTCTGAGCAGGTTCGGAGTCCCTAAAGGAGTGCAGTTCACCAGCAAAACCTTTCGATCGTTTATGGAGTCGCTGGGAGTGGAATTGCAGCATACGGCGCCCTATTGCCTCCAATAGAGTCCCACCGAGAGAACAAACCGGACCGTGAAGACCATGATAGCGCAGTTCATCGAGGGTCATCAGAGCACATGGGACGAGCTACTGCCAGAGATATCGCTAGCGGTCAATTCTAGCGTGGCGTATTCAACCGGATTTAGTCCCGCTTTCCTGATGCAGGGAAGAGAACCACGTTTGCCGGCGGCGTTGTACGACGAGGTCACTTTAGGATCGGGGACAAGCGACCTTCAACCGAAAGAACGAGAGAACAGATTAAAGAAGGTGTTCAGTATTGTCCATAGCAATCTGCAGAGAGCCACCAAGGACCAAGGGCGTCATTACAATCTGCGAAGACGAAAGTGGCGGCCAACACTAGGATCTCTTGTCTTACTACGGCAACACCATCTTTCGAACGCCGCGGACGGATTCGCCGCCAAGGTGGCACCCAAGTTTGACGGCCCCCACCAGGTCATAAAGTTTATATCCCCCAACATCGTGCGTCTAGCAAGAGAAGGCGAACGCCGAAAACGGGTGGCTAATATAATGCAGTTGAAACCTTTCTTTCAGAATGAAACCCCCGAGGAGGATAAACCGTTCTCTTCGGAATCAGGAGCGATAAGCTCGGCAACTAACCAACTTTCTCTTTCGTAGACACACCTAACTTACTAGCCATAACGTAGTTTTAACTAACCTAAGAAATTTATAAATATAGTTACTAGTTTCAGGAGAGAGTCTAATTATTCTAAGTTCACAGATGGATTCTGAAACGATTGTAATCAGCGACGACGAAGAGCCAGAGGTAGAGGAGGAGGTGGACAGCGATGCCACGGAGCCGTACCCGGGGTACGAGTGGCGGGACCCGCGAAGGAACCGGGCGTACTACCAGCCCCGGCGAGAGGGTGCGACGGTCGAGGACGACGCATCGGAGGATGACGACGCTTCCCCGAATTCGGGAGGGAGGAACCAGCAACGAGGGGAGTCACCGCCTCGAGTTCGGCACACTGTCTGCACTAAGAGGACGGTGAAACAACTAGACGGAGTAATAATGATCCGCTTGACGAAGACGACGACTGTCTTCATTGTGGCGCCCCGCTCGGCCAATCCCCACTTCTACGTGGAGGAGCCGAGCACGCCATCCCCGTTGCCCGCTCTCCCGGGACCGGAGGTGCACGCTGAGCCCGAGGCCAAGCCCGCTAACGGAGAGGGTGAACCCGTAGCGGCAAGCGTCGATGAGCCGGAGGGACCTTCCTCGTCACTTACTATCCCGGAGCCTACGATGAGGCACGGGCCCGAGGGGGCTCATGGCACCGAAGGGACTGAGCCCGCCACCTCAGATGTGGAGGAGCCACGGGTCTCCGATCGGAGACGACCCCTTACCGGTCATGGTGCGAGTCAGTGTCGAGCGACGAGGGAGAGGGCCCCCTGTTCCGGCGCCGTTTCAGGGCCGAGCAACTGGAAGCCAAGCGTACGAAGTCGCCTGGGGTCGACGAGCCCGCCCGGAAGCGTCGCCCCAATCGCCGTCGCACTCGACGCCGCCATAAAACGCCCCGCAGCAGTGGGAATAGCCTGCCGCCGGAGGAGAGGGTGGTCAACCAGCCCAAAAAGGACAGAGGAGCGGCACAGGAGGAGCCACGGTCGCTGGCGCCGCGTTCGCCCTGCGAGCGCTTACTGGGACCCTTTCCCCCACGGAGGGTAGCCAGTGACCGTGGCACCACCACTCGGGCAGCGGTCCCGGTGGCCTGTGCGCGCATGGGAGAAGAGCTGAAGGAGCCAGAGGTTCCACCACCCCTGGAGTCGGCGCTAGGAGCATCGAGGACCCCAGGCGAGTCAACGCCATTGAAGGGGTCATCCCCGAAGGAGGTAGCGGCTGTGTCCCCCACAGGGAGCGATCTCGTTCACGCCATGGCAGATTTGCTGGAGGGCTGGGATATTAATATGGAAGGCATCTTCGGGGAGCAACGAGACTCGCTAGCCACGCTGTACCCATTGATTCTCCAATGGTGGCGCATATTTCCCATCGGGACAATTCTCTCCCAGGCCACCATTACCCTCCTCGAGGCGGAAGCCCAGCGCTACCGGGGACGGCATCGTCGCACTCGGTTTAAAGTGAACGTCGGGAAGGACAACTTTACCGTGACCGTAGCCGCCAGCGGGGACGTGACGGCGACCCTTATGACGAAAGGGGGGGGTGTGAGGCGGCCCGCCAGCGAGCCAACTCACAGCTGGCATGGAGCGCGCGAAGCGCAGTAATGTATATAGTATAATGCATATTGTAGGTTAAGAATTATGTTAAGCCAAAACATTGTTAGGATTAAATAGTTAGTATTAGGGCACTGAAGCCGAAGCGCACGAAGCGCGTCTCCTTAGAGACTAGTACAAGTTTTAGGATTAGGTGGAAAAGGGAGCCAAAGGAAAAAGGGAGTAGATTTGCTTAGAATAGGAGCATAACAGCCGTTGCCCACGGTCAAGCGTACGCTGTTGATCGGTTGTGCAACACTGCCAACAAATTGCAACTCTACCTCTCGAGAGAGCAAGAGAGCGAAAGCTCGGTGGTGAGTTGCGAAACGGTGGTGAGTTTGGTGCAGCCGAGGCTGGCGCGTGGCTTGACCGCGAGCAGGACGGCACTTGGTGATCGAGCGGTGTAATTGACAGACGTTGCAAGTTGGCGCGTCTGTGCAGAAAAAGGAAAGTGAGTATCAAATAGGCGGAGCGCTAGGGCTCCACTAGGCAAGTGCGGCAGGATAGGTGTGATAGTTATATTTAAGAACGCAAGTATTAATAAAGAGAATTGTGATTAATTTGAAATTAACTCTTTTCTTTTAAACCTCATTAATATTTGTGCAATAAACGACGAGGGTAAGTCCCGTTGGCCGAGCGAGTAATCCCGGCACTTTGCATAGTAGAAACTAACCCGTTTTGCAATAAACAGCGAGGGCAAGTCCCGTTGGCTGAGCGAGTAATCCCGGCACTTTGCGTAGTAGAACTAACTTTCTTAACCTAAAGAGCGAGGGCAAGTCCCGTTGACCGAGCGAGTAATCCCGGCGTTTCTTTCGTAGTATAACTAACCTACTTAATATCAATAACGAGGGCAAGTCCCGTTGGCCGAGCGAGTAATACCGGCTTCCTTGAGTAGTCTAGAAACCTCCTAGGTGAATCTTTCCAACCCCACTTCCAGCGTCCAGCGAAATTTACAAATTTCTTGTAAATTCTAGACCCGGACAGACTGAGATCTGTACCCCGGCTGGAAACTACTTTACAATGTACACATACATACATATACACATGCCTGCGAAAGAAAGAAATTAATATGTTTGTTCAATATTCTTACATACTAGGTACAAGAACGCGCAACTATGTACATAAGCACGTAGATTTTGCATAGCCAGTTCGTGTAAATGTATCATTCGCTTTTACACATGTGTGATGTGATGTGACATGATTTGTAATTTTTCAAGTTTTATGGGTTTACTCACAAAATAATGATAAATTTTAAGTTATACTATAACACTCAACAACAAAATAAAACTCAAGTTGTAATTTCAGCTTTTTCTTAGGAAGTAAGGAAAAAACTTATATATATTCCTAGACAGTAAGCCAAGACAAACCATTCCTCTTGTGCCAGTAGCTTCTTTTGACTATGATCGTTATATTGATCTATTTATAGAAAAGCTTACCTTAAAATACAACTTGAGTTTTATTTTTGAACAAAAAATAAAACTCAAGGAATAATCATTATTTAATATTTTGCTCAAAATAATGATTATTTGTTGAGTGTTAAAGTATAACTCAAAATTAATCATTATTTTGTGAGCAAGCCCAAAAAATTTTAAATAATCATTATTAAATAATTTTTATAATAAAACTTATAATGATTACAGTCCCTGATATATATTCTTGATCAGCATCAACAGCCGAGTCATGTCCGTCTGTCTGTATAAGCGTCTAGATCTCAGAGACTATAAGAGCTAGAGTCCCCAAATTTGGTATGGTGGTTCGTCTATGGGCTGAGCAGATCAAGTTCATCTTAAAATTTTGACACGCCCTTCCGCCTCCGGAAATTGAAAGCAAAATTTTTGAAATCCCATAAAACGAAAATATTAAAGATAGAGTCCTGAATTGAAACACAGGACGAGCATCGGGGTCCTGATGTATCCTAATAAATTTCATCGCGATCGGATAATAAACTCGGAAGTTATTCAAAACTCAATATTTCTCAGTGTCGGGCCAAAGGAAGAAGAAGAGCATATTGACGTTACAACTTTATCGGAACTATTAGTGTTACTCTTATTTCCATTTTGAAGAATAAGTAAAGGGTCTCTCATAGTCGACTTCGACTGTAGCCTTTCCGACTGGTTTTTATATTAATATGTTTTTTTTTACGAAAAATTGTTTATATTTGCGATGAAATTATATAATAATGGTTCAACTAGTTTTTAGTTCTTTAATTTTATCGAATAGGTGTGCCAATTCTAAAGCGGTTGATATACAAATGTTGTTAATTTTTGCAATTTTAAGTGTTTTAAAACAATATTATACTACATCAGTTTTTATACCCTGAGCCCATTAAAAACGGGCAAAAAAGGGTATAATTAATGTGTGTGAATGTATGTAACTGGCAGAAGGAATCCTCTCCGACCTTATAAAGTGTATATATTCGGAATCAGGATCAATAGTCGAGTCGATTGACACCTGTCCGTTCGTCCGTCTGTCTGTCAGTCCGTCCGTCTGTATCAACGCATCGATCTTAGCAACTATAAGAGCTAGAGACTTCAAGTTTGGAATGTAGGTTCCTGAATACTATACGCAGATCAAGTTTATATTCAATTTTCGATATCTCATCCCCCGCCCACTCAAATAGAAGAAAACTATTACAGCCTCAGAGAATAAAGCTGTACTTAACATATAGTTGAAGTATATATATTTATATCGATCGACCCATAAATAAAGTAGGAATTTGTTTTTTATCCATTATTTCATAGTTGTTCGCCAGATCGAGAGAGCATATGAAAATGCCATTTGCGAAAGCGAGAGCGCATGTGATTATTTAATTTGCGCTGTCGGCCGCTGTGGCGCTATACATTCTGCTGCAGGACGAGAGCGCATATGATTACATGTTCCAGCACAATTATTTAGGAGTTATCGAGCACTGAAAACTCCAACTGATGGTTATAAGTAATAAATAATAATTAATATGACCGATTGTCTTACACATGTTTGATAATATTACATTACTATCATAGTATTTAAACAATAAACCATTTCCACATCAACTGTGGCAGTCCAGTGTTGCCAGACTATTGCTAGCTACCTACTCGTGATCCAAGCGATTTCAAGCGATATATTTAATAGGCTATTTCCACGACAGTACATTCGGCTCATTCGACGCCATTTTCATCATCCAGACCGAATGTTCAGTTCATGCCTGTATAAAATACCATAAGGCCTGGATGTTCGGTTCGCCGTCATCTAATTTGGATGATGCCATTCGTTGCTAACGACCCTGTCTAATTTCAGTATTTTTTTTATCGAACACACAATATTTATCGATATTAACAGCTGACATCTAACAAAAGAGTTAGCGCAAAATTCAAATTTCACAAAGCATCTGAGCTTTAATAATCATAATTCAACTAAATTCTGTAATACGTTTATCAAAATAAAGCCTGTTTAAAGACCAATCAGCTGTTCTGACAAACGTCAGCTTACAGTAAGTCATTCGCTTGTGAAAATCCAAAAATCAGGCTCATCCAGATGTGAGTGAATGAGTCGAATGATGCTGCTCGTGGAAATAGCCTATAAATCCCATTACAATGAAAATACTTTTCTTTGAAGACCTTCACAGGGTTTCCTACTGTCGCGCGCGCTCGACTGAGCGGCATGTAATTAATTTGATTTTTAGTCATTATTTATCCGATAATAAAAGGGCAATCTAAAAATTCATATTTATCCATTTAATAAATATTTAAATCAGGGACCGTAACGGTTATAACTTTTATAAATACAAATTATATTTAACTATTATTTTTGATTTAAGTTCCAGTTTAATCATTATTGTTGATTTATATTATAAAAATAAATAATAATGATTATTTTTGATTTTTACTTTAAAAGTATTTAATAACGGTTATCCGAGACATTTATTTTAAAAGTTTGGGGCATTTTTCATACGATTTACATTACAATTTACAACTGTTTTTAACATTATTAAAATTATTTTAAAGTTAAGTAAAGTGAAATAATCTGAAGTGAACTTTTAAATCGGTTGTGGTTTAAGAAGAACACTTTAAGATGCAGTGTATGATTTGCAAATCAAAATTAAAAGGAAATTATATTACGAACCTGGGACGTCATTTGAAAACGCAACATTTGGATCAATGGAAGGAAATTGTTGAAGACCCGGAAGTACCCGAAAAGAAAACGAAGATTACCGTTCATATGGAAAATGGATGAGCAAAAAGCCTGTGTTTCGTTGTGCCAACTTTAAGACACTGACGCACCAAATTTTTCAAGGACTTCATATGACTCCAATAACTTCAAGAAATATAAACGAATATATTTCGGAGGAGTACGAAGCCTTTAAAGTCAGTTTTCGGGCAGAGTTTAAAGGTAAAATAATATGCCTCAATATTGATTCAGCCACCAGGTTAAATCGGAGCGTTCTGGGCGTAAATGCACAGATATACTGCAACCAAAAACTGAAAGTGTTCAATCTAGTCATGATCGAATTAAATAGAAGGCATACTGCAGTTAACTTATGCAAAGAAGTCGAGGACATCTTAAAAGACTTTAAATTAGATAAAAAAAACAAATCTATTGCGTGAAAACAGATAATGGAAGAAATATGTTAAAAGCTGTAGTGTTTGAACGAGCCTGATCTATAGCTAGTGAAGATAATGAAGACGACAGTATGGCTGAGATTCAGGATGATATTAAATCGCATAACATAAGGTCTATTAAATGTCCTGCCACATTGGCTGAAAGATTTTTTTAAGGAATCAAATTCAAAATCGACGATTTAGAAAGCTCGTAGCTTATCAAAAACTCTGAGATGTCCTTCTTACAGGTAAACATTTGAATTCATAGAATTTTTGTAAAATAATGTGAAACATTTTTTTTCTTAGATATTTACTTGGAAATCAAAGGGTGTTGCAGCTGGAAACCGACACGCCGACTCGATGGTATTCTACTATCAGAATGCTCACCAAGCTTCAAGACCCTAAACAATTTTGTAAGTAGCATATTCCAAGCAAAAATCTGCCTCGACTGAGTGGAAAGAATTAGGCGACCTTGTTAACATTCTAGACCCAGCCTATATAGCTACATAGAAATTGCAGGAAGAGCAAGTGTTTTTGGGCGATATTTATAAACTGTGGCTAGAAATGAAGCTCACAGTTCAGGCAAATGTCTCAAATGAAAGTGCTCTTCTGGCAAAGTGCCTACAAAAGCGAGAGGTCCAATTATTGAACAATGAGGTTGTACTATCTGCTATTTATTTGGACCCAAGGCTGCGCAGGCTTTTGCTATCAATTCCTATTAAGTTAATGGCGGCAAGGACTCATTTGAAGCGGACAATTCGTCAGATTTAAAGCCTAAAGGACAGCGTGCAATGTTAAACAAATATTTTTTTGTGATTTATATGGTTATTTATTATAGCCAAAAACGTAGAAACTTCCATCCATAAGAGAAAACTCAGCAACACTGCAGCCTCCAAGTGAAAGCACTTGCTCTTTGCTGAGTGCATTTCTCAATACCATTGAAGTGGACTCCAATGATGAGGAGAGTGATGATGATTATATGCAAAGCGCCATGAATGAAATTATGGATTACAACCCGAAAGCACTGGATATTAACATTAATATTATGTATTATTAGGAAATCAGGAAGTTTATAAATCCGCACTTATACCAACTATCAGCGTTAGTTGCAAGCGTCCCTGCTACGCAAGTGTCAGTGGAGAGGGCATTTTCCGCATTAAAATTAGCCGAAATGCTTCAGAAATAATTGTTTCTAACAATGAACAAGCCGAACAGTCGGGACCCCCGACCGTAATATACCCTGTGGGTTTACAGGAACCCGCTTAAATTCACTCCAGATGAAATTCTCTAGTAATTCGTTTTTTAATTTTTGTGGGCAAAGGGGGCGTGGCAAAGC
>OY282582.1:15298879-15308988 GCA_958299025.2 Drosophila histrio | reverse complement strand
GGCGAGGGGGGGCGTGGCATCGTGATAATATTTTCTGGACATATTGACCACAAGATATTTATTATGTGTGCTAAATGTGAAGTCTTTAGCTGTTATATTGCTCTTGTTATGAGGGTTTAGAGCTACAAAACTGCTTGTTTCATACTTTTTTCTTGCTTAGTTTGTGGGCAAAGAGGGCGTGGCAAAGCAAAGCTTATAACAAGAGCAATATTACAGTTAGAGACTTCAGACTTGGGACACATGATGAATATTTTGTGGTCGATGTGTCCAAAAAATTGTATTGCGATGCCATGCCCCCTTCACCCACAAATTAAGTAAAACCTCATAAAGCAAGCAGTTTTGTCACTCAAAAACCTCATAACAAAAGCAGTTTTGTAGCTGGAGACTTGAGATTTGGCACACATGATGAATATTTTGTGGTTGATGTGTCCAGAAAAATGTATCACGATGCCACGCCCCCTTCACCCACAAATTAAGTAAAACCTCATAAAGCAAGCAGTTTTGTCACTCAAAAACCTCATAACAAAAGCAGTTTTGTAGCTGGAGACTTGAGATTTGGCACACATGATGAATATTTTGTGGTTGATGTGTCCAGAAAAATTTATCACGATGCCACGCCCCCTTTGCCCACAAAAATTAAAAAACGAATTACTAGAGAATTTCATCTGGAGTGAATTTAAGCGGGTTCCTGTAAACCCACAGGGTATATTACGGTCGGGGTCCCGACTGTTCGGCTTGTTTCCAGTAGCATATGAATAAAACCAAAATATTTTTATTTTAACAAAACAGTATGAAATATAATATGTTATGAATTATTTGCTTATAAATGAATTTATGTTACATAATATTTATGTTTATACTAAATTAATTGTTTCATCATCTGCGCCGACAGAATTTTTTACATCGGATTCATCTTCGTCCTTGAGGTACTTCTCAAAAAACAATTTAATAAGTTTATTTTTTTTTTAATATCCTTTGGTAAAACCATTTCCACATTTTTTTAATGCCTTGTAAAGGGTATTCTTGGTTTTATACGCACTGCTGATTGATAGTACTTCTTGATCTTCATTCTCTTGCTGTTTTTGTTCCTTTAATTTCTTTCTGTATGTTTGCATACGGTTTCAGTTGTACGCCTTTAATGTTTCAGTTAACGCCTCATTGTTTTCCAAGTTTTTTGTTTTTTTTGTAGGTTTTCATTCTCTCAGCATTCCTTAAACGAACTATTTTTGATAATCATTTGAATTTATTTTTACACGATAATTTCTTCAACGCTCTGCACACGTCTTCATCTTTTCAGCACCCGTTTTTGTTCTGAGGGATAAAAATCAAACAACCTTTCTTGGTGACCACTTGCCAGAAACTGATAATTTAAAGTGATTCTCAAAAACAATAGCAGATTATTGAAACTAACTCAAAAGCTAAACGACGTACAGTGGCCCGTTGGGAGAATCCAAAAGGTTTTTTAAAATAGGTAAAAATTGTGGGCGTTACAGCCTCTCAAAGTTGACCCATTATCAATATCAATATTATATCTAGTACCTGTTTTATAACCCTTTTAAGGGATTTTTTAGAATAAGTCTTTTACCACTTTGGGGAATTTTGGCAGGTAGGTAGTACAGATATTATGAATGAACTAGATATGAATTGTAATTTGTTTTCATGAAGTTATTACCTACTCAAATGGAAGTTACTACCTATATGAGTTAAAAAAGTAATTGTTTTACTTAAATAAAGAAAAGTATCTATAAAATGACCTACATTCAATGTTTGCTAAAAATGTACGAAACTAGTATTAAGTGTATAAAAAGTAATAATAATATAATTTTTGGGGAGAACTGAAAACGTGTCACACGCTACAGAAGTTAATATACCAAAATAAAAAATAAAAATATGTAGAATTTAAATTTTTTATATACTTTAAAGTAAAATATAAATGTGATTTAAAATTATAGACAACTTAAAAAAAAATTTTTTTATAGTAACTATATTAAAAAAACCTTAATTTATGTGTCGCACGCTACAACGCAGGGACTTGACGTATCATGCCTAATTTAAATTTTTCTAAAATAAAAACATAAGAACTTTTTCAGTAAAATTGTAGAGAATTAAGCAAATCATAATATAGCTATCATTCTGATAATCTATGTTAACAATAAAGTTATAATATCGGTACCGAAATAATGTTAATTTTTGGTATAAAAGTAACAACGCTGAGTTGGGTTTGGTGATAATTTTTTTATTTCCAAAAATCTAAATCGAAAGTGCTTCTGGGATTTGCCCATATTTCAAATTTGCGCAATCTCTCCACGCATTACAAAAATAATCAAATGCAGTTTTCTGCAAATCCAAAAAAAAATAAGAGTAACACTCATAGTTCCCATAACGCGTTGTAACGTCAATACGCTCTTCTTCTTCCTTTGGTCCGACACTGAGTAATATTGAGTTTTGAATAACTCACGAGGTTATTATCCGATCGCGATGATACATCCGATACATTAGGACCCCGATGCTTTTCCTGTGTGCCAAAATTCAAGGCTCCACTTTTTAAATTGACCATTATATTGACCATACCAAATTTGGTGACACTAGCTCTTATAGTCTCTGAGATCTAGGCGCTCATACAGACATGACGGACATGACTCGGCTGTTGATGCTGATCAAGAATATATATACTTTATGGGGTCTGCCGGACTTGCTTTGACCTGTTACGCACATTTTTTTGACAATCTTAATAGACCCGTTTTACTTTTTTAAAGCAAAGGGTCTAAAAATGTTCCGGCTTGTATTATATTGGCATTTCCAGAAAAAGATCCACCACGATGAAAAATTTAAAAGTTAATAAGCAAATGTTTTTTTCTTTTATATTTTTAAAGTATTTGAATTGAAAGAATATAATGAACTTACAGCATACTTTTATTATACCATGTGCCCAATGAAAATGGGCAAAAGCGGAGGCATCTCCGACCCTATAAAGTATATATATCCGTCCGTCTGTATGAACGCGTGGATCTCAGCCGCTATATGAGCTAGAGACTTCAAATTTGGAATGTAGGTCCCTGAATACCATACGCAGATCAAATTTATTTTCAGTTTTCGATATCTCACCTCCCGCCCACGCAAATAGAAGAAAACCTCAAATTCCAAGATAATTCAGCCTAACATGACTGATAGTTGAAGTATAACTCATGCTGAGCAATTTGCTGGAAGTTTCGATCGACCCATAAATAAGGGAGATATTAAGGAATTTGTTTTAATTCCATTTTTTGGCCAAAGCGAGAGAGTATATAAAAATTCCATTCGCACAAACGAGAAAGCATATGATAATCTGATGTTTTGCACTGTCGGCCGCTGTGTGGCGCATTGTGTCACGTGGCATGTGGTGCCATACGTCGGCCACACTCAGAACTATAATTGTAATGTAAATTATTATTAACGATTGTTTGTTAAGATAATACAGCTTAAATTTACAGAATAACCACGCTAAGCAATTTGCTGCAAGTTTCATAGCGATCGACCCACAAATAAAGGAGATATTAAAGAATTTCTATTATTAACATTATTTCATAGTTGTTGGCAAGAGCGGCAGAGCATATGGCAATCATCTTTGCACTATCGCTCGCCTTGTCTTTCTTTCGGGAATGTTAAATTAATATTTGCTACTGTTTACACTCATCTTCGTTGAGATAACACAGCTTAAATTGACAGAATAACAGCGCTAAGCAATTTGCTGAAAGTTTCATAGCGATCGACTAATTAATAAAGGAGATATTAAGGAATTTGTTTTATTGCCATTATTTCATAATAATTGGCCAGTTGTCCAACACTGTCCAACAACAGTTTGAGAGTTATCCAGCACTGATAAACTGAATAATTCCTATTATTATACCCTGTGCCCATTGAAAATGGGCAAAAGTGGTATAATGAATTTGTGTGAATGTATGTAACAGGCAGAAGGAAGCATCCCGACCCTATAAAGTATATATATTCTTGATCAGTATCAATAGCCGAGTCGATTGACATCTGTCCGTCTGTCTGTCCGTCCGTCCGTCTGTCCGTCCGTCCGTCTGTCCGTCTGTATGAACGCATGGATTTCGTTGAGATCTCCTCCGTGTACCAAAATTTTATGAAGTTTGTTTTTGATCTTGTCGACCTCCGTCATATTTTCCTTAGCAAAGTATACTGTACTAATAACGGTCAATATAAACTCTTCTTAGCTTGGAACATCAATAAACATCTGAAATACATCTCGAATTTTTGAAGACATTTTGCGGTTTCAATATTTGATTTATATTACATAATACTAATCAGCACTGATTTTGTTTAATATCGTGATGGTTGCCAAAAGTAGACTGTGATACAATGGACCTAAATATTTGAATATATACCCTTAATCCCTACTATTAATTAACAAATTAAGTAGTACAAAAGATTAAACATGTGTACACATTTAAAATTTACAAACTTAGATAATTGGGTTTGGTACACGCGGAAATTGAGTACGAAAAAGGGTTGTAACTTACATAATCACTACCTGTTTGCTTGGGTTACATTAGTATATTTTGGTAGACAATGAATTCTTAATATTATATTTATGTAAAGTGTTCAATAAAAAGTCTAGTTTAAGGGAAACACGTTCAAATGACGACCATTCCGTACCGTAGGTTGCGCAAAAATGCGAGCCCGGCGCCATTTTGGGTGCGCCACAACGCAATTTTGACCCAGTTAAAAGCGTTGTGCGTGAATTGTTTATTAAATAAAAAGTTAACTGGCACTTCTTGGCACCTAGAAATTGCAGAAATATCCACGGAATAACGTGTATATACCCGTTTGCCTGGACAAGCCTGGACTTTATGCTAAAAGTCTATCTAAAGCTCAAAAACAATGTCAAAAATAGTGCTTTAGTAAAAATTATTATTTAAAATACTTCAAAACAAAAAAATAAGAAGATGTTTACCATTCGCTTAAGAATCGACACACCTATTAGGTAAAATTAAGAAACTGAAAATTTATTGAACCATATGGATGCAATTTCATCGCAAAAATAAACAATTTTTCATAAAAAAAATTTTTTATAAAAAACATTTTTATAAACAAGCCGGTCAGTCGAGCGGGCGCGACAGTAGGATAGCCTGTGCAGGTCTTCAAAGAAAAGTATTTTCATTATAATGGGATTTAAATATATCGCTTGAAGTCGATTTTGCTTGCATCGAGAGTAGGTTGCTTGCGATAGTCTGGCAACACTGGACTGCGGCCATTGATTGTTTATGTTTAGCGCCACAGTAGACGAAAGGCAAATCAAACATACATGAACAAACGCGTCTTTCCGTTCATTATATCGTCGGCGCAGCGACTGCGCTGCTACTGCGCTGCAACGCATCTGCTGCGCTGCATAAATTTGTTTCTTGAATAACTTCTGAGTTCAATATCCGATCGTACTGAAATTTGTAGCACACATTGATACTTGCCATGTGTGCCAAATCTCAAGTCTCTAGCTATAAAACTGCTCTTGTTATCAGCTATTTCGAGTTATGGGCGAAGGGGGCGGGGCATCGCGATGAAATTTTCAGGTCACATTAAGCCCAAGCTTTTTATCATGTTTGCCAAATCTCAAGTCTCTAGCTTTAACATTGCTTATGTTATGGTGATTTTTCTAATTTTAAAACCAACGGGACATGATATCGAAAATTGAAAATAAACTTGATCTGCGTATGGTATTCAGGAACCTACCTTCCAAATTTGAAGTCTCTAGCTCTTATTACTGAGATTCATGCGTTCATACAGACGGACAGACGGACAGACGGACGGACGGACAGACGGACGGACAGACAGACGGACAGGTGCCAATCGACTCGGCTATTGATACTGATTAAGAATATATATACTTTATATGGTCGGAGATGCTTCCTTCTGCCTGTTACATACATTCACACAAATTCATTATAGCCTTTTTGCCCATTTTTAATGGGCACAGGCTATAAAAATCGAAATTTTTTTTCATTTTTGATGGGCTCTACCGCCGAAACCGTTTGCCCAAATTGAAAAATCTAAACGGATTTATAAATTTTGGACAATTCTCTATCAAACTGCATTTAAGGATTTTCCATGGCGAGAAATGACCGATTTCTTTTTTGCCACGTGAGTCTCGTGAGTGAGCCACTGTGCGACGCCGGAAGACGACGCTGCATCGCAGCCTGAGGCGTCCGCTGAGAGGAGGCGCGCTGGATTTGTTGGGAAGTTGCGATCGAGGAAGGCAACTTCTGAGGTCGCAGCAGCAGAGTCCGCGATGAGGGACGTGAGCGCGACCTCTCAAGGTGAGAATGGCTTGTCTTGGGGGGTAATGGGTAGGATAGAGGGGGAGGACTAGATGGTTCAGGCATCTGCTTCTCGGGCTGGCTCTGTGGTCAGCCTGAGTGTGAGTGAAGCCGACGACCCTGCTTTTAAGGTGCCCGCTGCAGCGAGTTCGACGAGCAAGGGGGGAACAAGGGGATGCCGTCGAAACCAGAGGCGTCGGTAGTAGTGAGAATGAAGGGCATCACCAAAGGTGTCGTCAGGTCCGCGCTAGAGGGGGTGTAGGAGCGTCGCTCATGTGCGATCTTATTGATCGCACGAGCGAATATGAGTCGCTACTTTTTTCGCTACTGGCGGAAAACGAGCGGCTCAAGGGGCGTCTCGAGGGGCTCGACCGTTCCTCGCACGGGAGAGCCCAACAGATGCCGACCCAATCGGTGGCCGCACACAAGGGGGGTTCAATGTCGATAGTGTCGTCTACCCCGGAGACGCCGCGACCAGTTGAGACCTGGTCCTTGGTTGTCCGCAGCAAGACTGCTGGGAAAACCGCGAAGGACGTGGTCGACCAGGTGGTGAAGGAGGTAGGGCCCACTCTTGGTGTGCGTGTCCATGAGGTGAAACCTCTGAGGGGCGGTGGTGCGATTATTCGTACGCCTTCCGTTGCCGAGCGGAAGAAGATTGTGGCGTGGATTGTGGTGAATGCTAAGTTTGGCGAAGTTGGTTTGGAGGTCAGTGTGAATGACAGATTAGGGCCAATAGTTGTCGTGCAGGGCGTTCACTCGCAGATCACTTCTGACGAGTTCATGGGTGATCTATACGAGTTGAACCTGAAGGACAAGATGTCGCTTGAGGCCTTCTGGAGGTCGGACGTTGCTACGTCAAGGGGTTCTCGTTCCGAGTGCGAAGTTTTGACCCGCTAGTGGGTTGCTTCCGCTGCCTGGGACTCGACCATAAGGTGGCGGAATGCAGGGCCAAAGATGACGTATGTCGTCGATGCGGCCAACTGTTTCACCGAGTGGCTCAGTGCAGCAATGCACTGAACTGCTGGAATTGTGCGTTTAAGGGCAAGCCGTCGGGGCATCTTATGATGTCTCCGGCATGCCCTGTATACAGCATGATCGTTGCTCGGGCGAACGCTAGACATTAATATGTCTAGCAAGCTTCTCCAGTTGAACTGTCAGGGCTGCTATGAGGTGATGTGTGATGTCGGTGCCATGATTTGTGAGAGAGGCTATGCTGTTGCCCTGCTGCAGGAGCCCTTAGCAACCAATGGTTGCGTTCGGGGTTTGCCCGCTGGAATGCGGGTATTTCCTGACAGCAGGGTCAACGCTGCCGTTGTCGTGAATGATGCGGGCATTGAATGCACCTTGGTGAATTCAACCCGCTGGGGGGTATGTGTGTGTCTAAATGGGGATTTTGGCAGGGTCTTTGTAGTAAGCATGGTGAGGGTAGTGCTTATAAAATAGTTAGAGGTAGAGGTAGGGCGTGTGATGTGAGCAGCCTCTGTGTTGACGGCGTTCAGCTAACAGCATGGAGGGACTGCATGAATGTGTTGCTGAATGGATTTTTCCCGCGGGCGATTCATCGGGAGTTGCCACCCAGTGTGGCGGCTCCCGCTGACCCGCTCCGGGAGGGTGAATTGGGGCTGGCTTTCTTGATGTTAAGGTCGAGGAAGTCTCCCGGTATGGATGGCTTCACTGGTGAATTGTGTAAGTGTCTGGAAATCTATTCCAGAATATATGAAAGAGTTGTATGAAAGGTGTGTGAGTGAAGGGTATTTTCCCAGTGAATGGAAGAGTGCGAAGGTGATTGTGCTCTTGAAGTCGCCCGATAGGACCAGGATCAATCCACGATCCTTTCGGGGCATCAGTCTCCTTCCAGTTCTTAGAAAAGTTCTGGAACGGATAATGATGGAAAGGCTTCAAGAGTGTGTGAGCGACCAAATGTCTGATAGACAATTTGGCTTCAGGCAGGGCAAAAGCACTGAGGACGCTTGGAGGTATGTTCTCGACAGTGTCGAGTCCAGCCCGTCCAATTATGTCCTTGGTGTTTTTATAGATTTCCAGGGTGCGTTCGATAACCTGAACTGGACAAGTGTGTTAAGAGAATTGAGTGAATGTGGCTGCCGGGAATTGGGTCTCTGGGAGAGCTATTTCTCGGGCAGGAGAGCGTGTGCTGTAGGGCGGAATGAAAGTGTGAGTGTGGATGTGGTTCGCGGCTGCCCACAGGGTTCCATATGTGGTCCATTTATATGAAACCTCATGATGGATACCCTGCTGAAGCAGCTCGAACGGGTCTGCAAGTGCTGTGCGTATGCGGATGATCTGATTCTTTTGATTGAGGGTCGTACGCGTGCTGAGATAGAGGCAAGTGCGAGGGCGCACTTGCGCACTGTATGCGAGTGGGGCAACAGTGTTGGCGTTAGTTTGGCCATGGACAAGACGGTGTCAATGTTGCTTAAGGGCAAATTGCGCCGTCGTCCGTCTATTGGTCTGAATGGCGCCTACTTAAGGTATGTGACTAAGGTGAAATACCTTGGCATTACCTTCAGCGAGAGGATGTGTTTCACACCTCATTTCGCTGGTCTCAAGTGCCGATTGACTGGTGTGGTTGGACAAGTGCGTCGCATTTTGCGAAATGATTGGGGTCTCAGCAGGAAGGCTGTTCGCACCATATACGGTGGCCTATTTGTTGCTTGCGCAGCATATGGGTCGTCGGTGTTGTGTAGAGCGGTCACGACTGTTGCAGGCAGAGCGAATGTGCTGGCTTGCCAGCGTGTGATTATGCTAGGGTGTATGCCTGTGTGCCGCACTGTCTCTACAGAGGCAATGCAGGTACTGTTAGGTTTGGCCCCTCTTGATTTGGAGATGCGGCGTCGTGCTGTACTCTTCAAAATTAGGAGGCGGCTGCCATTGCTGCATAATGAATGGTTAGCTGATAGGGATGTGGAGAGTTTAGGGCTTAGTGAGTGTAAAAGATTGTTGAATGAGTGTGTCATGTCTGACTGGCAGGTCAGATGGGACACAAGTGTGAATGGACGGGTCACTTACCAGTACATTCGTGATGCCACGTTTGTCTGTAGCCGACCGGACTTTAGCTTTAGCCTAAGTCTCGGATTCCTGTTGACTGGCCATGGCTCTCTCAATGCATTCTTGCATTCTTAGGGATCTGAGTGCATTTGGTGTGAGAGAGTTTAGAGGGGGGTTTGACGTCAGTCAAGCACTCTCTACTAGTGTTAGGGTTAATTTGATGAATGAGTTTGCCCGTGCCGCATTTGCCCGACGGCGACTGCTGTTAGGCTGAGAAGCTGTATGAATGCGTGAATGTTTGGGATTGATTGATGGGGGCTATGTATGGGGGATATGAATGGAGCGTCTGTCCCTAAGCTTCATGGAGCTTTACTGGTAGTAGCCTTCGGGTTACGAGTCTTGACCAGAGGACTTGTCTGGTACCACAGGCGTCTTGGGATTTGAAGGCGGTCTCAGCCCTCTGCCCATTTCGCTAAAGTCCTTAGGGATTGTTGGGGACATAGCTGGCCGTCTTTGGACGGTTTGATCTTTGATCAATTATGTAAATGCCGCAGTTGCGGAAGAGGTGGGAATAGACCTCGCTCCCATCAGTGTGAAGACAAGTCCATGAGCATGTTGGAGACTGCGCCATCTGTAGGTCGGTGAAAGCCGGCTTACATGCTATTCCTTACAGCTATGTTCATTGCTTTTAATGGGCCACCAACCCGTAACTGTTTTGGAGTTAAAATTGGTAGTGTCCTTGCTGGCACGAGGCCTGACCGGAGGCTTTAATCTGGTACCACGGGCGGTCAG
>OY282582.1:15278879-15296379 GCA_958299025.2 Drosophila histrio | reverse complement strand
TAAAGTGTTCAATAAAAGGTCTAGTTTAAGGGAAACACGTTCAAATGACGACCATTCCGTACCGTAGGTTGCGCAAAAATGCGAGCCCGGCGCCATTTTGGGTGCGCCACAACGCAATTTTGACCCAGTTAAAAGCGTTGTGCGTGAATTGTTTATTAAATAAAAAGTTAACTGGCACTTCTTGGCACCTAGAAATTGCAGAAATATCCACGGAATAACGTGTATATACCCGTTTGCCTGGACAAGCCTGGACTTTATGCTAAAAGTCTATCTAAAGCTCAAAAACAATGTCAAAAATAGTGCTTTAGTAAAAATTATTATTTAAAATACTTCAAAACAAAAAAATAAGAAGATGTTTACCATTCGCTTAAGAATCGACACACCTATTAGGTAAAATTAAGAAACTGAAAATTTATTGAACCATATGGATGCAATTTTATCGCAAAAATGAACAATTTTTCATAAAAAAACATTTTTATAAAAAATCGAAATTTTTTTTCATTTTTGATGGGCTCTACCGCCGAAACCGTTTGCCCAAATTGAAAAATCTAAAAGGATTTATAAATTTTGGACAATTCTCTATCAAACTGCATTTAAGGATTTTCCATGGCGAGAAATGACCGATTTCTTTTTTGCCACGTGAGTCTCGTGAGTGAGCCACTGTGCGACGCCGGAAGACGACGCTGCATCGCAGCCTGAGGCGTCCGCTGAGAGGAGGCGCGCTGGATTTGTTGGGAAGTTGCGATCGAGGAAGGCAACTTCTGAGGTCGCAGCAGCAGAGTCCGCGATGAGGGACGTGAGCGCGACCTCTCAAGGTGAGAATGGCTTGTCTTGGGGGGTAATGGGTAGGATAGAGGGGGAGGACTAGATGGTTCAGGCATCTGCTTCTCGGGCTGGCTCTGTGGTCAGCCTGAGTGTGAGTGAAGCCGACGACCCTGCTTTTAAGGTGCCCGCTGCGGCGAGTTCGACGAGCAAGGGGGGAACAAGGGGATGCCGTCGATGCGTCGCACAGTGGCTCACTCACGAGACTCACGTGGCAAAAAAGAAATCGGTCATTTCTCGCTATGGAAAATCCTTAAATGCAGTTTGATAGAAAATTGTCCAAATTTTATGAATCCGTTTAGATTTTTTAATTTGGGCAAACGGTTTCGGCGGTAGAGCCCATCAAACACGAAAAATAAATTCGATTTTTTCTAAAAAAAATTTTTTATGAAAAATTGTTAATTTTTGCGATGATATTGCATCCAAATGGTTCAATGAATTTTCAGTTTCTTAATTTTACCTAATAGGTGTGTCGATTTTTAAGCGAATGGCATAAAAATGTTGTTAATTTTTTGTTTTGAAGTATTTTAAATAATATTCTTACTAAAGCACTATTTTTAACATAGTTTTTGAACTTTAAATGGACTTTTAGCATAAAGTCCAGGCCTGTTCAGGCAAACGGGTATATACACGTTATTCTGTGGATATTTCTGCAACAACTTCAAGAAAGTCTAGGTGCCAAGAAGTGCCAGTTAACTTTTTATTCAATAAACAATTACCGCACATCGCTTTTAAAAGGGTCAAAATTGCGTTGTGGCGCACCCAAAATGGCGCCGGGCTCGCATTTTTGCGCTACCTATTACGGTGCGGAATGGTCGTTTTTGGCAACATTTGAACGTGTTTCCGTTAAACTAGACCTTTTATTAAACACTTTACCTAAATATAATATTGACATTTCATTGATTACCTAAATATATGAATGAAACCCAAACCAACAGGTAGTAAATATGTAATTAATAACCCTTTTTTGTACCCAATTTCCGCATTTAAAAAACCCAATTATCTAAGTTTGTAAATTTTAAAGGACTACACTTGTTTAACCTTTTATGCTACCTAATTTGATAAATAATAATAGGGATTAATGGTATATATTCAACTATTAAGTAGCATAGTATCACAGTCTACTTTTGGCAATCATCACGACATTTTACAAAATCGGTGCTGATTAGTATTTTTTTAATATAAATCAAATATTGAAGCCACAAAATGTCTTTGAAAATTCGAGATGTATTTCAGATGTTTATTGATGCTCCAAGCAAAGAAGAGTTTATGTTGACCGCTATGAGTACAGTAGATTTTGCTAAAGAAAATATGACGGAGGTCGACCAGATGAAAAACAAACTTCATAGAATTTACTATAAGTTTAAATCGAAATGGATTGTTGCGAAACGTTCGCAACAAGTTTTTAACAATAGGCATAAAGATTGGCTGGATGCGGATTTTGAACCAAGCGAATACAGCGGAGAACATCGAGGAAGACCACTGAAGTCCATGGAGAGCTGTTCCACATACACAAGAAAAAGGAAACTGCAGGATGTGGCAGAAACATTGGGAACAGGATTCCTCTCGGAAGCGCTAACCATGAAGTATAGGAAGGACCAGGAAAGATATAGATCGGACATTACAAAAGCAATCACGCTTGCGAGTCCCGATCGACTCAAGAGGATAAAAGAGAGTATATCAACTCCTGATAGCACGGAACTTGCCAAATTCACACCTGAGGAGGCATTGGCTTTATTTATGGATTTAGGACTTTCAAAGGAGAAGTATGGAATCCTGCGGTCCGCTTTAAAACGCCACAAAGCCCACGTTCTTCCAAGTTATACCAAAATAACATTGGCAAAGAAGCAAGCCGTTCCACTTTATAAGGAAGTAACGAATGAATCTGTGTCCCATTATGTTCAAATATGGAACGGAGACTCTGGAACTAATTAAAACAACTGTTTCGGGGATTAATCAGGAAATTGCTGACATTCAGGAGCACAACATTATAACCATGGATGGGAGGACAATAACAATCCGTTATAAATTCTTCCTTACCATGATTGACGGAAAAGTTTTGAATGCAATAACCAACACCTCTTCAACTATGTCATGTGCAATATGCTGTAAGAATCAAAAAGCCTTTCAAAGCTTGAATGATTCTGTAGATGAGGTTCATAACTTGGAGTATGGAATCTCACCACTGCATGCGAGAATTAAATGTTTGGAATTCATTCTAAAACTATCATACACACTTCCGCGCGATGGAGAACAATTTGATGAGGACATGGAAGAAAAGGAAAAGAGGAACAAACGGAAACAAATTATACAGGATATGTTCTATGTTGAGACCGGACTCAAAGTGGACACTCCAAAGTATGGATATGGGAACAGCAATGACGGAAACACATCTCGAACATTTTTTACAAACTTCGAAGTTTCTGCTCGGATTACTGGTGTCGATGTGGAAATAATCAGAAGGCTGCAGGTAATATTAAATATTCTGAACTGCAAGGAAAGGGTTAATGGTTCTAAATTTAAGCATTATGCAATGAAAACTGCTGCATTATTAAGTGAAAAGTATCCCCATAAACTATTGACTCCCACAGTTCATAAAATTTTGGCACACGGAGGAGATCTCATCGAATACCAATGTCTGCCAATCGGAGAATTATCAGAAGAAGCCCAGGAGTCTAAAAACAAGGAGTACAAGAAATATAGGTACTCGAATACTTGCAAGGTGACACGGAAGAGACAAAATGAAGACCTTTTTAATATGTTATCAGTTTCTTCAGATCCACTGATATCGACAAAAAGATTTGTGAGAAGTCGCAATGAACTGCAAGAGTTTTATACTAAAGAAATGGTAGATTTAATGTACATAGGTTACGAACTTGAAGACATAGCTGAGGAAAATTAAATTAACAAGGACATTAATTGAATAGTTTTATTGTTATTTATTTATATAAATATAAATTAAACCAAATATATAATATACAAGTTTGATTAAAATTACATTTTGTTTTTACAGGAATTTATACGATATATATGTATTTGAAACATGAAATCCATCAAATATGTTCTTTATAGTGTTTAAATGTATTTAAAACATTCATTTACATATAATTATGTATAAAAAATCACAAATTTACACATAAATTTCAGAAAAAAGCATACGATGAATGTCGCGTTTCACGAAAATCATCGTATAAACACAAAATCCAACTTTGAACACCTGCTGACAATTTGTCTGTCGTCCGATTTTTAAGATCTTACACTCATTTCAAAGCTACAGGAATTCTCTATTAAACCCTTTTTAAATTTTGGTGATATCTTTCCTGGATCAAAAGATATGATTTTTGCAAAGTAGAATGAGAAAACGAGCCACTGTGCGTCGGTAGTAGTGAGAATGAAGGGCATCACCAAAGGTGTCCTCAGGTCCGCGCTAGAGGGGGTGTAGGAGCGTCGCTCACGACACGAGCGAATATGAGTCGCTACTTTTTTCGCTACTGGCGGAAAACGAGCGGCTCAAGGGGCGTCTCGAGGAGCTCGACCGTGCCTCGCACGGGAGAGCCCAACAGATGCCGGCCCAATCGGTGGCCGCACACAAGGGGGGTTCAATGTCGATAGTGTCGTCTACCCCGGAGACGCCGCGACCAGTTGAGACCTGGTCCTTGGTTGTCCGCAGCAAGACTGCTGGGAAAACCGCGAAGAACGTGGTCGACCAGGTGGTGAAGGAGGTAGGGCCCACTCTTGGTGTGCGTGTCCATGAGGTGAAACCTCTGAGGGGCGGTGGTGCGATTATTCGTACGCCTTCCGTTGCCGAGCGGAAGAAGATTGTGGCGAATGCTAAGTTTGGCGAAGTTGGTTTGGAGGTCAGTGTGAATGACAGATTAGGGCCAATAGTTGTCGTGCAGGGCGTTCACTCGCAGATCACTTCTGACGAGTTCATGGGTGATCTATACGAGTTGAACCTGAAGGACAAGATGTCGCTTGAGGCCTTCAAGAAAGGTGTCCGCATGGTCAGCCGGCCATGGTCTGTGGCCACTGACGGAGTGACGAATGTCGTCTTGGAGGGTGCTGCCCGGCCATGCAAACCCTTCTGGAGGTCGGACGTTGCTACGTCAAGGGGTTCTCGTTCCGAGTGCGAAGTTTTGACCCGCTAGTGGGTTGCTTCCGCTGCCTGGGACTCGACCATAAGGTGGCGGAATGCAGGGACAAAGATGACGTATGTCGTCGATGCGGCCAACTGTTTCACCGAGTGGCTCAGTGCAGCAATGCACTGAACTGCTGGAATTGTGCGTTTAAGGGCAAGCCGTCGGCATGATATACAGCATGATCGTTGCTCGGGCGAACGCTAGACATTAATATGTCTAGCAAGCTTCTCCAGTTGAACTGTCAGGGCTGCTATGAGGTGATGTGTGATGTCGGTGCCATGATTTGTGAGAGAGGCTATGCTGTTGCCCTGCTGCAGGAGCCCTTAGCAACCAATGGTTGCGTTCGGGGTTTGCCCGCTGGAATGCGGGTATTTCCTGACAGCAGGGTCAACGCTGCCGTTGTCGTGAATGATGCGGGCATTGAATGCACCTTGGTGAATTCAACCCGCTGGGGGGTATGTGTGTGTCTAAATGGGGATTTTGGCAGGGTCTTTGTAGTAAGCATGGTGAGGGTAGTGCTTATAAAATAGTTAGAGGTAGAGGTAGGGCGTGTGATGTGAGCAGCCTCTGTGTTGACGGCGTTCAGCTAACAGCATGGAGGGACTGCATGAATGTGTTGCTGAATGGATTTTTCCCGCGGGCGATTCATCGGGAGTTGCCACCCAGTGTGGCGGCTCCCGCTGACCCGCTCCGGGAGGGTGAATTGGGGCTGGCTATCTTGATGTTAAGGTCGAGGAAGTCTCCCGGTATGGATGGCTTCACTGGTGAATTGTGTAAGTGTCTGGAAATCTATTCCAGAATATATGAAAGAGTTGTATGAAAGGTGTGTGAGTGAAGGGTATTTTCCCAGTGAATGGAAGAGTGCGAAGGTGATTGTGCTCTTGAAGTCGCCCGATAGGACCAGGATCAATCCACGATCCTTTCGGGGCATCAGTCTCCTTCCAGTTCTTAGAAAAGTTCTGGAACGGATAATGATAGAAAGGCTTCAAGAGTGTGTGAGCGACCAAATGTCTGATAGACAATTTGGCTTCAGGCAGGGCAAAAGCACTGAGGACGCTTGGAGGTATGTTCTCGACAGTGTTGAGTCCAGCCCGTCCAATTATGTCCTTGGTGTTTTTATAGATTTCCAGGGTGCGTTCGATAACCTGAACTGGACAAGTGTGTTAAGAGAATTGAGTGAATGTGGCTGCCGGGAATTGGGTCTCTGGGAGAGCTATTTCTCGGGCAGGAGAGCGTGTGCTGTAGGGCGGAATGAAAGTGTGAGTGTGGATGTGGTTCGCGGCTGCCCACAGGGTTCCATATGTGGTCCATTTATATGTAACCTCATGATGGATACCCTCCTGAAGCAGCTCGAACGGGTCTGCAAGTGCTGTGCGTATGCGGATGATCTGATTCTTTTCATTGAGGGTCGTACGCGTGCTGAGATAGAGGCAAGTGCGAGGGCGCACTTGCGCACTGTATGCGAGTGGGGCAACAGTGTTGGCGTTAGTTTGGCCATGGACAAGACGGTGTCAATGTTGCTTAAGGGCAAATTGCGCCGTCGTCCGTCTATTGGTCTGAATGGCGCCTACTTAAGGTATGTGACTAAGGTGAAATACCTTGGCATTACCTTCAGCGAGAGGATGTGTTTCACACCTCATTTCGCTGGTCTCAAGTGCCGATTGACTGGTGTGGTTGGACAAGTGCGTCGCATTTTGCGAAATGATTGGGGTCTCAGCAGGAGGGCTGTTCGCACCATATATGGTGGCCTATTTGTTGCTTGCGCAGCATATGGGTCGTCGGTGTTGTGTAGAGCGGTCACGACTGTTGCAGGCAGAGCGAATGTGCTGGCTTGCCAGCGTGTGATTATGCTAGGGTGTATGCCTGTGTGCCGCACTGTCTCTACAGAGGCAATGCAGGTACTGTTAGGTGTGGCCCCTCTTGATTTGGAGATGCGGCGTCGTGCTGTACTCTTCAAAATTAGGAGGCGGCTGCCAGTGCTGCATAATGAATGGTTAGCTGATAGGGATGTGGAGAGTTTAGGGCTTAGTGAGTGTAAAAGATTGTTGAATGAGTGTGTCATGTCTGACTGGCAGGTCAGATGGGACACAAGTGTGAATGGACGGGTCACTTACCAGTACATTCGTGATGTCACGTTTGTCTGTAGCCGACCGGACTTTAGCTTTAGCCTAAGTCTCGGATTCCTGTTGACTGGCCATGGCTCTCTCAATGCATTCTTGCATTCGAGGAACCTTAGTGGCAGCCAGGAATGCCATTGTGGCTCGAGCGAGGAGACATGGGAACATGTTCTCTGTGAGTGCCCGTCGTACGAAGATCTTAGGGATCTGAGTGCATTTGGTGTGAGAGAGTTTAGAGGGGGGTTTGACGTCAGTCAAGCACTCTCTACTAGTGTTAGGGTTAATTTGATGAATGAGTTTGCCCGTGCCGCATTTGCCCGACGGCGACTGCTGTTAGGCTGAGAAGCTGTATGAATGCGTGAATGTTTGGGATTGATTGATGGGGGCTATGTATGGGGGATATGAATGGAGCGTCTGAATGGTGTGTATGGTACTCGCGGACTTAGCGTTGGCCATAATTGGGTTACCAGTCCCTAAGCTTCATGGAGCTTTACTGGTAGTAGCCTTCGGGTTACGAGTCTTGACCAGAGGACTTGTCTGGTACCACAGGCGTCTTGGGATTTGAAGGCGGTCTCAGCCCTCTGCCCATTTCGCTAAAGTCCTTAGGGATTGTTGGGGACATAGCTGGCCGTCTTTGGACGGTTTGATCTTTGATCAATTATGTAAATGCCGCAGTTGCGGAAGAGGTGGGAATAGACCTCGCTCCCATCAGTGTGAAGACAAGTCCATGAGCATGTTGGAGACTGCGCCATCTGTAGGTCGGTGAAAGCCGGCTTACATGCTATTCCTTACAGCTATGTTCATTGCTTTTAATGGGCCACCAACCCGTAACTGTTTTGGAGTTAAAATTGGTAGTGTCCTTGCTGGCACGAGGCCTGACCGGAGGCTTTAATCTGGTACCACGGGCGGTCAGATGCCCACGGACTTGTTCCGTCTGGCCTATGGTTGCGGCCCTTCGGGGAGTAACGTGGTGGCTGTGGTTTACCACCCAATTGCGGGTAGAGCCTGGGCTCGGCGTGGAGTTGCGCTATACCGGCAGAGGTTTTAGATAGGCCTCGCTCCACACCAAGGAGGAAGTCACGACCAAACAGTAGTGACTGAAAATTGGTACTTGCGGAATTTATTCCAAGAGGGCGGTAATTGACGCATAAATTAATCCAGTGATTGCACCGTGAGATTAAGCCAATGTGGCAGGAGCTCACGTTAAACACATGGACTTTCATATCCGTCCGTCCGTCTGTCCGTCCGTCCGTCTGTATGAACGCGTGGATCTCAGCAACTATAAGAGCTACAGACATCAAATTACAGATATTATGAAATGTACAGATATTATGGAATGTAGGTCCCTGAATACAATACGCAGATCAACTTTATTTTCAATTTTCGATATCTCAAACCCCGCCCACGCAAATAGAAGAAAACCTCAAGTTCCAAGATAATTCATCATAACATGACTGATAGTTGAAGTATATCTCACGCTGATCAATGTGCTGCAAGTTTCATCGCGATCGACCCATAAATAAGGGAGATATTAAAGAATTTGTTTTAATTCCATTTTTTGGCCAAAGCGAGAGAGCATATAAAAATTTCATTTGCACAAACGAGAAAGCATATGATAATCTGATGTTTTCCAGTGTCGCCCGCTGTGTGGCGCATTGTGTCATGTGGCGCCATCCATCGGCCACACTCAGAACTATACATTGTAATGCAAATTAATATTAGCGATTGTTTACACGCATTTTTGTTAACAGAATAACAGAATAACAGCACTAAGCAATTTGCTGCAAGTTTCACAGCGATCGACTAATTAATAAAGGAGATATTAAGGAATTTGTTTTATTGCCATTATTTCATTATAATTGGCCAGTTGTTCAACACTGTCCTACATTAGTTTAAAAGTTGTCCAGCACTGACAAACTGAATAATTACTATTATTATATTATTTTATATTTGCGATTGCTAACACGTATGGTTGACAATTCTACGTTTCTGTCATAGTATTACAATAACTTAAATTTTCTGAATTACCAAAACCCATATATATAAACATTGCCTAAAATTTCAAAAACAAATGGTTTGGCGCGCACTAAGATAACAGCTGTGTGTAAGATTCCAATTCCACTATAATTAAAATACTTTTCCGAAAATACTTTTAATTCAAGACCTGCACAGGGTATCCTACTGTCGCGCCCGCTCGACTGATCGGCTTGTTATATTAATGTATATTTGCGATTGCTAACACGTATGGTTGACAATTTTACGTTTCTATCATAGTATTTCAATAACTTAAATTTTCTGAATTACCAAAACCCATATGGGCATTTCCATGATGTCGAACGTGACCATCGTACACATTAAAAGTGAATAAAAAGCCAAAATAAAATAGATTTTTGTTTTGACAACTGATTCAATATATAGCTCTTAATTAGCCTTACAATGGGTGCTAAGTTCGATTTTAGAGAGGCTTTCGCTTTTAAGATAATTACAAAAAACCAAGGGATTCGCACGTGACAAAAACAGAAGTGGTTTTCGTCGCCAACAATTTAAACGCCGATTTCAGCGAAGCCTGAAGCAATATTTTAAAGTAAATAATTTCAAAATGTTGTGCATAGATGCCTCTTAAAACTGATAGTAATTTTACCCAAAACTTATTTATAGTTTTTTTTAATTCAATTTTAAGCACTGTCGCACGTGACATGTCGCACATGACACCGAAATATGCGATATTGCAAAGCCGAAATTATCGTAACTTACAATCGCATACTTTCTTATACATTATTTTTTGTACCTTCCCAAAGATTTGGAGTACCATAAGACAATGTATAAAAACTTATTCTAAGAATTTGTATCAAAACAAAATGTACACTAGAAATGCCCAAATGAGAAAAGTTGCACTTGTTATCTCGAAATGGGTTATGAATAGAGACGAAATTTTGTTACATTAGTTAAATTACATTGCTTTCCTATTAACCCTTTTTTTTAATGAAACAATTTGTTTTTAAACACTTTGAATGTTTTGGTCTCGGTGGACCTTTTGGTGGAAATGCCCATATATATAAACATTGCCTTAAATTTCAAAAACAAATGGTTTGGTGCGCAATATAATAACAGCTGTGTGTAAGAGAGAGAAACATGGGGTGTTGCCAGACTACATACAGAGTAATTCCACTATAATTAAAATACTTTTCCCAAAAAACGATTAATTCAAGACCTGCACAGGGAATCCTACTGTCGCGCCCGCTCGACTGATCGGCTTGTTTTTGTTGTGAAATATTTGCACAGAAAGTCACAAATAGGTTATTTCCATTTTTGGCTACTTTTAATGCTGGTTTTGCTTTTATACCCTGTGGGGGTATATTAAGTTTGTTAAAAATATGTAACGGGCAGAAGGAAGCATGGCCGACCCCATAAAGTATATATATTCTTGATCAGCATCAATAGCCGAGTCGATATAGCCATGTCCGTCTGTCCGTCGGTCTGTCGGTCTGTCGGTCCGTCCGTAAGAACGAAAGGATCTCAGAGATGGTAAGAGCTAGAAGCTTGCACTTGGTGTCCCAGCACTGGTAATTTTTGCAGGCAGATCAAGTTTATCTTTTTTTTTGGATGCCACGCCCACTTTGCCCACAAATTAAGTAAGAGTAAAAGTATAAAACAAGCAGTTTTTTGGCTCAAAACCCTCATAACCAGAGCAATATAACAGATAAAGACTTCACATTTAGCTCACATGATGAGTATCTTGGGGTCGATGTGTCCAGAAAATGTTATCACGATGCCACGCCCCCCTCGCCTACAATTCGGAAAAGCTTATAACAAGAGCAATATTACAGTTAGAGTCTTCAGACTTGGGACACATGATGAATATTTTGTGGTCGATGTGTCCAGAAAATTGTATCGCGATGCCACGCCCCCTTCACCCACAAATTAAGTAAAACCTCATAAAGCAAGCAGTTTTGTCACTCAAAAACCTCATAACAAAAGCAGTTTTGTAGCCGGAAACTTGAGATTTGGCACACATGATGAATATTTTGTGGCTGATGTGTCCAGAAAAATGTATCACGATGCCACGCCCTCTTCGCCCACAAAAATTAAAAAACGAATTACTAGAGAATTTCATCTGGAGTGAATTTGAGCGGGTTCCTGTAAACCCACAGGGTATATTACGGTCGGGGTCCCGACTGTTCGGCTTGTTTGTTGTTATTTATTATATATTCATTTAATGGTTGCAATCTTCTTTCAAGATTTTAGTGCCAACAACAAACTAATACGAGAATAGAAAAAGAGATAAAACAAGCATCGATAAACGATAAAATTTTTAGTTTCTTTCCCCTGCTATTCGTGTGTCACGTTCGCGAGCCCATGGCGCATTTTTCTCCAGTACTGCTCAACCAGTTAAAGGAAGTCGATGAAAATTAATATTCAAAGCAAGTTAATTGCGCTTAACTTACCTTAAAAAAAATTGTGTGCAATCGCACCTGAGAAAGTTTTAATTTAAATCAAAAGTTTGTCGCGTTCGCCATTGCAAAGTGGAGTACCTTTCGAACTTAACTTTGTAACGCGTTGCCTATGAGCAACGTTGGACCGTCGCGATGTGTCGTAATAATAAATTTTACCTTGCTTATATTACATAAATCTACCATTTTAAAAAAGGTTTAGAATGGAAAGGTTTTTTTTTCGATTTTATTGTTTTGTGGTTATACCCCAAAACGTAGGTTAACAGGTAAATATTATAAATATTGTAACCAACATTTTTATGGATGGAATACCCACATTTATTGAAAATTTCATATATAGTTATTACAGGTAGTGAATTAAGGGTTTACAACATTATGCAAACCAATTATTCATATTTACAAAATATTAATAACTCCTTATTCTCAACCTAGTTCAAAATATTACCACATGTTTTACCTATAAAATTGGAACAATTCGGTAGATAAAAGATTTGTATATTTTTTCATTTAAGGACTTGCAAATGTCGCGTTAGCGATCCTGGAAATACCCATATGGAATATCGGACTACATCTGCATCAACTTTTTCTTTTATTCAGAAAATGTATAAAAAACAAGCCGAAGAGTGCCAAGAGCGGGAGCGACAATAGGGTGACCTGAAGCAGACTTCTTTGCGGAAACCTGTATTCAATTTTCAGCCAATCTTATATATGGCAACTATATGCATCCGATTCTAACCAAATTTTGTCAGAATGTAAAAGACATCTCCAACCACACAATCAGTCAGTTTAGTTGATAAATTCTTAGAAACAACAGCGAATTTCATATGAAACATTCAATTTCCAATTAAAATCAAATTTTGTCAGGTTGTATAAGACATGACCAAATGCATACTCTGTGAGATTGTGAATAAAATGTAATTTTTAATGATGTCAATTACGGATTGATTACCTCAATAATCCTAATCCCAGAACTCTTTTAAAAGGTTTTCAATTAATATTATTTATTTATATTAATTCTTACGTAGCATTCCGAAAATAAGATAAAAAGTTTTGTGTGTTTGCATATTTATGCAATTATTAAGAAAACGGCAATTACGAATTTGGTCTATGTTCAATATATTATAGCTATTGATATTATGCAATCTTGGCTTCAAATTTAATTTACTTGAAATCGATTCGTAAATTACACAACAATATAACAGTTCATATATCCATTTTTTAAACATTCTAATAATGCAACGGATTAGTCGCAATGGGTCGATACAGAACCCCTTTTGGCGAAGTAAGACTGTATTAATTTATTTTAATATCAGAAGTTTTCGGGCTTGAACAAGTTTTCGTCACTAAACTTTTATCTTGTGTAGAGGTTTCTTTTGGGCTAAATCAGATATTTTTGCAATTTAAGTTATTCTTCAAAAAGGAAATAATAGTAACAAACTTAGTTACTTATATATAAACCTTCAGGTTTTAACTAATTCCCTAATATGGACGAATACCCTATAATACCCTATTTTGATAACCTTTCTAATGATGATCATTAAGTTAAATGGTTTGGCCACAGTTGTCAATTGAATTTTTTAGCTTTTCTAGCGTTTCCCCGCCAAAACAGCGATTTTTCAAAAAAGTTATAGAATAATATTTTCTTAGTTTTTTACGAAAAATACACTCAAGAAGTTTTATTTTGATATCACAGCTCGATGAAGTCATCGAAATCTTAAAATTCCATTATCTTTAAAATGGATAGTTCGATTTGGGTGATTGTATCAACTACCTGCATCCAAGAAATGGGGATTTATGCCCCAAACCGAAACCCCTCATCCAATCGTCCAAAGTCTGACAAAGATATGCTAATGGCTATATGTCTCTCGAAAAATGTCTGGCCGATCGGAGATTTTTGTATGTCATATTAAAATAAAATTACGATTTCTATATCCATATTGCCTTTGTTTATGTAGCTTCAGTTTTTGGGGTCTGCTTTCGTCACTAGCGTTCACTGCCGCCCACAATGGTGTATGCTCATATATGCAATAGCGTATTAGGAATTCTAAAGGTCTGGTAATAGAAATACTTTTCTATAAAGGCTGGCACAAAGTATACTCCTATTGTCTGTTTGTTAAAGCTACTTGCAATGTTGTGAGTGCGAAATAAAGTCTAGAACTAAAAGGTATAATATTGTCAAACACTTGCAATTACAACTGTAGAATTTATTTGACGGACAGGCGATGCCATGAGATTTAATTCGACTGTCAGTAAACAGATAAAAGTCCTACACACATTACATTACATTACATTACATTATAAAATACATTGAATAACGAACAAACAACTTGCACACATAATTAAGAAAGTGAAGATTGTCCCACAAACTTCATCAACAATAGATGAACATTCCAACAGCCAATAGAAAAATGCGCAAGCTACAGATTCAAGTGTTGACACGCGACGGTCGTAAAAACATATATGAAACCGATCGCTTTCGAAATGTGGCTGACTTAAAGAAGCGCATTGGTAGCACTATGAACGTGCCGATGGCATTCAGTAGGCTGACATATAAGGGTCGCTTGCTGACTAATAATAGCATCCTAGAAGATGAGGGGGTGAAGCGCATGTCCACGCTTGAGCTACATTGGCAACCACTGGTGCTGTCGCCCAAGCAATTCCGCGAGAAAGAGCTGGAGCTGGACAAACAGGACCAGAAGCAGCGTCATGTGCCGCGCATTGTCGACAGCTACGACCAGACAGTTAAGAAGGGCGCCCACGAACGCACTTTCAGTGGAGCTCGCCGTACATGTGACCAATTTAAGGACAAACGTTCATCCAGCGCCGATGATTTGAAGGTGTCCACCACTAAACACGACCAGCAGGTGCATAAGGAGCATGAACAAGAGGAGCTAAACTCTACATCCTCTGATGAACTGGACTTTTTATCCGTATATTGGTGGTGCCCCAAGAGTAATACCAAGAATAGCAACAAGCCCTTTAGCTATGAACTCAATATGGATCAGGATGTCAATGCCGATCTCAGAGCGGATGTTAAAAAGTTTGACATTATTTGCGAGCTTCAGAGTTCAGTGCAGAGTTCCTGCACAGAGTACCCTTGCAGTATGCTCAAAGATGGTGATATTCTATTGGGTAAGCTTCTGGAGCAGCGCTTTCTGGGCTGCAAACATCAACTATTCCGCACCGGAATGCGCCTGGCAGCTGGCAGAATGTCTCATAGTATCATCTCCAATATAAGGAAAAACAAAAGAATAGCAAAAAAATAAATAGCCATGCGGCTGCAGGGATCTTGCCGACAGAGTTTGGATCACGAATTGGAAAATCATTTGAATTAGTTTATTTTGTTTCTATTTTGATTTTTATTCGATTAACAAAATTGCTATATGTACGCCTTGCTAAAAGCAGCAATTCGGCTTATACAAAATTCCAATTATACCCCCGATAAATTTCCATGTAGCCCTAGCTGAAAAGGATTCTCTCTCTGCCTCTCTCTCTCTCTCTCTCTCTCTCTCTCTCTCTCTCTCTCTCTCTCTCTCTCTCTCTCTCTCTCTCTCTCATCGATGGGTCATCGAGTTCTTTACCCGGTTTCGGGATCAGTACAAGGCGCTGTATCTTCCACCGGCGAGGAATTGTTCCCTCGGATATGCAGGTGTTATAGAGGTCAACAAAGGCTTCCGGACGCGCGGCGATTGCCCATCCGGTCCAGGGGCTTTATCTGCCTTAATGCAGGTAGCTATCGTGAGCACTTCCTCGGCGTTAGTGAGCTCTCTGGCTTGGTTCACCATGGGCGTTATCTGCAAAACCGTTGTGTCCACGGGTGCCTGTGTCGGGAAGAGGGTATAGACGATACGCTCGAGCTGAGCTGCGCATGTTGGCATTGGCTGTCTTGCGAGTTTGCCCATGACCAGCTTGTAGGCCGAACCAAAGGGCTGTGCGTCAGCAGCATCGCATAATTCTTGGAAGTGCTGTCTCTTGCTCCGTTTGATGGCTAACTTGAAGGTCTTCCGCTTGTCCTGGTATGACCGTGCGTACGTCTCGTAGACAGGTGTTGCTCTACGCCTTTGGCACATTCGACGAGCTGCATGGCATTCCCTTCTGCCTGCTGCTATTTCTTCATTCCACCAGGCTACAGGTCGGTGCACGTTGCCCCCTCTGCGTACTTTGGTTTCTGCTACAGCATCGGCAGAGGTGTTGGCGTAGCCCTCAGTGTTGAGTCCGCTTAGCGAATAGAGAAATGTTCGGCGATTGAAGGTGTTTACTTTGTCGGCGTATCGCATGGTTGGAGGCCGGGGATGGCTACTTCTTGTCGGATTATAATGCGTTATGACTGCCAGATGGTCACTATGCGTGTACAATTCCGATACGGACCACTTTGTATTGCGTGCGATCTCCGGATTGGCGAAGGTGAGGTCAATAATGGACTCCCTGCCCGCTTGGCTGTAGGTGCTCTTGGTGCCGGAGTTAATTAGACATACAGTCAGAGAAGAAAATATGTCCAATAGAGCCGACCCTCTAGGTGATGTCCTGCTGCTTCCCCATTCTGTGGCCCAGGCATTAAAGTCACCGGCAATAATTACTGGCGACTTGCCTATGGTGTCTTATGCTAGATCTTCTAGAATCGCAGAGTAGTCATCTATGGAGATGCTTGGAGCAATGTAGCAGCTGTATATGAAGACTTCTCCATATCTAGCTCTTGCAAAGCCTCTTCGTGCGCGGCGTTGGGTAAGCTGCTTTGGGCTGCTAGCGCAGCTCCATATCCCTGCTCCTCCGTCTAGACTTTGGAGCCAGACTCCCTCCTCTTTAGCAGCGTACGGCTCACTAATGATAGCAACGTCGACTTTATGTTCGCTGACCGTTTGCGAAAGCAGGTCCTGGGCAGCTCTGAAGTGGTTGAGATTAAGTTCAATTCGGAGTGCCCAACCTGGCCGTTGACTATGCCAGTCCTCGTGCATAAGATACACTTTGGCGGGTTAACACAGGCCTTGGCAGAGTGACCAGCTTCGCCGCACTTAACACATATCTTTTGCCACCAAGTGTGGGCTTTTGCATCGCGTGGATGTGTGGCCAAATTCCATACAGCGGTAGCATCGCGTAGGATCAACCCTCAAGCGAATTCGGCAAGAGCTCCAGCCGATTCGCACTCTCTTCAAGTTAGCCAGTTTAGTGGCGAGATTAGGCTGCATTGTTAGTGCCGCAGTCAGCTTACCCGGGTATGCCCTCCTCATTACTGGTGCCATCTCAGCTGGGATGTCGCATTCTAACGGCGCAAATAATGCTATTAGGACCTCATCGGCGATATCCATCACCTCGATCGTTGCAGTGTCGTGGACTGCTTTGACCGCGGCTTTGTCTGCGAGCACCGTATTCAGCGCCGTGTGCAGCTGCTGCGTAGCTGGGTCATCCTGCTTCTGCATCCTGAGGATCAGTTCGCCCGTTGCAGACTTCCTGATGCCGTGTACGTTATCTTTAAGGCAGTGTAGCTTGGAGTCTGCGTAGGGAGTCTCTTCCGTGCATTTGACTATGATCGCATCCGGTCGACTTGTGGTTTTGAGTTCAGGCTTGTATTTTTGCCTTCTGACTTCAGTCCAGTTGATGTTATTAGGATCCTGGGTCACGGCTGGTTGCATGCTGGATGGTGGCTTTTGCTGTTGCTTCCGTGGTGGCGTTTGTCTCAGGGGCTGAGCGTTGGCCACAGCTGCATATGTGGTCTTCTGGGCGGCTATTGGGGGAGGCTTTAACCGCATGCCACCTGGTGGTCCAGTGGTTTGCCTGGTCGGTCTCCGTTTCTCTCCTGGGGCAGCAGCAGGTACTGGCGTCCTTGGGGGCGACGTTTGCACTGCCATGTCCCTTGGGATTCCGCGGCGTACTTCCGGAATTTCTATCCCATTGCGTTGCTGACCAGCATCTTCTGGCGGACTCTCTGCGAGCCTGCAGCTCAGCTCAGTTTGGAGCGCTTTCATTCTAACGAACG
>OY282582.1:15211620-15276179 GCA_958299025.2 Drosophila histrio | reverse complement strand
CACCACTTTAGATTTCCTTCCAGATTATTATTCTTTTGTTAGTTTAAATGTTTATTTTTTTTAACGTTGGTTTATGTTTTTTTTTTTTGTTCTAAAGCGCATTGACATATTTAAAGTGTTTTTGTTGTTGTTGATGTTACTGCTGTCGCCGTGTTTACATTCGCACATAACTGTAAAAACATAAAAAAAATAATACTTGCGATTAGAACACTACATCACCTACATTATAGAATTCACATTCGAAATACAGTTTCCACGCACATATGAAAAAAAAACACTAAACAAATTACATCAACATATTCCAAATGTGAACCATATTTATCCGAATTCGGTTGCTACTGCCGCTTGCTGTTTAAAGATAACTCGCTATTTTTTCCGTCTCTTGCTGTTGCTCATAGTATTCGTTAGCTCGCTGATGTCTGTCCTTCGTCTCTCATTCGTTTACGTGTTTCACTCTCTCTTTATGTGTCATAATTTAATGTGCATGTGTGTGTTCGAACTTTTACTTGGCAAAGAAGCACGCATAAAATGTGCCAACAGCGTGAGACGCCAACTTTGAAATTGCGCGCAATTTTTTGTAAACAAGAACAGTTAAAAATGAACGGTCGCTTAGGAGAGGTTCAAGAAAGAAAACAGCGAATTAAAACGACTTCGGCTTTAATATTTGATAAATATCGAAGTTTGTTTCTATTTTGCTTCCGCATTTCAACAGCGGTGCCATCATCCACATGTACATATGATGTGCAAACGCGGCTGTTTTCTGAGCCAAAAACAAGCGACGAGAAGTCGGCAATAGCACATACCAGACCAGACATCCACTGTAGTTGAAGCTTCATAAAGCTTTTTCGCATATGAGCGAGTGCCGCTACGAACGCTTGTTGGCTAAGTTTTGGCGAGTATAGCGCAATACATACACAAAAGTAAAAAACAAAGTACACTAGATACAGCAGGCGCGCGCCCAGCGCATATGTACTTATATACATAAATACACATACACTATTATTTTGTGTCTCGCTCCAGAAACAGTCTCTTTCACTGCACTCATACAACGCAACGAGACAATAATAGCGAGTACAGAACGAGAGCACATAATAAATGTTTGCTTTGGTATTGGTATTTAATACATTGGTGTGCATACACACAGCACAGGCAATGCCAACGAGTGCGAGCAGCATTAGAAAAAGAAAGAAAAACAGACGGCAGAAAATATTCCTTTTTTTTGGCGTTGCTCGTCCGTTTTCTTCATGTCGTACCAAAGTTTTCTGTTGTAGAAATTATTGTGTTGTACGCGCATTTTACTTTTTTAGCGGAGTAAAAATTATTATAAAATTTCTTACTCAAAATACAAATTTCAGCAAAATAGTGTAGAAAATTTCTACAAATTTTCAGACAATTTTATCACCTTGTTTAATTTATGAAAAATGTTTTTTTTTTTCAGCGCACTAAATTTTGTATTATTTTTTTGGTTTTAATTTAATTTTGGATTTTTACCATATATTTTTCACATTTTTTTTTGTTAATTATAGAAAATTTTAACAAATTTTTTGCAACACTAAACAAAAATTTTCAGTCCGCTTGTGTTGCAGCAGAAAATCAACTGATTTCGCGAACGAGTAGCAACAGAAACTAGAAATAAAGACTGAGACTGAAACGACTGACTCTGTGTTGTGTGTTAGACCCAAACGACAGCGAATAGAAACGCCAGCTAGTGGTAAAAGTGACGAGTAAGCGTACTCGACCGAGAGTGCACGCTCGCACAATGAGAGGTCACAAAAAGTATCATGCTAAGCAAATGTTGAAATTGTATATTTTAGACGGCGTGCGCTTTACATATGTAGGAAAGAATCGCTAGATAACAAAAAAGGAAATGTCTAGTGTTGTATAGCGTGGTGAAAGTGCATGTGTTCTGCCGTGGGGACAACACTTAACGATATGCTGATTTCCAAAATTAAAATTCAGTGTCGTATGGCACCATAATGTGCCATTATTGCTGTCCTTGTCTAGCAGCCCAACTCTTACCATCAACTGGTTTTACGAGTAATTCTTAAATATAAATTTAAATAAAAAGTTTGCACATTTTTTTATACAGGGCTTACGAACTGAGAGTGGAGAACTGTGGCCCATTATTTATTTAAGATTTAATAAAAGCTGTTGCGTTCTATTAACATACACTCGTAAATACAAATATTTACAAACCACATACACTCACATAAAAACAGACAGCACAGATATAAAAGAGATGACCGAACAACTATACACATTATTGTCAAGTTGCAAAGTGTTAAAGTAGGACAAATAGCGTACCATTAACAGCTCTGTGAAACGCACCAACAAATACATCACTATTGCGGCATGATTTTGATTTAAGAAATTTGGAATGCAGTGATTAAACAAAATTGTAACGTTTTCAAAAGAATTTGACGATTTTTTTTATTATTAACTTTTTCTTCTATAATGGCTAGTCGACAAAGTTCCATGGAAGTGAACCTATCCGAAAACCCAAACATTTTCCCACGCAAAATGTACATACATACGTACTACATGACTACACTTTAGCTACCTGTATATTGCGCCATTTTTCTATAGCATGGGTCTGCATCTTGGCAATAAGTTTGTCACATAAATATTACGTAAATGTCAAATAATATATATGGACAAGCTTGAAACTACACTTTTAATTAAAAAATATCGTCAGCTCTAAATAATAAAAATAACATCAAAAGCTTAACATAAACGCGACAGTAGTGATGTAAAAATCATCGATGCATCGAGCATCGATTATTTTTGGGCGATGTTTTGCTATGTTTTATGATGTTTTGGCTCATTCCGATGTTTAATGATGCATCGATGTTTGACAAAACATCTACTACATCTACTACTACTACCGTACTGGTAGTAGTATTAACAAAAAAACCTTTATCTAAAATGGTATTTTTAATGATTGAAACTGCTTCGAAAGCATAACATACAAAAAAGGACTGCTAAGGCAGCATTTTTCTTATCTTAATTTTTTAAACATATTTAATAAAGTTATGTTAAGTTTTTATTATTTTCTTAAATTTTATATTACATTTTGAGGGAACAAAATTAAAAAAAATCTAAATTTTATTAAGTTAAAAAAAATTTGAAAACATCGGACATCATCGATGCATCGAAATTTCTTCCCGATGTTTAACACAACATCGATTTCTCATTTTGTAAACATCGACATTGAACTTTCGAGAAAAATCATCACTACGCGACAGAGCAGTACAGCTGCAAAACTATCGATGGGACTATTGAGTTATCGAATACTCATTTTGATTTGTATTATCGATTTAATTTTGCATTATTGTGTGTATTTTTCACTATCGATAGCGCTACCATTATAGATCAGTGAGCGTCTATCGACAACTTTTCACACAGAAACTGCTGTCACGCGAGTAAAAGGTTTTTTCCACGAGCCATATGTTGGCTCATTCGATTACATTTCAATGTGCCAGAATTTTGGATTTCCACGAGCAAATGTGTAACAGTAAATTAACATTTGTAAGAATTGCCGATAATTTGACAATTTTCTGCCGCCAATACTATTGAAGCCTAACATCGTTAGTCGAACATCGATATATCGATACTATCGTGAGTAGTCGACCCAGCTCTATCTAGGGCAGTGATGGGCACGTCTATCGACTATCGACAGCTGTTCACACAGCCACGGCTCTTGCGAGAGTAACTTCGAATCAGTGCACAGCGTGTCTTCAACGAAGGTGGAGTCTGCGTCGCTTGATTTTGCAAGTAGACCTTCGCATGCTCTGAGAGAAAAAGTTAGATGCATGAAACAATGGGTTGTATAATAATGCCGTCGGCATTTTTTTACTGCTAATGACAACCCAAATAATGCCTCCTAGCAAAAATCACGAAATAGCATGCAACGGTGCGAATTCACACCAAACATTATGGGTTTTCATCAAAATTCTAAGCAAAAAGATATTTATTCTTAAATAGATGTTGCTCAACCATTTCTCACAGTGCATCACAAGCTAATGCGCGTACCAGTGGTGTCATTTTTGTCTGAGCAAAAAAGGCTGGATCCACGAAAAAAAAAAGCTAAAAAAAGCGGAATCCCAGGGAAAAAAAGTTAAGAAAAAAGCTGTTGCTGACATCAAACTTTTTTTGACAAAGGTCACTTAAATGGTTAACAGGGGCGATTGCACTATGCTGAGAAACAAATAGGCAAAGCGCTGCCTCCTGCTCAATTGTTTTTGTTGGCAATTGAACAAAATATATCTTATTTTTTTGGACAAAGCCCGACATTGCACTGATGTGCTTTTTTGTAGCACCATGTGCACGCTAATCGCTCAATTTTGCAGTTATGCTGCATTTGCAATGGCTGCAAAACACCCGTGTTAAGTCTGTGGGATCCTTCCTAAGCCACTCCTTAAACTCCGTGCTCTGCATCCAGACATCTCGGACTTTTTGTTTGTAAACTTCTTTTGGCATCGTATCGTCAATTCATTTTATTCTGTTTCGCAAACGAATTTCACAATGCTAGCGATGGAAGTCGCGCCAATTTAGGGGCGAACTTTTGAGGGATATTATTCGATTAAAGTAAATATCGATACTTTGCCGATATAAATACATTTTTAGCAACCGTCAAACTCAATTAAATCAACTCTAAAAATTGAGTAAAAGTGAAATAAAATAAAGCTGCTAAAATTTTCTAAAAAATCTAGAATTCCCGCTGCCCGCTGTTTTCAAATTTTACCCGCAATCACACTTCAAAAAAAGCCAAATCTGACGGGAAAAAAGCGGAAATGACACCACTGGCGCGTACATCCTGCCCGTTCGATGGTCTGGCTGCGACTGTTTCGCTCTGTTCGGTGCGCTCTCGTGTGCATATGTATTAGTAAATTTTAACAGCTGATCTGCACGCGTGTAAGGCTGTGCCCATCACTGATCTAGGGATGTTGATATTTTTAAGAATATCTATATCGATGATATTTCGGTATCAAAAAAATATCATTTTAGTATTGATATTATCGCCAAAAATATCGATATTAAAAATATCTGGGTGCAAATTCAAATGAGGTTCGTTTCTTAAGGTATCTTCCTTGCGACCAAAAAGCATAAGCTTTGAGTCAATCCACCAAAATGCGAAAATTTTATTTCAGAATTCAGTTTGACATTCATTAATTTCAACAATCAAGTATGATAGTGCCAACTTCGCCAAGTATTTCACAAAAAAAAGTCGCGGCGACGGTAAATATAGGACAATAATATCGCATAATTATATCGATATTATCGTTAGAAAAAATATCGCCCAATAAAAATATCTATCGATATATCGATGATATTTCAACAAACCTAGCTCTATCGCAGAGTCCACAGCAGTGTAGCCAACACCTTGCCACAGAAACAGGACAAAGCGACCCAAAAAAAGCAGGAAAAAATGGCTAAATTCTTTTTAATAAAGACAGAAAACAGGACATACAAATGTTCTCATTGTTATGGTAGCCTCTGAATATCGAAATATCGATAGACGGTCAGCTGTTGCTAGCGCCACCTGGCGCAAGCTAGCGGCAACAGCTGGACCAATCAGAGGCTGCCAAAACTACTCAAGAGGCGGAGAAGACTATCCGGAGAGGCCTAACGGATCGGGGGGAAGAAGAGGATCCAGAAAAGACGGTTAGGTCCGACGAGGGAGGCGGTCTGTCCGTTTTCACGTGGCGGAAAAAGAGCAAGTGCGGTGGCAGCGTGCGAAAGCGGTTGGCTTCGGAAGTGTGTGAAGTGGGGTGATCACCAGCGTCAGCGCAGCAGCAGCGGCAGCAGCATCAGCAGCGCCAGTGCCAGTGGCACCAGACAGCAGCGCCAGTGGCCATCAGCAGTGCCAGCAGCCTGCATCCGTACAAGCGGCAACAACAGCCAGAGCCAGCGCAGCCTCAGCGGCAGCAGCTACTTCAGCACCGCCAGCATCAGTGCAGGCGGCAGCAACCAGCATCAGCAGTGACAGTGGCCATCACTAGCGTCAGCGCAGCAGCAGGGGCAGCGTCAGCGGCAGTGTTGCCAATTCAGCTATTTTCCCGTCAGTTCTGGCGGTTTACGAATGCTAAACGCGGGGAAAAATGTGAAATAGCGGCTAGCGGGAATTCTAGCTATATTAAAAAAGTGCAATGGCTTTATATTATCGTTAACCAAACTCTGGCAAAATCGTTAAATTATATAGAATTTCATATAGAGTTGTATCAAATCGTTCGGATTAAGATCAATTGAACTGATCGCTAAAGTGAATGAACGAACTAAATCCCTGATTGTAGGTCATTTAGTTCAGTTTAGCACTGAACGATTCGAGTCACTGAAGGAACAATAATAGGATTTGAGTCACTAACGAACAAGGCATTGAACTACTGAACTATATGATCGATTAGTTCGTTCATCAAAAATTGAGCTACTGAACTAAATCCTTCAATTGAACTGCGATGAAGATATCTACATTTCACTACTGTTCATCGATATTTTGCAGCAGTTAATCGATCGATATTTTATCTTTATCATCTTCGAGTTGTTTTGCTTATGAGATTAAGCAAAGTATAATTACCAATTATTAATTATACATTTTTTTATATCTGTATATATTTGGATAGCTTAGGGCAAATAATTGGGGCCATAACTAAGAAGTACCTTTAAAGTATTTAAAATACATTGGTACAAATCAATCGTACAAATTGGAGGTAGAAGAATCTTATGTTGAGCTTGACAATTGCGTATTTTTGCTTTAATTGATAATAATAACAAAAATATCTTTAAATCTTGCTGTCTTCAATTTTATTTAGCTATTTCTAGCTTTTTTAAAATGTTGATTTAGCTATTCTGGGTCCTGAAGAGTTGGCAACACTGGTCAGCGGCCAGCGCAGCGTCAGTGGCCATCCGCAGTGCCCGCGGCACCAGACGGCAGCGCCAGCAGCAGCATCAGACAGCTACAACAGCAGCGGCAGCACCAGCGTCGGCGTCATCAACGCAACAAGCTCCAGCAGCTGTAATTAATAAGCACGTGAGAAAACATGAAATAGCAAATATAAAAGCCTTACTTTATTTACTGTAGTGCTATTTTTGTATAGTTTTCCAATTTTTTTGTAAGCACTGCATTTCACTTGTTTTGGTTTTGGCAGTGACGCGCAAAACAATAAGCGAGTTGCCAGATAGGCAAAGTTAGGTGTAACCACTAAGTAAATAACCTATAGAGAACCCATTTCATACATTGCCACTGTACAGCCGAAACGGCCAGCGACACGGACACCTCCGAAATTCCGAAAAATGCGACAGAGACACTCGACAGAGACACTCGCTTTTTCGGAATCATTTGTCGAGGCCGAATTAGTCGGCAGCAAGATAGTGATGTAAATGCAAACTGAACATCGATTTTAAAATCGTATTTTAAAAATCGGCAATGAAAAAATCGAGTTGTCGATTCATCGGAAATCTCAGCATCGATTCATCGATTTTTCATACAAATTTTCCAATTTTGAAAAAAGTAAATTGTCGATCTTAATTCTTGCGTTTATTTATAGACATACATTTTATTAAATTTTAATTCACGTTGAAAACAATTTATACAACAGTCAAATGTAGAAAATATAAGACAAAATAATTAACTAAATTCGCCCAACATGATAAGTTATAATAAAGTATAGATTTAATGTCTGCTTTAAACTTGAGCATTGTTTAATAAATTTAAATGTTTACACCTTTACTGGATATATAGTTTGTATAAAGATACGTACAACTTTGTATGTACATACAAATACAACCAGCACCTTACAAGATTTAAGCATTTATAAAATCTACACTAAAAAGGATAACAAAATAATTTTAATGCAGGTTGTTAGTTGTTGAGCCATGTTTCAACATATAAAATATGACTTCATTTATTTTTTAAATATTTTTCCAAAATTTTATAATAATTAAAAACACTTTGCCTTAAGTGTGTTCAATTTAAGAAAAAATTCAGGCGCTCTATTTTTGTTTTCTACTTAGACTACTTAGAATAGCAAAGCTTCCGATTTTTCATGAAAATCGATTTATTTTACTCGATTCATTGGCAAAATTAAAATCGAGTTCAAATCGAGTTAAATCGGTTATGCAAAAATCGATTCATCGATGTTTCGATGTTTTTTTACATCACTACAGCAAGAGCTCGTAGAGGCCACAGCAAAGCGAGAGCGGAGAACGCCGCAACACTTGCTGTGTGCTATGAGTGTTCATGTATGTGTGCATATTTGTGTGCATTGTTGGCATATGTATGCATGTTCTTTATGCTTTGCTTTTGTTTTCAGCTTTTTCTATTGCAGGGCAAGCCAGCTGAGATTTGTTTTGATGGTGGGTGATAAGGGGTGATAAGAATTTGTATTTAATTTATTTAAATGCATTTATATTTATTTATATACAAATGCATAGTTAATACATGCCTAACTTTTAAATTATATATTATTATTATTATTATTTATTAATTAAATTAAATAAATACTTCAACTTAATTAAGTGATAAAATTAGTACTTAATTAAATTAATAATTAAATATATAATTTATTGATGTTTTATAATAAATAATTATAAATAATATAAAAATATATGTATCCATTCAAAATTATATTATTTTTGATATCATAATCTGTTTATCATTTTAATTTGTTCTAAAACAAAATCAAATCAAGGTCAATGGCAATTGGACATAATGCAAAAATATATCTCCGCACTCGGCACACCCCGTACTTTTTAAACCTAATTTCCCACAACATTATATATCAAATATACCATTAATATTTTAAATAAATTAAGGTTATAGTTCAAACAAATATAATGATTTGTTTTATCCATCAAAAGTATTTAATTAACTTTTAATATAAATTATTTAAAACTTATCCGTTAAAGGGTATAAAAAATTCCACCCAAATTCCAAAACTAGCATCGACAGCGAAACAAAACTCTGTGGCCAAAGTTCTATGTCTCTGGAATCGAATAATAAACCAACTCAGCCAAATATTTTGTTTTTGGCGGTCACCAATGCGTGTGCCGGGGCACTATGAAATACCCTGTTCGTCAAAACATTATTACCCCCAATACTTTCTATAGCAGATCGCATGATATTTTCTAAATAGATAAAGAATGATTATAAAACAAATCCATAGCTTTGTTTTATCAATTAAAAATATTTAATCACCTTAGACACTCAGTTTTAAAACCTTAACATGTATAGGGTATCGGAGACTAAGTCATAACACAAACAAGATCAGCATGAAAAGAACACATACAGAAAAATATGCGTACACATATTAAAGGATACACACATACAAGCAGATCAGCCAGCAGCAGGGCGTACGACTATATCTGTCTCCCTCTGTCTATAAAAGTGTTCATGTTCATGTGTAAAGAGGATGGGTAGAATCTCTATAGTCACGCAATAGACGAAAAGATTGCCAGCGCTTGTGGCAAAATCTGACGCGTCGCTGCCAATGCACATAGCTCTCTTAGGGTTCTTATTAGCTTAGTCTAATTAGTCTTAAAATTGTAACAACCAAGAACAGTCCAATTGGACTTAATACAGTTAATTTTTTTATAAAACAAAATCTAAAAGAATTTAACTTGTATGTGTGCAATATTTGCATATGTATGCATGTTCTTTACTCTTTGTCTTTGTTTTCATGCTTTTCGATTTTACTAACCCTTCAGTTCGGTGTGGATCGATCGCTTCCAAATCATATCTGATTTCCTGTATGAGTGAAATCAGATATGATCGGTAAGCGAACTCCGAAGTGATCGAAGTAAGAGAAGCATACAAAATGAGAGAGTTTTGTAGAGTGGTTTGTAAGTTTGGTAAGTGGTAATTTTGTCAAAATGTGCGTAACGGGTCGAAGGTAGTTTGGCAGACCCCATAAAGTATATATATTCTTGATCAGCTAGGGAAATTCCTGCGGCAGGGTCAGCTACGAATTGCGGCCTCTCCCTGAGCTGGTCCCTGCTCGGATCAGCTAAGAACTCCGGCCTCTTTCATGTTGTGGGAATATTTTGGGAAATTGTACGGTAAAATTGTACGGTATCAGCGGTGCAGCGTGCAGAAATCAAACACAAACAATTTTTTTAGTATTGTATTTATTATTTATTAACAAACATTTTCTTATAAGTACTTTATTTAAAATACTAAAATTAAATGAATAGATTAAAATATATTTTCGCTGAAATGAAAAGTAAAATATAAGTTAATGCAATAATACATAATTTCATATATTTTTCTTATTATGTAATTAGATTACTTTTTATTTGCGGTAACTTTTTCTAAAAGACAATAAACATAATAACAAATATGGTATTGAATATATTTAATTTATTTACATGTTGAAAAGCTTTTAATAATAAAAGAACACAAAACTTATCCCTTATTATAACGTTGTTCACATAATACGTGTTCAGCTTGCACTGATGCGCAAAATACTCGCGACAAAAAATCTGATACAGATGAAGAACGAAGCATAGGCATAAATTCAACTGGAAGTCTTAGCTGAATCGAGCAGAGACGGACTCAGGGATAGATCGAATTCGTAGCTGACTTGTAGCAGGAAATTCCTGTGTATGCAGCGGACGTCTGTCATACTGAAGTCGTAGCTGACCGCCCATTTCAAGTTAAGTCCTATAGGGAAGAGCTAGAGACTTCAAATTTGGAATGTAGGTTCCTGAATACCATACGCAGATCAAGTTTATTTTCAATTTTCGATATCAAGTCCCGTTTGTTTTAAAATTAGAAAAATCACCATAACATAAACAATGTTCAAGCCAGAGACTTGAGATTTGGTACACATGATGAAAAGCTTGGGCTTAATGTGTCCTGAAAATTTCATTGCGATGCCACGTCCCCTTCGCTCATAACTCGAAAAAGCTGATAACAAACAGTTTTATAGCTAGAGACTTGAGATTTGGCACACATGGTAAGTATCCTACTCTCAATGTGTGCTATAAATTTCAGTTCGATCAGATATTGAACTCAAAAGTTATTCAAGAAACAAATTTATGCAGCGCAGCAGATGCGTCGCAGTCGCTGCACCGCGCTTACAATATAATGAACGAAAAGACGCGTTTGTTCATGTATGTTTGATTTGCCTTTCGGCTGCTGTGGCGCTAAACATAATCAATCAACAGCCGCAGTCCAGTGTTGCCAGACTATCGGAAGCTACCTATACTCGATATAAGCAAAAACGACTTCAAGCGATATATTTAAATCCCATTATAATGAAAATACTTGTCTTTGAAGATCTGCACAGGGTATTCTACTGTCGCGGGCGCTCGACTGATCGTCTTGTTTATTTTAATTTCGTGGTAGGCAAGGGACAGATAATGAAAGCAACGTGAAATCTATGGTAAACATTATTACAATTTTATTTTTCTTTATAATTAAAATAATGTTCGCCAAAAGATTAACACCATTGATAACCCAGACGACGACGTTGTGATGGATTTACTCAATTTAACAGCGCTCTAATTGGTAAGGTTATCTTCTTTAAAAATTGTAATATGTAAATTTGTGTATTTACATAAATTACTATTTCAAAAATCATCCCGGTGACTAAGGAGTCCGGATCGAAAAAACATATTTTTAAGGCACAAACAACTAATAATCATAATTGAAATAATACTTATTAAGCAAAAAAATCAAAAATAAATATCTAAAGTGAAATCAAATGACCTAAATTCCGACATGAATTGGAACATAGATTCATTTCAGGTTCAGGCATAAGCAGTAAGCGAATGCCGAACTAAATTCAGACCTGAATTTTAGACATTAGTTAGAGCATAGATTCACCTCTGATTTAGGCATGATCGGTAAGCGAACGCCATCAGGCCTGAGGCCCAATGAGATGCCTGTGTTAAATTCATTTGTCGAAAGCACGGATGGAAATTACAATTTTAGGCTTAAGCCTGAACGTTCACGTCTGACTTCATGCTTGTGGAAGGCCTGCACGGTACTGAAGGGAATGACTAGGGCAAGCCAGCTGAGTTATGTTTTGATGGTGGGTGATAAGAATTTGTATTTATTTAATTTAATATATTATAATTAAAATTTTTTATTTATTAATAAATTTTTAATGAATACAATTAAATAACTTAACTTAATTAAATTGTTACATTTCGATTGTCGTCGTTTGTGCCAGCATATGTTCGATCAAGGGGGGGGTCACCGATATTTCTATCGATATTTTTCCCTGCAGGAATAGTGGGAAATATTGGATGGGAAACGATAGAGGGTGGCAACCCACTATTCGCCCGACCCTGATAGGGGAAATGCGAGAGGAAGACGACAATATTGTAGATGCCCATTGGCCAAGAGGGGAAGGGACGATAGATGGCAGCAACAAGGAGAATAGGAATAGAAGAAAAAAAGGAGAAGAGGCAGAGATTTTTTCGGTCAAACACGTTGCTGCGAATTAGGCAGAGGGAAGTCGAATAGTCAATGTCAACGAGGTCGGAAGTGTCCCGCGACAAGATCAGCAGCAAGGAAAATCAAGGCAGAAGACTCGACAAGACCGGACTGCAGCCTCAGTTTTATTTTCGCAAGGCGACCGGATAGCAGCACTAAGTCTTCTTTGACGCGATGAAAGGCCAGCAGGGTTCTGGAACAGGGCAGCAAGGCAGCAACAACCGATTCTGGAGGCACTACAGCGGTTGCGCAAAAGCGACGGAAGCTAGTTACAGGGTCAGAAGCAACGAGTGAGTCCGTTCCGACGCCACCCCAAGGGCGTTAGTGAAAGAATCCAAAGTGCCAGAAGAGCCGCAGAGCCGCTGTGCTTCCTTTTTTTTGTATATCACTGTGCCGTGTTGCTACAAAAATATTTAAAAGAAAATAACAAGTTGAATCCAAAACTGTGTTTAATTGCGCCAAGGGCGAACTTATTTATTAGCCGGCAGACTTAAACAAAAATAAATATTCGACTTAAAAATAAAATATAAGTTATAAAAAGAATAAAAATAAAAATCTGAAATGTAATAAAGAAAAAATAATAATAAAGCAAAAATAGAGCTGAAAGTTTAAATTAAACAGAAATAAGTAATAATCATGTAAAATTGAAATATAAGAAAAAAATCAAATAGTAACGTACAATTATTAGACGATTTAAACAGAATAGGGACAACACAAAGCGCACACAATTTAAAATTGAAATCAACGCATGCATGTATATATATATATGTACATGTGCACACAGACATATCCCAGTCAACATCGCCCCTTATACCACCCAGAGAGCTCTTTAGGCAGGTTAAGGTAGTAATAAGCGATTAACACATTACATTGTTTTTCCACCTGCATGTGAAACACATGCACACATACTACACAATTTAAACAAACATATACAAATACACATACATGTAAACATTCTTTCTCATTTGTCCATCCATACTTACGAAGGCAATTGTTCCTCGTCTGGTTGTTTTTTTTTATTGATGAAAAATCCACATGCACCTGTATAAAGTAAATAAAACCAACAAAATTATACATACGTAATGAAAAGAAAAACGATGTCTGGCTAACTTTGTAATTGGAGGGGGAGGGGAAACATAACGCACACCTACAGGCTGCGAGGAGTCGGTGGCGATGGCCAACACGAGGGAGACGGCGTCGCTGTGGCCGTCTCAGGCAGGGCGGGTTCGCCAGGGTCCAATGGAGGCCCAAGTTTATTTTCAATTTTCGATATCAAGTCCCGTTTGTTTTAAAATTAGAAAAATCACCATAACAAAAACAATGTTCAAGCCAGAGACTTGAGATTTGGTACACATGATGAAAAGCTTGGGCTTAATGTGTCCTGAAAATGTCATCACGATGCCACGCCCCCTTCGCTCATAACTCGAAAAAGCTGATAACAAGCAGTTTTATAGCTAGAGACTTGAGATTTGGCACACATGGTAAGTATCCTACTCTCAATGTGTGCTACAAATTTCAGTTCGATCAGATATTGAACTCAGAAGTTATTCAAGAAACAAATTTATGCAGCGCAGCAGATCCGTCGCAGTCGCTGCACCGCGCTTACAATATAATGAACGAAAAGACGCGTTTGTTCATGTATGTTTGATTTGCCTTTCGGCTGCTGTGGCGCTAAACATAATCAATCAACAGCCGCAGTCCAGTGTTGCCAGACTATCGGAAGCTACCTATACTCGATATAAGCAAAATCGACTTCAAGCGATATATTTAAATCCCATTATAATGAAAATACTTGTCTTTGAAGATCTGTACAGGGTATTCTACTGTCGCGCGCGCTCGACTGATCGTCTTGTTTATTTTAATTTCGTGGTAGGCAAGGGACAGATAATGAAAGCAACGTGAAATCTATGGTAAAAATTATTACAATTTTATTTTTCTTTATAATTAAAATAATGTTCGCCAAAAGATTAACACCATTGATAACCTAGACGACGACGTTGTGATGGATTTACTCAATTTAACAGCGCTCTAATTGGTAAGGTTATCTTCTTCAAAAATTGTAATATGTAAATTTGTGTATTTACATAAATTACTATTTCAAAAATCATCCCGGTGACTAAGGAGTCCGGATCGAAAAAACATATTTTTAAGGCACAAACAACTAATAATCATAATTGAAATAATACTTATTAAGAAAAAAAATCAAAAATAAATATCTAAAGTGAAATCAAATGACCTAAATTTCGACATGAATTGGAACATAGATTCATTTCAGGTTCAGGCATAAGCAGTAAGCGAATGCCGAACTAAATTCAGACCTGAATTTTAGACATTAGTTAGAGCATAGATTCACCTCTGATTCAGGCATGATCGGTAAGCGAACGCCATCAGGCCTGAGGCCCAATAAGATACCTGTGTTAAATTCATTTGTCGAAAGTACTGAGAGCTTGCCGTCGCCGGTCGTGTTTTTATTCGCTCCGTCTCTATTTGGAAATCTCTGCGCTTAAAAGTTATTGTTATGCTCACAATTTGCGATATTGTGCTGTGCATCGTGAAAACTCTATAATTATTGTTCCTTTACTTTGTTAATATCTCAATTTGCAATATAATTTATTTTGTTTTGCTTTTTGCCGCGAGTGCTGCTAGTTTTATTGAAGTTCACCGGTCTCTCTCTCGTTGCGTCGGTGGTCTCTGCGTGCAGTCACTCTTAACTCAGTCTCCCTTAAATCTGTCGCGAACATCCACACGCACATCGCGTCAGTTCTTTGCTCTTATCTATTCTATTGTGTGCTATCATACGCTCAGCGGTGCCTGATTTGCAATATACTGTACATTCGCGCAACTCGTTTGTTATTGTTGCACTTTGTTCTGTTTGCTTTCGGCACATAATTTGGATGTAAACATACACTCTCTCGCCTACGTTGCTTCGTTGATTCGGCTTATACCGCTGCTCTCAATTGATCGTGCGAACCTACATTGAACTTTGTTCTGTTCCCCCCGCTATCTCTCACCTACGATACGTCATCGTCGCTTCGTTTTGTTTCGCGGCTATCATCTGATCTTGCGGGCTCTATTACAAAATCTCACTCCCTCGCATTGAGTCATTTATTCTATCTCAATTATGAGTACCTGCGCAGCTCCCAAGTGTGTCTTTAATCATAAGATTAATGCCCGGCAAGCCTATGCTTACTGTTGGCTCTGCGATAATTTAGCTCACACTGGGTGCGCTAATTTTGGGCAAATTGGTGGCCGCGTCGTTAACTTAATTAAGTCGCGTGTTGGCCTAAACTGGACTTGCTGGAACTGTAGAGATATTGAAGAAGACATGAGGACCTTTATGAGACAAACTCACACTGAGTTTAATGCTGTCAAGTCTGGATTCTGTGACCTTCAAGCTAAGTTCCTTGCAATGGAATCTCATTTTAAGACTCTTAAAGTTTTAAATGATTCCCCTAAACGTAAGAAGCAGTGCAATCTTTCGTTGAACATTCCTTTCTTATCACTTCCAGCTAATGATGAGCCATTGTCTCCCACCTTTACGCCTACTCTGCTGTCTGGGTGTCAAATTCCGACTCCAACTGAACCAAGCGTTATTGCTGTTGATCCTACTGCTAGTGGTTCCTCCGATAATGTAACTCTGCTGGACTCGACGATGCTTACTGATGCTGTCTCGTACTCGAGTATACATACTGATGCTGTCTCGGATTCCGTTGTTGCGGGCCCCTCGAATGCCGGTTCCTCGAATGCTGGTCCCTCTAATGTCCCTGTTGACGGCTCAATGGCGGATAATATGAGCACAGGCATGTCCCGTTCCTATGCTAATGTTTTGGGAACGAATGGACCAGCTGGTGTAGCTCCTGTTTATAATGCGTTACCTGCTGCTTCGGTCCTCACCGCAGTGGCCCCATCCGTTTCAATCTTTGTCTCTCGTCTTATTCCTTCGGCTACGGAAGATCTTATTCGGCAATATATTTGTTCAAAGCTTAAAACCCATAATCTTCCTGGTTTATCCATTACAAAATTCAATTTTAAAACAATACGTTCTATTTCGTCGTTCAAAATTTTAGTCCCTGATCAGCACGCTAAAAGTTTGCTTGAACCTTCTTTCTGGCCTGAACACACCATTTTCCATATATTCACTAATCGCTCTCAAAATCCTAAAATTAATGTAAGTAATGCATCTTCTCGGGATCAAATCTTGTCTTCTGTCCCAAAAAACTAAGTTCTTCCATTATTATCTCCTATCAAAATGTGCGTGGCCTGGGTAGTAAGTTGCGCAAACTTTATTTAGATAGCGTTTCCTTTGAGTATGATGTTGTCGTATTTACTGAGACTTGGCTTACTTCTTCAATTTCATGTCAAGAGATTCTCACTGATGATTATATTATCTATCGCAAAGACAGCACAGCTCGCCGTGGTGGTGGTGTCTTGATTGCTGTTAAAAATTCCTGGTCTTCTCAACTTATTTCATTTGATTCGCATGATGATCTTGAGTTAGTTATAGTTAAAATTTGCTTAAATTTACAGACTATTTATATATCCTGCTCTTACATCCCCCCTCATTCTGATCATTCTATATATATGCGCCATATTTCGTGCCTTCAATTAGCCCTTTCTTCTTTGCAGGATTCCGACCGTATAATCGTTCTAGGTGATTTCAACCTTCCTTCTATATCCTGGATCCCATCTAATGTCCCTAATCTTTTACTTCCCTCTGTTCATCATGATTTTATTAAATATTTATTTGAAATGTCCTTAGGACAAGTGAATGGCCATGTTAATTGCATTGGCAGGCTTCTTGATTTAGTTTTTGTTAGTGATGTCCAATCATCCATAGTAACTAGGGTCTGTCCTCTAACTTTTCCCGAAGATGCCTATCATCCTACACTTCAACTCGAAGTCCCTTTATGTAACCATCATTGTAACTCCCTTACGGAACCGTCGGCCGTACTGTCTTTCCGAAATTCCAATTTTTCCTTGCTTAACTTAGCTCTTTCCGAGATTGACTGGACTTTCTTTTCATCACTTCGAGATATTAATACTGCTACTTCTGCATTTTATAAAATAATTTTTGATGTTTTTAATAGATTTGTTCCGAAGGTGTGTCAATCTGATTCATCCAGAGGACCACTTGGTTTACATCTCGGTTATCCAACCTGAAGAATATAAAGTCTCGCTTATTTAAAAAGTTTAAGAAGTCAGGGTCTCAGTCCGATTTCTCAAAATATTCTATTGCCCGCTCTAGGTTTCTCATTTTAAATACCACATGTTATAAATCATATTTGTCTCGATGTAAACTTAGCTTTCAACGCGACCCTAAACAGTTTTATAAATTTGTGAATTCAAAGCGTAAATCAATTCAGTTCCCATCTTCCCTCTTTCTTAATAATATTAAAGCTGATAATAATGGTGATATTGCAAATCTCTTTGCAACCTTTTTTCAGCTGTGTTATTCCTCCCCCTCTCCCAAGTCTTGTTCTTGCTCTTCATTCTCTTATCCCTTCCAGTTAAATCATGCTAATTGTATTTTTCCAACACTGATTGATTATGATTGTCTACTTTCTTTTTTGAAGTCTTCTAAGTACTCATTTTCGACAGGTCCCGATAATTTTCCTAGTGCGGTCCTTAAACTCTGTGCTGATTCACTTTGCTCTCCTCTACTAACCCTTTTTAATCTCTCTCTTGAACTCAGTGACTTCCCTCAAGTATGGAAGGAATCATACATTGTACCTATTCATAAGAAAGGCTCAAAGTCAGATATTTCAAATTATAGAGGCATTTCTAATCTTTCTGCCATCCCTAAACTTTTCGAAAAGATTATTACCTCCCAATTGCAACATTTTTGTCAATCCTTGTTTACGCGGTATCAGCATGGTTTTGTTCGGAATTAATTAATTCTGCGTTTAGCCGCAAACATCAAACTGACGTAATTTATACTGACTTTAGCAAGGCATTTGATTCAGTAAATCATGAGATCCTACTCAGCAAATTGGATCTTCTGGGATTTCCATCCAATCTTATTCATTGGATCAGATCCTATCTTCTTAATAGATCTCAAAGAGTGCGTTTTAAGTCCTCGCTCTCTAATCCCATTCAGGCCACTTCTGGTGTCCCTCAAGGGAGTCATCTTGGACCTTTGCTTTTCAATCTATTTATTAATGACCTTCCTCTCGCTTTGACTCACTCACGCCCCTTAATGTACGCAGATGATGTCAAACTTTGTTTTTCCTTTGATGATCCCTCATCGCCACTTCTACTTCAAGATGATCTTGACTCCCTTAATAATTGGTGTCTAATAAATCGCCTTTCCCTGAATATATCTAAATGTAACGTAATGACTTTCTATCGTCGCAAACCTTATTTTTTCGATTACTCTATTGATGGTAAATTATTAAAACGTTTGTTTAGAGTTGTTGACCTGGGCATCCTTTTTGTACCTAATTTATGCTTTAACTCTCATATTTCTGTTATTTCTTCCAAAGCAACTGGTGTCCTAGGTTTTATTAAGAGATGGTCTAAGGAATTCACTGAGGATACACCACTAAACAACTTTTCGTCTCTCTCGTGCGTCCAATTCTTGAATTTGGTTCTTGTGTTTGGTCTCCACAGTACCAACAATTTCAGGATCAAATTGAATCAGTACAGAAACAATTTCTAATATTTGCCCTCCGTGGATTAAATTGGGACCCTGATCAACATCTCCCTTCTTATGAAAGTAGACTTAGCTTGATAGATCTACCATCCCTAAAAAAGCGTAGGATTTGCCATGGGGTTCTCTTTCTTCATAAACTTCTTCTATGCGAGATTGACTCTACTTTCCTACTTAGCCTCATTAACATTAATGTTCCTTTTCGTCCTACTAGACACTATTTCCCCCTTAACCTTCCCGTTTGCCTTACAAATTACTCCGAACAAGAAGCCTTCCGTGTGCTTTGTAAAAATTATAATAAATTTTACAACTTCTTTTCTATTGGATCTAGTAGTACCTATGTTAAACATGCAATATTGGATAACTTATAGCTTGGTTAATTTTGTATTATTATTACTATTATTCTGTATTTATCTTTATTATTATTATTATTATTATTATTATTATTATTTATTTATTTATTTTTTTTTCGTCATTCATTTTGATGTGAGTCGGAGCATATCGCTAAAAATTTCTCCTCCTGCGGACGTGTGCCTGGTCTAGTTTTTATGTTAAATGATATACATGTTTTTCTACTGTGTCGACTGTTCATTGTCGTCAATAATAAAAAAAGAAAAGCACGGATGGAAATTACAATTACACTTACAATCTTAAGCCTGAACGTTCACGTCCGACTTCATGCTTGTGGAAGGCCTGCACGGTACTGAAGGGAATGACTAGGGTAAGCCAGCTGAGTTATGTTTTGATGGTGGGTGATAAGAATTTGTATTTATTTTTATTAATATACATATATAAATGCATATTTAGTTATACATGCATAACTATTATTATATAATAATTAAAATTTTTTATTTATTAATAAATTTTTAATGAATACAATTAAATAACTTAACTTAATTAAATTGTTACATTTCGATTGTCGTCGTTTGTGCCAGCATATGTTCGATCAAGGGGGGGGGGTCACCGATATTTCTATCGATATTTTTCCCTGCAGGAATAGTGGGAAATATTGGTTGGGAAACGACAGAGGGTGGAAATCCACTATTCGCCCGACTATTAGCCGGCAGACTTAAACAAAAATAAATATTCGACTTAAAAATAAAATATAAGTTATAAAAAGAATTAAAATAAAAATCTGAAATGTAATAAAAAAAATAATAATAAAGCAGAAATAGAGCTGAAAATTTAAATTAAACAGAAATAAGTAATAATCATGTAAAATTGAAATATAAGAAAAAAATCAAATAGTAACGTACAATTATTAGACGATTCAAACAGAATAGGGACAACACAAAGCGCACACAATTTAAAATTGAAATCAACGCATGCAAGTATATATATATGTACATGTGCACACAGACATATCCCAGTCAACATCGCCCCTTATACCACCCAGAGAGCTCTTTAGGCAGGTTAAGGTAGTAAGAAGCGATTAACACATTACATTATTTTTCCACCTGCATGTGAAACACATGCACACATACTACACAATTTAAACAAACATATACACATACACATACATGCAAACATTCTTTATCATTTGTCCATCCATACTTACGAAGGCAATTGTTCCTCGTCTGGTTGATTTTTTTTATTGATGAAAAATCCACATGCACCTGTATAAAGTAAATAAAACCAAAATATAAATGTTAGAAACTAAGGACAGTAACAAAATTATACATACGTAATGAAAAGAAAAACGATGTCCGGCGAACTTTGTAATTGGAGGGGGAGGGGAAACATAACGCACACCTACAGGCTGCGAGGAGTCGGTGGCGATGGCCAACACGAGGGAGACGGCGTCGCTGTGGCCGTCTCAGGCAGGGCGGGTACGCCAGGGTCCAATGGAGGCCCAAGTTTATTTTCAATTTTCGATATCAAGTCCCGTTTGTTTTAAAATTAGAAAAATCACCATAACATAAACAATGTTCAAGCCAGAGACTTGAGATTTGGTACACATGATGAAAAGCTTGGGCTTAATGTGTCCTGAAAATTTCATCGCGATGCCACGCTCATAACTCTAAAAAACTGATAACAAGCAGTTTTATAGCTAGAGATTTGGCACACATGGTAAGTATCCTACTCTCAATGTGTGCTACAAATTTCAGTTCGAACTCAGAAGTTATTCAAGAAACAAATTTATGCAGCGCAGCAGATGCGGCGCAGTCGCTGCACCGCGCTTACAATATAATGAACGAAAAGACGCGTTTGTTCATGTATGTTTGATTTGCCTTTCAGCTGCTGTGGCGCTAAACATATTCAATCAACAGCCGCAGTCCAGTGTTGCCAGACTATCGGAAGCTACCTATACTCGATATAAGCAAAATCGACTTCAAGCGATATATTTAAATCCCATTATAATGAAAATACTTGTCTTTGAAGATCTGTACAGGGTATTCTACTGTCGCGCGCGCTCGACTGATCGTCTTGTTTATTTTAATTTCGTGGTAGGCAAGGGACAGATAATGAAAGCAACGTGAAATCTATGGTAAACATTATTACAATTTTATTTTTCTTTATAATTAAAATAATGTTCGCCAAAAGATTAACACCATTGATAACCTAGACGACGACGTTGTGATGGATTTACTCAATTTAACAGCGCTCTAATTGGTAAGGTTATCTTCTTCAAAAATTGTAATATGTAAATTTGTGTATTTACATAAATTACTATTTCAAAAATCATCCCGGTGACTAAGGAGTCCGGATCGAAAAAACATATTTTTAAGGCACAAACAACTAATAATCATAATTGAAATAATACTTATTAAGCAAAAAAATCAAAAATAAATATCTAAAGTGAAATCAAATGACCTAAATTTCGACATGAATTGGAACATAGATTCATTTCAGGTTCAGGCATAAGCAGTAAGCGAATGCCGAACTAAATTCAGACCTGAATTTTAGACATTAGTTAGAGCATAGATTCACCTCTGATTCAGGCATGATCGGTAAGCGAACGCCATCAGGCCTGAGGCCCAATGAGATGCCTGTGTTTAATTCATTTGTCGAAAGTACGGATGGAAATTACAATTTTAGGCTTAAGCCTGAACGTTCACGTCTGACTTCATGCTTGTGGAAGGCTTGCACGGTATTGAAGGGAATGACTAGGGCAAGCCAGCTGAGTTATGTTTTGATGGTGGGTGATAAGAATTTGTATTTATTTTTATTAATATACATATATAAATGCATATTTAGTTATACATGCATAACTATTATTATATAATAATTAAAATTTTTTATTTATTAATAAATTTTTAATGAATACAATTTGTTCAGGCTACGCAGTTCAACCAAAGGATCACCCTGTTTAAGCAAAAACAGTTGTGCAGTGAGAGCATAAGAGCTGTGGAAGTAGCACCGTTACTCTCTGTTCTCTATTCTCTTTTCATCTTCCTACTCGTTCACAATGCTTCTTTTCTTGCATGCAAGCGCTTATCTTGCACTTCTTTTAAATCGACTCAGCGAGCACACACACATTTTTGTTACTTAAATTTATAATTATATTTTCTAACCTAAATAAAGTATATATTAAATTAGCATATTGCGTTCATACTTCACGCATATTCTGGATCAAATTCGCCAGCTTTGTGGATGCCTCAAAGCCGCCTCAGTGAAACAGCTGAAGGCCGCATTTTTTATTTCGTGCAGTTTGGGGCTCCGCCAAGCTCTTGGTCGCAGCCGTAGCCAACACATTTTTGGTGCCTCCTGTGAGGACCATTCACATCGTCTGGACGGGATTTGTACTCTGGATTCGTGTGATCTACTAACGGATTAAGCTGTGCTCATACACCCGCATTTCTCCCTAACCTAAAACGCAAAGTAAGTGTGGTTTATATCAACAACAGTTAGGTGCAATCATGTCTGAAAATCTCACTTACATAATTTCGGAGCAATACGCAGTGTTCAACTCACTGAAGAAGAGCTTACAGAAATACAAAGGTGATGCTACTTTGAAGACAGAGACACATTTACAAGCGAGACTTGAGTCGTTGGCCAACTTACATAGTGATTTTAGGACAAATCATCAGAAGCTGGTCTACGCTGGGGACAACGAACAGGTCAAAACAAAGTATATCGACACCGAGATTCGGGATGAGTTTGAGGAAGTATATATCGAAGGCGTGGCGGACTTGAAGTGTGAACTCAATATGCTGCAACGTAGTCTTCACCGAGGATCCTCTACGCCATTCGACGAATCGGCTATGCACCATACCGTGCTACCAGCTTATGATGAAGTAAAGCTTCCCAGAGTTAAGCTACCAAATTTCAGTGGCAAGTTCGTAGAATGGCCAGCGTTTAAGGAGGTGTTTCAAGCACGTGTGCACAACTGTTCGCGATTAACAGACCTACATCGGTTCCACTATTTGAAGGATTCGTTAACAGAAGATGCTGCGCGGGATATTCATCATTTAACGCTGATAGAATCAAACTATCAAGTGGCATGGAATATGTTGGAAAATCTATATGACAACAAGCGAGTGTTGTTTCAACATTACATGGACGTGTTCGATCAGCAACTACCAGTTCAACATGGGAATGCAGAGTCTCTGAAGTGTTTCGTTCAAACGTGTCGGTCATGTGTAAACTCACTATACAAGGTGTCCACGGATCTACAACAGCAAACCCAGGTGCTAGTCTACTTTATGATGAAGAAGCTACCTGGTGATATACGAGTGGATTGGGAGAAATCACTTTCCTCGGCGCAACATTTACCTACGTTCGACGAACTATGTAAATTCCTCGATGTCCAATACCGAACTATGATTACGTCACATTCGGGTAGTTGCGCAGCGGCATCAAAGGGTCAGCGTCCGAGTGCAAAGCAGGGCTCCGATTCAGGGATGAAGGAAGTCAAGGCCACATTCAACGTTCGACAAGCGAACGTCTGCATCGTGTGTGGGAAGGAGGAACATCCAATTCGCATCTGCAAGGTTTTCAACGACATGTCCGTGACTGATCGCAGGGCGGCAGTTTCCAAACATCGACTATGTTTTAACTGTCTTGGATTTAATCATCAATCGGCGACATGTGGAAGCCGACGCAATTGTATGAAATGTGCTGAACGACATCATACTCTCATCCACCTGGATAAGCGTGATCCCCCGGATGCGTCCAGGAACGACCCACCGGGTCAGGCCACGAGTAGTCAGCAAATATCCACGCATGCGGTTAGTGGATCGCATGCAGCTTTGTCTGCGACAAAGCGTGAAGTTCTATTGCCGACAGCAATAGTTACAATCGACTCAGCCACAGGTCAAACATTCCAGTTTCGAGCGTTCTTAGATCAAGGCTCCCAAGCATCCTTTATCACGGAAAGCGCTGCTCAACAACTGAGACTCCCAAAACAGAAAGCGTTTATCCAGATCAATGGCTTGGCGAATGCACACATTACAAAGGCATCGGCTGCAATGGAGTTGAACTTGGGCTCAATACATAACAGCAAGGTAAAATATAAAGTCACAGCTTATATTTTGCCTAAGGTAAGCAAGAAAATGCCTGACAGACGAGTGTCAGCATCAAACTGGTTTCATTTGAAGCATTTGTGTTTAGCAGATCCTAATTATTTCATTCCTCAAGGCGTCGATTTGTTGCTAGGAAGCGACATTTATGACGAACTTATGCTCAGCGACATCATTCGAGGACCAAGCGGTGCACCTATTGCTCAAAACACGCAGTTAGGATATATAATTTCGGGCAAGATCGAGCAGTGTGCAAAGTCCGTAGGGGCTCATACCATTCAAGTCCAGCACGACGACGAATCCGAGGAGCTCGACCAGTTATTACGAAAATTTTGGGAGTTGGAACAGCTTAGCGAAGAATCTGCACACTTGTCTAACGAGGATAAGTGGTGCGAGGATTTCTTCCTAAATACATATAGGCGACTATCTACAGGCAAATATATGGTTAGGTTGCCGTTACTCACACAACTAAACCCACACATGGTAATCGGAGCATCGTTCCGTTCAGCGTTGAAACGCTTAGCCCACTTGGAGCGACGATTCCGAATGGATAACTATTTGGAGAGTGTATATACGCAAACCATCATGGAGTACCTTCATTTGCGACAAATGAAAGCTGTAGCTCCAGAGCATCGGCTAGGCTCACATATCGGGTCAACGGGGGGAGCCACGCACTGCTATTTGCCTCACCACCCCGTTATAAAGGAGTCGTCTTCGACCACCAAAATCAGGGTCGTCTTCGACGGTTCAATGAAAACAAGCAACGGGCGCTCATTAAATGACATCTTGGCTACAGGACCAAAGCTTCACACTGATTTGCCGGCAATACTGATCAACTGGCGTTCATTGAAGTATGTATTCATGGCAGACGTGCAAATGATGTATCGATGTATTGACATCAACGATGATGATGCGCAATATCAGCGCATACTATGGAAAGGCGAGGACGAGGGATCTCTAAACGAATTCTACTGTTCCACCGTCATGTTCGGAACAAGTTCCGCACCTTATCTGGCTATCCGCGTCATGCATCAACTGACAGCCGACGAAGCAAAGAATTTTCCATTAGCGGTTGACGTGATCAAGCATCAAATGTATGTCGACGACATATTGTCCGGAGCAGACAATCTGGAACAAGCTGAGAACATCAAAGGTCAAGTTATTGGAATGATGCGCAGTGGCACATTCGAACTACGTAAATGGGCAAGCAATGATCCACAACTTTTGCAAAATATTCCTCCGGAGCATCTGGAAACAAAAGTAATATTGGATGTGCAAAGAAGCGATGTTATTCGCGCCTTGGGAGTTTATTGGACCCCCCGGGAAGATTCCTTTCGTTTTCGGGTTAATTTCGACATACCCTCAGGCATACCAACCAAGAGGATAGTACTATCAACCATAGCCCGCCTCTTTGATCCCATGGGTTGGTTGAGCCCCATCGTGATCATGGCCAAGATGTTGATGCAAGTGCTATGGAAGACCAAATTGAAATGGGATGATCATGTGCCAATGGAGATACAAAAGGATTGGGCCAAATTCGTCAAGGAGCTGCCAAACATCGCAAGCATAAGAGTACCACGATACATTCAAGGTTGTTCATCAAGCAACGTTGGACAATTACATATCTTCTGTGATGCGTCCGCCTGCGCATACGGTGCAGCGGCGTACTTACGCATACCAATAGGAAACGAAGACTATCATGTTGAACTGCTTCTAGCGAAAAGCAAGGTCATGCCTATTAAACCACAACTTACTATACCTAGAGCAGAATTATGCGCTGCAGTAGTAGCGGCACAGATATATAAATATTTCAAATTTACTTTGCGAATTAATGTTAAACTAACTGAAACTATCTTTTGGTCAGATTCTATGATCACGCTGGGCTGGATTCGAGGTGGTCCTGCTCGATTTAATGCGTTCGTGGCCAATCGCATTAACAAAATTTTGGAACTAACAGAGGGTCGACAGTGGCGGCATGTAGCCTCCGAAGACAATCCTGCAGATCTTTTAAGCCGTGGGATGAGTGCGACAAACCTTGCGGAATGCTCTCTCTGGTGGCACGGACCATCCTGGCTGCAGTCTTCACAAACGAAGTGGCCTGTTGCAAGTTCCAGTCAGACATCAAAACCTATTATCACAGATAATGAGTTAAGGATCGTTAATAGTCGCGCTCTAACAGTCACAAATGATGTGGGACGCTCTATTTTGGATTGTTTTTCATCTTACACCCGACTTATACGAGTCTTAGCATATGTTCATCGGTTCATACAAAACTGTCGAATGGAGAAGACTGACCGAATAGTGGAGCACATTTCTTCTACCGAACTATCCAAAGGGCTTATTTATGCCGTTCGTCTTGTACAAATGTCATCGTTCCCGGCCGAGTGGAAAGCTGTATCGTGCGGAAACCCACTTGCGAAGGACAGCACATTATTACCGCTGAACCCCTATTTTGACATAAAGGAACAAGTTATACGTCTAGGTGGCAGATTACGCGACGCACTGCTACCTGAAAACGAAAAACATCCATTCATTTTGCCGTACAAACACCACTTTACAGATCTCGTCGTTCGTCACAGCCACGCTTCCACTCTCCACGGTGGCACTGCGCTTACACTCAATTATGTTAGAAAGACTTTCTGGATTATAAATGGGCGCAACTCTGTTCGATTCATCATCCACAAGTGTGTTAACTGTTTTAGACAAAAGCCTCACTTGGCAACACAGCAAATGGGCAGCCTACCGGCGGTACGCGTACGGCCAGCTCGAGCTTTTTCAGCGGTCGGCGTAGATTATGCAGGACCAGTAAGCGTATCACCTTCGAAAGGCAGGGGACGCACTGCAGTCAAAGGATACATTGCAATTTTTGTTTGTTTGGCTACGAAAGCCATACATTTGGAGCCCGTAGGAGACTTATCAGCCGATGCATTTCTCGGTGCACTACAGCGCTTTATCGGCAGGCGTGGACTTTGCCACAGTATCTACAGTGATCGCGGCACTAACTTCGTTGGAGCTAACAAAAAACTACAAGCAGATAATATGGCATATACATCATTTATCGCCAAATCTGTTGCACCGCAGTTAGCCAACCAAGGAATTACTTGGCACTTCATTCCACCAGCAGCCCCACACTTCGGTGGCTTATGGGAGGCCGGCGTAAAATCTATGAAACACCACCTTAAGAGATGCACTGGCGAACGGGTACTAACGTTCGAGGAATGGGCGACAACGCTCGCACAGATTGAAGCTTGCCTCAACTCCAGACCTCTATGTCCAATGTCAAACGACCCTGAGGACTTGTTGGTGTTAACACCCGGACATTTCTTGACTGGAGACGCACTTTTAGCTCCACCCACGGCAGAACTCACTACGCTCAGTTCAACGGATCGCTGGCGCAATTGTCAATTTTATGCTCAACAATTCTGGCGAAACTGGAGTTCAGAGTATTTGTGTCGTCTGCAACGACGACCGAAATGGTTGCAATCGAAGGAAAACCTACAGAAAGGCGACCTAGTTCTCATCAAGGATGAACGTTTTCCAAGCAATCGATGGCCATTGGGACGCATTTTAGAAACCCATGCGGGGTCTGATGGTTTAATTCGAGTTGTCACTCTAAAATCCAACGGTGGCGTTCTTAAGCGTCCTATTACTAAACTTTGCCCCTTACCTATACACGACAATTGGCATGATACAAGCACCGAGACTAATTGTTGATATTAAATTACACTTTGTACTTACAGCATGTTTTAGAGTTAGGTGGCGAGTTACTACTTATCTCAATCTCAAGAAGATCTACGTGGAATTCATTTGATGATGCATTGTGGACTTAACATCCATCATCAACGGGGGGAGAATGTTCAGGCTACGCAGTTCAACCAAAGGATCACCCTGTTTAAGCAAAAACAGTTGTGCAGTGAGAGCATAAGAGCTGTGGAAGTAGCACCGTTACTCTCTGTTCTCTATTCTCTTTTCATCTTCCTACTCGTTCACAATGCTTCTTTTCTTGCATGCAAGCGCTTATCTTGCACTTCTTTTAAAACGACTCAGCGAGCACACACACATTTTTGTTACTTAAATTTATAATTATATTTTCTAACCTAAATAAAGTATATATTAAATTAGCATATTGCGTTCATACTTCACGCATATTCTGGATCAAATTCGCCAGCTTTGTGGATGCCTCAAAGCCGCCTCAGTGAAACAGCTGAAGGCCGCATTTTTTATTTCGTGCAGTTTGGGGCTCCGCCAAGCTCTTGGTCGCAGCCGTAGCCAACACACAATTAAATAACTTAACTTAATTAAATTGTTACATTTCGATTGTCGTCGTTTGTGCCAGCATATGTTCGATCAAGGGGGGGGGGGGTCCCCGATATTTCTATCGATATTTTTCCCTGCAGGAATAGTGGGAAATATTGGTTGGGAAACGACAGAGGGTGGAAATCCACTATTCGCCCGACCCTGATAGGGGAAATGTGAGAGGAAGACGACAATATTGTAGATGCCCATTGGCCAAGAGGGGAAGGGACGATAGATGGCAGCAACAAGGAGAATAGGAATAGAAGAAAAAAAGTAGAAGAGGCAGAGATTTTTTCGGTCAAACACGTTGCTGAATGAAGTCGAATAGTCAATGTCAACGAGGTCGGAGGTGTCCCGCGACAAGATCAGCAGCAAGGAAAATCAAGGCAGAAGACTCGACAAGACCGGACTGCAGCCTCAGTTTTATTTTCGCATGACGACCGGATAGCAGCACTAAGTCTTCTTTGGCGCGACGAAAGGCCAGCAGGGTTCTGGACCAGGGCAGCGAGGCAGCAACAACCGATTCTGGAGGCACTACAGCGGTTGCGTAAAAGCGACGGAAGCTAGCCACAGGGTCAGAAGCAACGAGTGAGTCCGTTCCGACGCCACCCCAAGGGCGCTAGTGCAAGAATCCCAAGTGCCAGAAGAGCCGCTGTGCTTTCCTTTTTCGGGTATCACTGTGCCGTGTTGCTACAAAAATATTTGAAACCAGTCGGAAAGGCTACAGTCGAAATCGACTATGAGAGACCCTTTACTTATTCTTCAAAAACGAAATAACAGTAACAAACTTAGAGACTTATATATAAACCCAAATTAATTTGACGCTGCTCAGATTAGCTATGTTTATGTTAAACTTGAATCGTTAACATACAAATGTTAATCTTAACATACAAATGTTATGTTAATATACATGTATGTAATGCATACATACCTTATTAAATATAATACATTGGCATTTATGGTAGAATTTGTTTATAAAAATAAAATATTGTTTTATTTTATTTTATTACTGTAATTATAAATTTAAAATATAATAAAAAAAACAGAAAAAAAATGAGCCTCTTGTAGGTCTCGAACTCCAGACCATTGCGCCAATGAAGCCATTGTCGATTATTTAACAATTTTTAAAAACAGAAAAAAATGTGTCACTGCCGGGAATCGAAACCAAGACCTCACCGCAAGAATTCGAAATTCTAACCACTGCACCAATGAGGCCATATTCAATAGTTTGCCAATTACTGAAAGTAAATTTTATGTATGCCGATTTAGGAACTTGTATCTTTTAAAATACTCGAGTTATTTGGGTTTTTCCGATTTCCGAGGGCGTAGCAAAATTCTAAAAGAAACTTGACCTTTTCGGGGGCCACAGGAGTTTTGTCACCAAATTTGGTGACCCTAGCTCTTATAGTCTCTGAGATCTAGGTGTTCATACAGCACGACAGACGGACATGGCTATATCGACTCGGCTGGTGATGCTGATCAAGAATATATATACTTTATGGGGTCTGCCGGACGTCCTTCGACCTGTTACGCACATTTTTTTTTTGACAAACTTAATAGACCCTATTTACTTTTTTAAAGTAAAGAGTCTAAAAAGAACAAGTTGAATCAAAAGCTGTGTTGAATTGCGCCATAGGCGAACTTATTTATTAGCCGGCAGACTTAAACAAAAATAAATAGTCGACTTAAAAATAAAATATAAGTTATAACCAGTCGGAAAGGCTACAGTCGAAATCGACTATGAGAGACCCTTTACTTATTCTTCAAAAATGAAATAACAGTAACAAACTTAGAGACTTATATATAAACCTAAATAAATTTGACGCTGCTCAGATTAGCTTCCGATAATCGTTTATGTTAGACTTGAATCGTTAACATGCAATTGTTAATCTTAACATACAAATGTTATGTTAATATACATGTATGTAATGTAAAAAAGAATACTTTGTCAAAAACATCATGAAACATTTATTTTTGTCTGTATACAATGTATAATTCATCTAAATTGTGCAGCGTAGAATCACTCTGACTGATCATCAGCTGATTCATTTTGCTTCGCGTCAACATTTCAGCTTAAAAGCGCCATAACAGCGCCACGACAGCGACTTAACAGAAACAGCGACGCCACACGAAATTTTATACTGTACGTGTGCAGGCAGCGCTGTGGCAGAGAAAATCCCTATGCGCGGTGCGTGGCGTGTGCCGACCACTGATGTAATGCATACATACTTTATTAAATATAATACATTGGCATTTATGATAGAATTTGTTTATAAAAATAAAATATTGTTTTATTTTATTTTATTACTGTAATTATAAATTTAAAATAAAAAAAACAAGCCGAACAGTCGGGACCCCGACCGTAATATACCCTGTGGGTTTACAGGAACCCGCTCAAATTCACTCCAGATGAAATTCTCTAGTAATTCGTTTTTTAATTTTTGTGGGCAAAGGGGGCGTGGCATCGTGATTAATTTTTCTGGACACATCAACCACAAAATATTCATCATGTGTGCCAAATCTCAAGTCTCCAGCTACAAAACTGCTTTTGTTATGAGGTTTTTGAGTGACAAAACTGCTTGCTTTATGAGGTTTTACTTAATTTGTGGGTGAAGGGGCGTGGCATCGTGATACATTTTTCTGGACACATCAACCACAAAATATTCATCATGTGTGCCAAATCTCAAGTCTCCAGCTACAAAACTGCTTTTGTTATGAGGTTTTTGAGTGACAAAATTGCTTGCTTTATGAGGTTTATATTGCTCTTGTTATAAGCTTTTCCGAATTGTAGGCAAGGGGGCCGTGGCATCGTGATAATATTTTCTGGACATATTGACCACAAGATATTTATTATGTGTGCTAAATGTGAAGTCTTTAGCTGTTATATTGCTCTTAATATGAGGGTTTAGAGCTACAAAACTGCTTGTTTTATACTTTTTTCTTACTTAATTTGTGGGCAAAGAGGGCGTGGCATCCAAAAAAAGAGATAAACTTGATCTGCCTGCAAAAATTACCAGTGCTGGGACACCAAGTTCAAGCTTCTAGCTCTTACCATCTCTGAGATCCTTTCGTTCATACGGACGGACCGACAGACCGACAGACCGACGGACAGACGGACATGGCTATATCGACTCGGCTATTGATGCTGATCAAGAATATATATACTTTATGGGGTCGGCCATGCTTCCTTCTGCCCGTTACATATTTTTAACAAACTTAATATACCCCCACAGGGTATAAAAAAGTGTGTCTCTTGTAGGTCTCGAACTCCAGACCATTGCGCCAATGAAGCCATTGTCGATTATTTAACAATTTTTAAAAGCAAAAAAAAATGTGTCACTGGCAGGGAACGAACCCAAGACCCCACGGCAAGAATGCGACATTCTTACCACTGCACCAATGAGGCCAAATAAACTTGATCTGCTTAGCCCATAGACGAACCACCAAATTTGGTGACTCTAGCTCTTATAGTCTCTGAGATCTAGGCGCTCATACAGACAGACGGACAGACGGACATGGCTATATCGTCTTGGCTGGTGATGCTGATCAAGAATATATATACTTTATGGGGTCTGCCGGACTTCCTTCGACCTGTTACGCACATTTTTTTTTTGACAAACTTAATAGACCCGTTTTACTTTTTTAAAGTAAAGGGTCTAGAAAGAATAAAAATAAGAATCTGAAATGTAATAAAAAAGAAAAAAAATAAAGCAGAATTAGAGCTGAAAATTTCAATTAAACAGAAATAGATAATAATCATGTAAAATTGAAATATAAAAAAAAATCGAATAGTAACGTACAATTATTAGACGATTCAAGCAGAGTAGGGACAACACAAAGCGCACAATATTTAAAGTCGAAATCAACGCATGCATGTATATATATGTGCATGTGCACACAGACACATCCCATTCAACATCGCCCCTTATACCACCCAGAGAGCTCTTTAGGCAGGTTAAAGTAGAAATAAGCGATTAACACATTACATTGTTTTTCCACCTGCATGTGAAACACATGCAGACATACTACACAATTTAAACAAACATATACACATACATGCAAACATTCTTTATCATTTGTCCATACATACTTACCAAGGCAATTGTTCGTAACGTTGTTCCTCGTCTGGTTGTTTTTTTTTTTTGATGAAAAATCCACATGCACCTGTATAAAGTAAATTAAAACAAAATATAAATGTTAGAAACTAAGGACAGAACTAGAATTATACTTACATGATGAAAAGAAAAACGATGTCCGGCTAACTTTGTAATTGGAGGGGAAGGGGAAGCATAACGTACACCTACAGGCTGCGAGGAGTTGGTGGCGATGGCCAACACAAGGGAGACGGCGTAGCTGTGGTCGGTACGCCTGGGTCCAATGGAGGCCCTGTTTGGATGACGAGGATCCGTGATTAGGTTTTTTTTATATTGTTTTCTTTTTTTTTGTACTCTCCACTGTCAGTTATTGTCCGTATTCCAAGTTTTTATCATTGTTACATTTGTTTGGCTGCATCCCCAGCTGTTTAGTGATGAGTAGTTTCGATAGATGCGATGAATCGACCAGGATGTATCGATTGTTCGGGCTGAGGGCCAGGGTCGGACTACCCCTGATGAACGATGAGTTAGTCGGCGCGGCCCCGAGGAAAAAAAACAGTCCGCAACAAAATAATTAAATTAATATATATTTAAATAATTAAATAAGGTCTTCAAAGAAATGTATGACTTAAATCAGTAGCAGTCGTATTATTGAAGCTATCAGCAAAGAAACTTTTGGACTAAAAATAAAAATGGGCGTGGCAACTTAGTCTTCGATACCCAACACAGGTTAAGGTTTTAAAACTGAATGTCTGAAGTAAATAAAATATTTTTAATGGATAAAATAAAGCTTTGCTTTTGTTTAATAATCATCCTTTATCTATTTAGAAAATTTGATACATTCTGATATAGAATATATTGTGGGTAATACGGTTTTGAAGGAACAGGGTATTTCATAGTGCCCCGGCACACGCATTGACGACCGCCGAAAATAAAATTTTTGACTGAGTTGGTTGTTATGTGTTTACAGACACTTAGAACTTTGGCAACAGTGCTTTGTTTCGCTGTCGATGCTAATATTGGATTTGGGGTGCAACTTTTTATACCCTTTAACGGTTAAGTTTTAAGGTTGTTCTAATATTTTTAATAGGTAAAACAAATAATTAATTTGTTTGATCAACAACCTTCATTTATTTAAGAAATTTAGGTATGTTTTATAGATAATTTTGGGGATAATAAAGTTTAAAAAAGGACAGGGTATTTCATAGCGTAGTTGTATATTTTTCTCAATTAAATTGTTTTGAATTTGTTTGGGACACTTATTAATGTATATGTACTTTAATAATTTATTATAGAACATCAAGCATTTATCTAATTATGTATTATTTTCAATATTAAAGCTAAGCCATTAAGTTTTAATTAATTAATAACTAATTTATTAATAAAGAATTTTTTGAATATACTCTCATATGAAGCATCCCGAAACTTTACGTTTTCCCTACAAAAAGCATAGGCATGGAATTTTTCCCGCACGGAATTTGATTTTCTTAGTACAACCACTAAGCAAATAACCTATAGAAGACCAATCCCATACAATGAAAACGGTTAGGGGAAACTATAAGGATGCCTGCAAAAGTACTTTTTGGACGGCATCTGGTTTAGTTGGCGTCCAGAGCTCATTGAGGTAGTGTTGGGATTATATCGATATTCACCCTTATCGATATTAGCGATACTTTTGACTTGAACTATCGATAATATCGATAATTTCGTCGTTTTAGAGCAGTGATGGGCACGTCTATCGACTATCGACAGCTGTTCACACAGACACGGCACTTGCGAGAGTAACTTCGAATCAGTGCACAGCGTGTCTTCAACGAAGGCGGAGTCTGTGTCGCTTGATTTTGCAAGTATGCACTGAGAGAAAAAGTTAGATGCATGAAACAATGGGTTGTATAATAATGCCGTCGGCATTTTCTTACTTCTAATGACAACCCAAATAATGCCTCCTAGCATAAAACATGAAATAGCATGCCACGCACAGTGGTCGATTTGGCGAAATTAGCTGTTTTTAATTAATAACTTCAACATTATTCACCGTATATTTAATATGTAATTTTTCTCATATAAAAACAAATTTTCTACACATTAAATAAAAAAATATTTTTTTGTTTTAAGATTAAAAATATTTTTTTTTTATTTTAAAAATTTTTTTATATTTAAAATTTTTTAAAATTTATTTTAAAAGAAAAAATTCAATTTAATATAAAAAAAATATTTAAAATTAAAAAAAAAATTTTTTTAACTTTTTTTTTTTTTGTTCTCTGAGAGACACTTTCTCATAGCGCCATATGAAAAAGCTCTCTTTTTACCACTGACATTGAACCTAAAAAGTTAATTTTCTTGAAAAGTTGCAAAAAGTTGCAAAAATGTTTATACATTTCACGATCACAAAACATCAAATTAATTTATTAAATTGGAATTAGCTTGAATCCGTTTGAATCCCTTTAGTGGCATTCCACTGAAGTCAGGTGATTGTTATTATGAAAAGGTTAGTTTTAAGGCTATGTTCTACATCAAAGTATGACTAAATGAGATAAGCACAAGTAACAAACAAAAATTATTTACATAATACTTACCTTTATCTTTAAAAAAAACCTACAAACTTGTTTTGGAACTAATTTTTAAAATTTTTCTGACGAAAATCTTACTGACGTGCAAATCGGCGGGAAACTTTTCTGCAACAAGTGCAAAAACATATTTTGACTTTGAAAGCTCACAGCTGATCAGCTATCGATAAAAAATCCAAACGATGAGTGTTTCTGACATCAGTGGGATGTCAGTTATAAAGAAAAAAAAAAATTTTGGCGGCTAGCTCCACTTTGAATTTTGAATTAAATGCAGCTAATTTCGCCAAATCGACCACTGTGCCACGGTGCGAATTCACACCAAGCATTATGGGTTTTCATCAAAATTCTAAGCAAAAAGATATTTATTCTCAAATAGATGTTGCTCAACCATTTCTCACAGTGCATCACAAGCATAATGCGCGCACATCTTTCCCGTTCGATGGTCTGGCTGCGACTGTTTCGCTCTGTTCGCTGCGCTCTCGTGTGCATGTATATTGGTAAATTTGAACAGCTGATCTGCACGTGTGTAAGGCTGTGCCCATCACTGTTTTAGAGCCTTTTCAATATACAGATATTGGGCCCATCTAAAATTATAAAATCGGTAGACAATTTTCAAGAATTAAGCTTTAAATTCCATAAATGCTATGACAAACTTAATTAAATTCATATATTCATATAACTTTAAAACGAAAAAAATGCAATTATAACTATAAAATGAGATCCAATCATTCAATTCAATTCTTAAACCTTACTAAATTAAAAAAAAAATATAATAGATCAAGGCTTGTCTACTAAGCGCAAATTAAAATCAAATTACTCACATTAAGAACACGCGCCAATGCTTGCAGAGCTGGAATGACCAGTGCTGCCAACAGTCTGGAGTCTTCAATAGCTGACTTAGCCTTTAAAAATAGCCAAAATATAGCTAAATATTTTTTTAAATAGCGAAAAAAATAGCTGAGCTTTTTAGATAAGAATAATTTTTTCAATGCAATATATTAAGCATCAACGACTAAAGTATTCAAAATTGCATCCACATTTGATTCATCAGAAGTGCTGCTCTACGATTCGTTGGTACCAATTTGGCTTAACCATTTGGAATCACCAATATCACAGATTTTTTTTTAATGTAGCGATATCACGTTTTTAATAAAATTAATACACTTGGTACTTTGTATTTTGAGACCAGGCTCTTTAAAAAAATGCGTGCATAAGTTATTGAAATGATCCACTGAAAAAATGGCACAATGTTCTGCAACAAAAAGGCAAAGAGCCGCTTCCTATTCTGATGTCGCAGTGATTAATTGTATGATTGTTTTTAATTGACGAGGAAATAAGATTCAATTAACACGTTGAGAATGAATGAAAATTTAAATGGCAAACTAGAGATGGTAGGTATGTTGTACCTGTAAATCGAACAATTTATCGGTGTCGAAAACAAAGCTGCTGGAATTTTCCATTTTGTAGTTGGTACTTTATGTGCGATAACACAAACCAATAAATATTTTACGAATACTTTATTATCATAACTACTTAAAAAGTATATTTTTATTTAAATTAGAAATAGCTAAAAACTAGCCAATTGATTTTTAAAAATCGCCAGAAATGCAGGAGCCTGCAAAATTAAGTGGCTTCCAGTTTTCGATTATTCAAAATAGCCATTTCTAGCTAGAAAATAGCCAAGTTGGCAACACTGGGACTGACCGACGCGAGAAATATCGACAAGCTCATAATCTTATCGATATTCCCCATTCCAACAGCCTTATCGATAATATCGATATTTCCTCGATATAATCCCAACCAGTGTTGCCAATTCAGCTATTTTCCGGGAAAAATTGTGAAATAGCGGCTAGTGGGATTTCTAGCTATAAGCCGCGTATCCAGCACCACGGAAAGTCAAAATTCCTGGCAAACTTCATATAAAAAAAACTGCGCCAGGAATTTTTATTTTACATTTTCCTGGCCTGTGTATCCAGCAACATGATCAAAATCCACATATTCATATCGATAGTTAGCCTATCGATAGCGTGTGTGGACTGTGAGAACTGATGATACACAGCTTAGGAATATATTGTTTACAATTATTTTGAGAGCGAAAAAAATTGAGGGAAAAATTGTGAACATTTGTGGCGCACGTTTTAGGTGCATGGTTACACAGTTTTTAGTTATTTATGTTCCACACACACATGGAATAACTTGCAAATTCCTGGCAGGAATTTTCCATAGCGCTGGAGACAGGCCTATATTAAAAAGTGAAATGGCTTTATATTATCTTTTACAACATCGTTAAATTCTATAGCATTTCCCTACTGTTCATCAATAGTTTGCAGCACTTAATCTATCGATATTTCTTCATCATTTTCAACTATATATTTTCCACGACTAGCAATGTATTTCACAATGTTTGTTCTCGGAAAGAATGCGAGATCCTATATTTTAGAGCTGGGACTTTACGATTTTTTTCGAATCGATTTAATTCAATTTTCTACAATGTAAAAATCGATTTAAAAAAAATAGTAAGTCTTTAATTGGCTGTTTCTCTTTTTATTTTTTTTATTTTACTATATATTTTATTCAACACAATTCAGGTTATTTTCAGTTCATTACTTAAAAACAAAACAATTTACATATTTATTACTGGACCTTTCTTTTTACTTAAGTAATATTTCAATTATGATTATTAGTTGTTTGTGCCTTCAAAAGGTGCTTTTTCGGTCCGGACTCCTCACTAACTGGAATGATTTCTTAAATATAATTTATGTAAATACACTAATTTACCAATTACAATTTTTAGAAATATAAACCTACCAAATAGCGCGCTGTTAAATTGAGTAAATCTGTTACAACGTCGCACAGTGGCTCGTTTTCTCATTCTACTTTGCAAAAATCATATCTTTTGATCCAGGTAAGATATCACAAAAATTTAAAAAGGGTTTAATAAAGAATACCTGTAGCTTTGAAATGAGTGTAAGATCTTAAAAATCGGACGACAGACAAATTGTCAGCAGGTGTTCAAAGTTGGATTTTGTGTTTATACGATGATTTTCGTGAAATGCGACATTCATCGTATGTTTTTTTCTGAAATTTATGTGTAAATTTGTGATTCTTTATACATAATTATATACATAATTATATGTATATTTGATGGATTTCATGTTTCAAATACATATATATCGTATAAATTCCTGTAAAAACAAAATGTAATTTCAATTAAACTTTTTTACTATATATTTGGTTTAATTTATATGTATACAAATAAATAACAATAAAACTATTCAATTAATGTCCTTGTTAATTTAATTTTCCTCAGCTATGTCTTCAAGTTCGTAACCTATGTACATTAAATCTACCATTTCTTTAGTATAAAACTCTTGCAGTTCTTTGCGACTTCACACAATTCTTTTTGTTGATATCAGTGGATCTGAAGAAACTGATAACTTATTAAAATAGTCTTAATTTTGTCTTTACCGTGTCACCTTGCAACTATTCGAGTACCTATATTTCTTGTACTCCTTGTTTATAGATTTCTGGACTTCTTCTGATAATTCCCCGATTGACAGACAATGGTTTTCGTTGAGATCTCCTCCGTGTACCAAAATTTTATGAAGTTTGTTTTTGATCTTATCGACCTCCGTCATATTTTCCTTAGCAAAGTATACTGTACTCATAACGGTCAATATAAACTCTTCTTAGCTTGGAACATCAATAAACATCTGAAATACACCTCGAATTTTGGAAGACATTTTGCGGTTTCAATATTTGATTTATATTACATAATACTAATCAGCACTGATTTTGTTTAATATCGTGATGGTTGCCAAAAGTAGACTGTGATACAATGCACCTAAATATTTGAATATATACCCTTAATTCCTACTATTAATTACCAACTTAAGTAGTACAAAAGATTAAACATGTGTAGACATTTAAAATTTACAAACTTAGATAATTGGGTATGGTACACGCGGAAATTGAGTACGAAAAAGGGTTATAACTTACATAATCACTACCTGTTTGCTTGGGTTACATTAGTATATTTAGATAGACAATGAATTCTTAATATTATATTTACGTAAAGTGTTCAATAAAAGGTATAGTTTAACGGAAACACGTTCAAATAACGACCATTCCGTACCGTAGGTTGCGCAAAAATGCGGGCCCGGCGCCATTTTGGGTGCGCCACAACGCAATTTTGACCCAATTAAAAGCGTTGTGCGTGAATTGTTTATTAAATAAAAAGTTAACTGGCACTTCTTGGCACCTAGACTTTCTTGAAGTTGTTGCAGAAATATCCACGGAATAACGTGTATATACCCGTTTGCCTGGACAAGCCTGGACTTTATGCTAAAAGTCTATCTAAAGTTCAAAAACAATGTCAAAAATAGTGCTTTAGTAAAAATATTATTTATAATACTTTAAAACAAAAAAATAACAAGATTTTTATACCATTCGCTTAAGAATCGACAAACCTATTAGGTAAAATTAAAAATTTGAAAATTCATTGAACCATATGGATGCATTTTTATCGCAAAAATGAAAAATGTTTCATAAAAAAACATTTTTATAAAAAATCGAAATTTTTTTCATGTTTGATGGGCTCTACCGCCGAAACCGTTTGCCCAAATTAAAAAATCGAAACGGATTTATAAATTTTGGACAATTCTCTATCAAACTGCCACGTGAGTCTCGTGAGTGAACCACTGTGCGTCGTCGCCTAGGGTTTTAATTGTGTTAATATGTTGGGGAACATTATTTTAATTATAATGAAATAAAATTTGAAATTGCTTACCATAAATTTCACCTTGATTTTCATTATTTGTCACTTGCGTACCACGAAATTAAAATAAAAAACATTTATAACACAAAATATTGCAGCACATAACTGCGCAGTTCAACTTCACACTTTATTATGTCTTTTCTTTGCTTCTGCTCTCGGAAGAGCATGTTCACAGTTATTAAAAAGAGAATAACACGCTCTCAATACATACCGCTCTCCGAAACTCTCTCATTTGGTATGCTTCTTCTTACTTCGACCATTGAGGCGTTCGCTTCTCTTTCATGCAGTGTTGCCAGCTTGGCTATTTTCTAGCTAGATCTGGCTATTTTGAATAATCGAAAACTGGAAGCCACTTAATTTTGCAGGCTCCTGCATTTCTGGCAATTTTTAAAAATCAATTGGCTAGTTTTTAGCTATTTCTAATTTAAATAAAAATATACTTTTTAAGTAGTTATTCGTAAAATATTTATTGGTTTGTGTTATCGCACATAAAGTACCAACTACAAAATGGAAAATTCCAGCAGCTTTGTTTTCGACATCGATAAATTGTTCGATTTACAGGTACAACATACCTACCATCTCTAGTTTGCCATTTAAATTTTCATTCATTCTCAACGTGTTAATTGAATCTTATTTCCTCGTCAATTAAAAACAATCATACAATTAATCACTGCGACATCAGAATAGGAAGCGGCTCCTTGCCTTTTTGTTGCAGAACCTTGTGCCATTTTTTCAGTGGATCATTTCAATAACTTATGCACGCATTTTTTTAAAGAGCCTGGTCTCAAAATACAAAGTACCAAGTGTATTAATTTTATTAAAAACGTGATATCGCTACATTAAAAAAAAATCTGTGGAACGATATTGGTGATTCCAAATGGTTAAGCCAAATTGGTACCAACGAATCGTAGAGCAGCACTTCTGATGAATCAAATGTGGATGCAATTTGGAATACTTTAGTCGTTGATGCTTAATATATTGCATTGAAAAAATTATTCTTATCTAAAAAGCTCAGCTATTTTTTTCGCTATTTAAAAAAATATTTAGCTATATTTTGGCTATTTTTAAAGGCTAAGTCAGCTATTGAAGACTCCAGACTGTTGGCAACACTGCTTTCATGTCTGATTTCACTCATGCATGAAATCAGATATGAGCTGGAAGCGATCGATACAAACCGAACTGAAGGGAAACTACACATACGTGCACATCTTTCTGGTGTCTGTTGTTTGCGCGTCGGCCGATCGCTCTGGGGCTGCAGGATTTCGGCTATTAACGAAGTCGGGGCTGTACAACTTCGGCTATCAACGAAGTATTCTGTGGCGTCAGGCTGAAAAGTTATTTGTTCTCAGCAAAATCGCTTTTTGACGTCTCTATGTATTGTATGCTTAGTGGGGCGACGCACAGTGTAAGATTTTGCAAATCTAGGGTGACTTAAATCAGTAGCAGTCGTATTATTAAAGCTATCAGCAAAGAAAATTTTGGACTAAAAATAAAAATGGGCGTGGCAACTTAGTCTTCGACACCCAACACAGGTTAAGGTTTTAAAACTGAATGTCTGAAGTAAATAAAATATTTTTAATGGATAAAATAAAGCTTTGCATTTGTTTAATAATCATCCTTTATCTATTTAGAAAATTTGATACATTCTGATATAGAATATATTGTGGGTAATACGGTTTTGAAGGAACAGGGTATTTCATAGTGCCCCGGCACACGCATTGACGACCGCCGAAAACAAAATTTTTGAATGAGTTGGTTGTTATGTGTTTACAGACACTTAGAACTTTGGCAACAGTGCTTTGTTTCGCTGTCGATGCTAATATTGGAATATTGGGGTGCAACTTTTTATACCCTTTAACGGTTAAGTTTTAAATTATTTATTTTCAAGGTTGTTCTAATATTTTTAATAGGTAAAACAAATAATTAATTTGTTTGATCAACAACCTTCATTTATTTAAGAAATTTAGGTATGTTTTATAGATAATTTTGGGGATAATAAAGTTTAAAAAAGGACAGGGTATTTCATAGCGTAGTTGTATATTTTTCTCAATTAAATTGTTTTGATTTTGTTTGGGACACTTAATAATGTATATGTACTTTAATAATTTATTATAGAACATCAAGCATTTATCTAATTATGTATTATTTTCAATATTTAAGCTAATCCATTAAGTTTTAATTATTTAATAACTAATTTATTAATAAAGAATTTTATAATTAGTAATATGTAAATAATTTAAGTTAGTTATGTAAGTATAATTAAAAAAACATTTTTAGATATAGATTAAATTAATATAAGCAAATAAATATATATAAATAAATGTAATAAAGGTGTTATCACTCCTTATCACCCGCTATCAAAACAAAACTCAGCTGATTTGCCTTGCCCATCAACAGCGCAAGCCGGCAAAATATTTGAAAAACAATAACAAACATGCATACATATGCGCATTAATGTGCACATATATATATATGCACGCATACATACATAATAAATATCACAGCAAGCGTCGCACAGTGGCTCACTCACGAGACTCACATGGCAAAAAAGAAATCGGTCAATTATCGCCCTGGAAAATTCTTAAATGCAGTTTGATAGAGAACTGTCCAAAATTTATAAATCCGTTTCGTTTTATTAATTTGGGCAAACGCTTTCAGCGTTAGAGCCCATCAAACATGAAAAAATTTCGTTTTTTTTTTTTTATAAAAATGGTATTTTATTAAAAATTTTTTATTTTTGCGATGAAATTGCATCCAAATGCATCCAGTCTCTTAATTTTATATAATAGGTGTGTCGATTCTAAAGCGAATGGTATAAAAATGTTATTTTTTTGTTTTTATGGTATTTTAAATAATATTTTTACTAAAGCACTATTTTTGACATCGTTTTTGAAGATTAGATAGACTTTTAGTATAAAGTCCAGGCTTGTCCAGGCAAACGGGTATATACACGTTATTCTGTGGATATTTTTGCAACAACTTCAAGAAAGTCTAGGTGCCAATAAGTGCCAGTCAACTTTTTATTTAATACACAATTAACGCACACCGCTTTTAAAGGGGTAAAAATTGCGTTGTGGCCCACCCAAAATGGCGCCGGGCTCGCATTTTTGCGCTACCTGCTGTGCGGAATGGTCGTTTTTGGCAACATTTTAACGTGTTTCCGGTAAACTAGACCTTTTATTGAACACTTTACCTATATGGGCCAATCTCGCGTGTCGCACGTTACATTCGTACGATTTTGTAGATTAAAATATTAAAAATTTTTGACTTTTAAAATATATATCGGTAGCTCTTGTTTAGTGTTTAGAGGTATTCAAGTGTACTTTCGAATGGCATAAAATATAATTTGGTTACAGTGACTTTTTGTGAATTATTTGTTCATAATGTGTTGTCGCGCACGCTACACAAAATGGAAGTTACTTTTAAATTTTCAATTTCAATTGTAATTTTTAGCGAATATATATATAAAGCACACAAAATCCAATATCTAAAAGAAAACTGATAGTAATAGAATGCAGAAAAAACTAATTTGGAGTCAAAAAAGGATTTGGTTTTTTAGTAAACGCCTTGAACCCATAGTGTCGCACGTTACGTCGCGCACGCTACATTTTTTCCATTAGCATATGAATAAAACCAAAATATTTTTATTTTAACAAAACAGTATGAAATATAATATGTTATGAATTATTTGCTTATAAATGAATTTATGTAATATAATATGTTTATACTAAATGAATGATCATTTTATAAATGAATTTTTTTTCTTTAATGAGCATGCCGTAAGGGCCATTTCGAGCTTATTTTCATGAAATGATGCAAAATGATAATTGCTTTTGATTCCGGGTATGCTCGATATGTTAGCCCATCTCTCTGAAAGAAAACTAGTAGTATTTCTAATATATCTGCCACTTACATATAAAATGTAAATGCCATTTATATGTTTTTTTGCTAAACTAATAAAGTCGTTGGCATTATTTAGAATCAGATTTTTAGATTTCACCATCTGCCACACTTTCCTCTTTACAATAGCTCCAATTTTGCACGATTATTTCTAAAACGCTCTGCACTCGTCTTCATCTTTTCATCACTTTTTTTTGTTCTGAGGGATATAAATCAAACAACCTTTCTTGGTGACCACTTGCCAAAAACTGATAATTTAGAGTGATTCTCAAAAACAATAGCAGATTATTGAAACTAACTCAAAAGCTAAACTACGTACAGTGGCCCGTTGGGAGAATCCAATAGGTTTTTTAAAATAGGTAAAAATTGTAGGCGGTACAGCCTGTCAAAGTTGACCCATTATCAATATCAATATCAATATTATATCTAGTACCTGTTTTATAACCCTTTTAAAGGATTTTTTAGAATAAGTCTTGTACCTCTTTGGGGAATTTTGGCAGGAAGGTAGTACAGAAATTATGAATGAACTAGGTATGAATTGTAATTTGTTTACATGAAGTTACTACCTATTTATATGGAAGTTACTACCTATATGAGTTAAAAAAGTAATTGTTTTACTTAAATAAAGAAAAGTATCTATATAATGACCTACATTCCATGTTTGCTAGAAATGTACGAAACTAGTATTACGTGTATAAGAAGTAAAAATAAAATAATTTTTGGGAAGAACTGAAAACGTGTCGCACGCTACAGAAGTTAATATACCAAAATAAAAAAAATAAAAATATGTAGAATTTTAATTTTTTATATACTTTTAAGTAAAATATAAATGTGATTTAAAATTAAAGACAAATTAAAAAAAAAATTTTTTTGTAGTAACTATTTTAAAAAAACCTTAATTTACGTGTCGCACGCTACAACGCAGGGACTTGGCGTATCATGACTAATTTAAATTTTTCTAAAATAAAAACATAAGAACTTTTTCACTAAAATTGTAGAGAATTAAACAAATCATAATATAGCTATCATTCTGACCATCTATGTTAACAATAAAGTTATAATATCGGTACCGAAATAATGTTAATTTTTGGTATAAAAGTAACAACACTGAGGTTGGGTTGGGTTTGTTGATAATTTTTGTATTTCCAAAAATCTAAATGCTTATCTTTTTATACATTTTAAAGTTAGATATCTACTCTAATTTTCCACAAAAAAAAAATAACAAAAGGTTAATTTTAAAATTTTTTCGCTGGTGGACTGTTTCTGGGATTTGCCCATATATAATATTACAATTTTATTGGGTACATAAATATATGAATGTAACCCAAGCAAAAAGGTAATGATTATGTAATTTATAACCCTTTTTCGTACTCAATTTCCGCGTTTACCAAATCCAATTACCTAAGTTTGTAGATTTTAAAGGACTACACATGTTAAATCTTTTGTGCTACCTAAGGTGGTAATTAATAATAGGGATTAAGGGTATATATTCAAATATTTAGGTGCATTGTATCACTGTCTACTTTTGGCAACCATCACGACATTAAACAAAATCAGTGCTGATTAGTATTTTTAAAAATAAATCAAATATTGAAGCGGCAAAATGTCTTTGAAAATTCGAGATGTATTTCAGATCTTTATTGGTGTTCCAAACAATGAAGAGTTTATATTGACCGTTATAAGTACAGTAGACTTTGCAAAGGAAAATATGACGGAAGTCGATGATGAAAAAAAAACTTCATAAAATTTTGGAACACGGAGGAGATCTCAACGAAAACCAATGTCTGTAAATCGGGGAATTATCAGAAGAAGTCCAGAAATCTATAAACAAGGAGTACAAGAAATAACCTATATTTATATTACTCGAATAATTGCAAGGTGACACGGTAGAGACAAAACTAAGACTATTTTAATAAGTTATCAGTTTCTTCAGATCCACTGATATCAACAAAAAGATTTGTAAGAGTCGCAATGAATTGAAAGAGTTTTATACTAAAGGAAATGGTAGATTTAATGTACATAGGTTACGAACTTGAAGACAGCTGAGGAAAATTAAATAAACAGGAACATTAATTAAATACTTTTATTGTTTTTAATTGATATAAATATAAAATAAGCAAAATATATAATATAAAAGATTAATTAACATAACATTTTATTTTTTACGAGAATTTCTCTATAGTGTATATATGTATTTCAAACATTAATTTATATATAATTATGTATTTAGAATCACAAATTTACACATAAATTACAAAAGTAAAGCATACGATGAATGTCGCGTTTCACGAAAATCATCGTATAAACACAAAATCAAATGCGTTTTAACATTTTTGTGATATTTTACTTGGCGCAAAAGATATGATTTTTGCAAAGTAGAATGAAAAAACGAGCCACTGTGCGTCGTCAAAACCGATCGATGTAATTCAGTGGTCGGCACAGTCATATGTTTCATTGCGTAAGTGTGCGAATTAACAGAATAATAACAGACGTCAAGCATGTGCCGTTTCTTGCCTTAGTAAAATGTTTTTACTATATCGTCTACATTTATATCGCCTTTATATTTTGTATTCGCAATAATTCGGCTATATATTGGTCATAATATGTATAAACAAGCCGATCAGTCGAGCGGTCGCGACTGTAGGATACCCTGTGCAGATTTTCAAAGAAAAGTATTGTCATTATAATGGGATTTAAATCTGGCAACACTGGAGTGCGACTGTTGATTGTTTATGTTTAGCGCCAGAGCAGACGAAAGGCAAATCAAACATACATGAACAAACGCGCCTTTTTGTTCATTATATCGTCGGCGCGGCGCAGCGACTGCGCTGCTACTGCGCTGCAACGCATCTGCTGCGCTGCAACGCATCTGCTGCGCTGCATAAATTTGTTTCTTGAATAAATTCTGAGTTCAATATCCGATCGTACTGAAATTTGTTGCACACATTGAGACTAGGATACTTATTATATGTCCCAAATCTCAAGTCTCTAGCTAAAAAACTGCTCTTGTTATCAACTTTTCCGAGTTACGGGCGAAGGGGGCGGGGAATCGCAGTGAAATTTTCAGGACACATTAAGTCCAAGCTTTTTATCATGTGTGCCAAATTTCAAATCTCTCGCTTAGACATTGCTTATGTTATGTTGATTTTTCTAATTTTAAAACCAACGGGACTTGATATCGAAAATTTAAAATAAACTTGATCTGCTTATGGTATTCAGGAACCTACATTCCAAATTTGAAGTCTCTAGCTCTTATAGTTGCTGAGATCCACGAGTTCATACAGACGGACAGACGGACAGACGAACAGACAGACGGACAGTATAAACTTTCGTGTGGCGTCGCTGTTTCTGCTAAGTCGCTGTCGTGGCGCTGTTTTGGCGATATTACGCTGCAATGCCGCTGTTAAGGCGAAGCAAAATGAATCAGCTGCTGATCAGCCATAGTGATGCTACGCTGCGCAACTTTTACGAAATATACATTGTATAGACAGAAAAATAAATGTTTGATGAAGTTTTTGAAAAAGTATTCTTTTTTATACATATTATGACCAAAATATAGCCGAATTAATGCGAATACAAAATATAAAGGCGATATAAATGTAGACGACATAGTAAAAGCATTTCACTAAGGCAAGAAACGGCACATGCTTGAAGTCAGTTATCATTCTGTTAATTCGCACACTAACGCAATGAAACATATGACTGTGTTGGTGCCGACCACTGCTCTAGATGCCACTTTGAATCTAATTAAGTTAACAGTGGTTTTACATAACCTTAAAAAGTAGCGCTTGCAGCAAAACATCTCATAATAAAACTCTAAACTATTACTGTTAAATGCCTAGTTTAAATTTGCGTATTCACATTTATTGTCTGCTATTTTATATATATTTACTCTGAATATTAGAATGTGTTTCAATTTCCTCCACCTTCCAATTCGCTGGTCGCCTATCAATGAAGTTGGTCACAGTATATATATTCTTCTCAACAGCCGAGTCATGTCCGTCATGTCTTTCTGTCTGTATGAGCGCCTAGATCACATAGACTATAAGAGCTAGAGTCCCCAAATTTGGTATGGTGGTTCGTCTATGGGCTAAGCAGAACCAGTATATGCTAAAAATGTGACATGCCCCACAACATTTTTTAAATCCACAAAGCTAATCTACTGAATTGGAACACAGGACGAGCATCAAGATCCCAAAGTATCCTGAAAATTTAATCGCGGTCGGATAATAAACTCGGAAGTTATTCAAAACTCAATATTAATCAGTGTCGGGACAAAGAAAAAAGAGGAGCATATTGACGGTACAACGCGTTATGGGGTACTATTAGTGTTACTCCTATTTCCTTTTTTAAGAATAAGTAAATGGTCTCTCATAGTCGACCTCGACTGTAGCCTTTCCGACTGTTTTTTTTTTAAATTTTTTTACTGAATGAAATTAAATTGATAACTTTTTAGTCTTAGCATAATTAAGTAGTAGAATGAAGTATTTATGAAATGTTAGAGTTAGGCTTAGCATAGTAAATTTGAATAATGTAATTAACATAAGTGAATTTTGAAGCTCTTTTAGGTTAAGATGCGCGCTCTTAAATGTAAGGGGTCGTGTGAGCGAATATTAGCAGCTGGCGATGCTGCGCAGCCACAAACAGTCGGAATTTTGATTTTGATCGAGTCGCTCGCACTGTTCCGCACACACAACCACCAATATCTTTTGCGCGTTGGTCTTTTTGAAAGACATTTCAAGAGTTGATTGGTTGTGTTCGTAGATCGGTAGCGTTCATTTCGTTGTGCTAGTGTGGTGGTGTCGACGCTGGATCTGTCTTTATTGTGCTGCTGAGCTAGTGTCGCCGTTGGACTAATTGCCGTTGTTGCTGTCGTTTGATTTATTTCTTTGGTTCCCTTCGTTGTCCGCTGACTTTATATGTACATATGTATGTAACAGCATAAACAACCGAGCATACACACATATATACATATAGACAGTGTGGCAGGTTCTTGCCCTTTGTGTTGTGCCGTAGCTTTTGCATAGCGACGCGCGAGTTATGCAAATGTCATCACTTACCTCGTCCCCACTACTTAAGTCTAAACTGTCAACACCCTCACCATTATCAATAATGCGGCCTGGTCTGCAATCCACTTTAATGTAAGCAAACCCGAACTACTTTAATGTAAACATCATAGGCTCAGCACATTAACATAAACATAGCTGGCCCAAAGATCACACTAACCACTCAGAACGTTGACATAAACATATCTGGACCAAAGATCACATTAGCTATCACACACCAATACAAACCCATAGTATAAACAAAGAGTGGCAAAGCCATCTAATAGAATTATGTTATAAGTATACGTTTGTAGAGCGCTAAGCTCAGTTGACACCCAACCCTGAATCGAACCACGTCAAAATAAAACATATAATTATTACGAGTGTTGTATTCTTTTCTTTATTGTGAACTCAATCAATATAACTCGCGCAAGCTCACTAATAAATACACACTTTTTGATCTCGTTGCTCGCGCCCTCAGTTGATCGTTAGTTGATGCTTACACAAAAGTGCAAGCGCTGACAACAACTGCACACTTCTCTCTCCTCCGCTTTGCATTGCTTGACCGTTTCGTTTCGGTAGCGTCGCGACGGTGACAAAACAGTCTGCCGATTGCTAACCGCAGAAGCGAAAGCCCTTTAAGACGAGTCGAGAGTGTGAATTTCTGGACGGATTCAGAAATCACACTACATTGGATCAATACTTCCCCTTCGTTATTGGCAACACTCGTAGCTAACAGAGTGGCAGGCATCAAAGAGATGGCCAAAAATGTATCTTGGCGACATGTGCCCACGTTGTTGAACCCAGCCGATATGGCATCGAGAGGTTGTGATACGCATGATCTTATAAATTCTATTTGGCTAGAAGGACCACCGTTCCTCTGTAAGAAACTTGAACATTGGCCTCAAAATAATCACTTTTCGCTACCACCAGAATTGGAAAACAGTGAGTACAAGAAATCTGCGATAGTTTGTTTTGCTACTAATTCTGAATTTCTACCTAGTCTTATTTCTCGATTTTCGTCAAGTCGCAAATTAGTTCGAGTAGTTGCGAACATGTATGGATTTATTCTCATTTCAAAAGTAGACCGTGCCACAGTCATCCTCAGCGCAAAAGAATTGAATTTTGTATTTCTGAAGCTGCTGGAACTTGTTAGAGTTAAGAGAGGACTCTGACTTCGTTACTTCACAAATTTGAAGAGGTTGGAAGAGGAGTCTCGTTGATCCGAGTAGGAGGCAGATTATTGAATGCGCAATTGCAATACGTTGCCAAGTTTCCCGACTTGATGCCCAAAAACTGTCCGTTAGTTGGCATGTATCTACGGGAGTTGCATATGGGAAACTGTCACGCAGGAGCAAAGGCAATGATTCTTAAATGCTCGAAGAGAGTGTACCCAAATAGTGCGAAAATGAGTTCTTTGCTTCAGGTACAAGCCGAAGTTAATGGAGAAAATAATGGGAAATCTCCCCAAAAGATCGTTTCTTAGCTGTCAGACCATTTTAAATTTGCGGAGTCGATTTTTCTGGACCAATAAGTGTGTCGTTGCGAATTCGAGGTCGTGCCCCGCTAAAAATGTATATAGTGGTATTTGTGTGATTTGCTTCTAAAGCTTTTCACTTAGAGCTTGTTGCTGACCTATCGACTAATGCCTTTATTTCTTGTCTAAAAAGCTTCATCGCACGACGTGGCGCTCCGTGCCGGACAACGTTCGGACAACGCCACGAACTTTGTGGGGACCAGCATCCTGCTGAAGGAGCTGCAGGAAGCATTCAAGCGGCAGAGGGCCAGTTTGCAATGGAAAGCAGCCGTCAAGTCCGCGAAACACCAGCTGCTACGACAGATAGGAAGCGCTTCGCTGGTGGCAGAGGTCAGAGGGCATACGTAGAGGCAATTCTGAACTTGCGGCCTCTTACTCCGCTAAGTGGAAACCCAAGCGATGGGGATGCGCTGACGCCCGACCACCTGCTCATCGGTCAGTCGCTTCGTTCGGTGCCGCAAGGGTCAGAGCCGGAAACACGTAGCAACTTCATACTGTCGCAGATGGCAGCTGCTGTCCATGCTCAAGCAGCAGTTTTGGTGAGCGACATTTGAATAATGTAATTAACATAACGAAAATTTGAAGCTCTGTTAGGTTAAGATGCGTTGTCTTGAATGTTAGCGGCCGTGAGAGCGACTATTAGCAGCTGGCGATGCTGCGCAACTACGAACAAGGAGACATGCGCAATTTTGATTTTGATCGAGTCGCTCGCACTGTTCCGCACACGCAGCCACCAACATCTTCTGCGCGATAGCCAATTGCAATAAATTGTAACTGCAAGTCGAACTGCAGATGTTTTTGATTTTCGTTTTTGAATCTACAATAATATTAACTGACTAGCAATTAATACTTGCCTACCATCAGAGCCATCATTAGATAAGCTTGTATCTGTTTGTGGCTGGCGCTCCACATTAATTGTTGGATGCCGCAGCTTCAAGTGACGCTGTAAATTACTGATTGATCCTCCACTGATACTTATTGCTGATACTTACAATAAACGTCCACGGTAACAATAAAATGGTTCCACACATTGCACCGTTTTCTATTAACATTTAAGCCAATTTAGTATTTGCACAAAAATAAAATGTGATACCTAGGCAACGTTCAATTTACCGCTTAATATTTGTCAATATCGAAAGAGCTTAATTGAAAGAAAGAGTCAATCTAACGAGATAATTATTTTGTTAATCGAATCATAATGAAGGAGAATGAGTCGAATGAACTACAATGAATTGCACGAGATTGGGACTCAAATGTCTCGAATGAACGACAATCGAGGATTTAGTTCAGTCTGAAGAGTCGTCCGATCGAACTGAATCTGAACGATTCAAAACATCTTTATCTAAGACATCACAAAGTCTTTTGAAGAATTTAAGTCATTCCGAATACCCCGCTACGTCGGCATCTCTATGAAAACCAAGTGCCAAATTCATCGATTTTGTGATGCCTCGACGAGAGATTACGGGTGCTGTTTATATGTAAGGATTGAAGCTGAACATGGCATAGAGGTGCATATATTGACTGTCAAATTAAAAGTCGCGCCTTTTAAGGTAAATCAGTGCCACGTTTGGAACTTTGTGCTGCACAGCTGTCAGCTTCATTGTAAAAGAACTAGACCATTCGAAATTAGCGGAGTGGACTTTTTTGGTCCAATACCTGTCACGTAAGGAATACGTGACAGAGTGCATATAAAGATTGCGTCGCGATATTTGTGTGTTTTACGTCCAAAGCTGTACACTTAGAAATTGTCGCTGACCTAACAACTAATTCCTTTTTAATGTACTTATCAAGATTTGTCGACCGACGTTGACTTGTCAAGCGCATTCAAGGCGACAATGCCACCAATTTTGTGGGTGCTTCTCGCATGTTGGCGGACCTACAGGCCAGTTTCAACGCCAATCGGGATGCCATAACGTTGTTAGGAGGGAGTGACATTTATTTTCATACCTCCTCGAGCGCCACATTTCGGCGGCCTTTGGGAGGCGGCTGTAAACTCCGCTTGAACGGTCATGCTCAAGGCAATAGGCAGCGCATTGCTGCAAGGGGAGGCCATTCTAACCTTCAGGCCACACCCGTGTGGGTGGCGGGTCTTAGAATTTCACCACAGTATGTTACCGCTTGTCGTACGAGACGACTAAAGGAACAACCCGGACGACCCAATTGCCGAGCTTGTCGGAGCTAAATGGGGAGGGGATATCGATCCCTTTATTTCGGTACCACGGGCTGAGATAGTTTCTCCAAGACTTCTCATTGAGGTCGGCCTCCTAGTGGGAGTTCATGGTGGCTGAGGTTGCATAGCGTTGCGTTTCAACGCCGGAGAGAAGCTGCTGGATGCTTCGCCCCCCTCCAAGGGAAAATGTACAACCGATAGTATGCATTGAAATTGGCCACGTTAAATAATCTGGAGAGATCCTTGTTGATAGCCTTAAGGCGAATCATAGCGGCCCGAACGACGGCGAGGCACTAACTTCAGCTCATCTACTCGTCGGTACAACGCTCGTAGCGCTGTCATGCTCGTCCATATATCCCGTCGCAGACAGCAAGCTAAACTATTCGCAACGCTGGCAGCTGATCTCAAGCACCAAGCAGCGATTTTGGGTCGACGGTCGAAGGATTACCTGCTGAACCTGCAGCAGCGCCAGAAGTAGGCAACGGCAATCTAGAGGTCGGCGTCGTAGTCGTGGTTCGCGAAAACAACGCACAGTGGTCCGTTTAGGACGGCTAGCGTGGCAAAAATCATTTTTACATCGGAAGCGATCATAAAGGTAATATATGCATCCCATAGATTAAGAATCCTAAAGGATTTTTAAATCAGGTCAAAATTGAACCATTTCCAGGTCGTGCACATGTTAACATTTTTTGTATCATCCGAAAAGTATGTTAATTTTTAGTAAAACCGTTTACTTTTCACCCCAGAAAAGTGGAACAAATAACAAAAATAAACAAAAAAATTTCAACTTTTGGTCGACATTTTTAGAACGCTTAAGTGGATATTACTCTAACTAGCTTGTATAATTTTTGCAGCTTGTTCTTGCTCGTTTACAAGTTAATTGAATAAAACTGATGCAACATTGCAATAAAACGCGTGGCAAGCTGATGGAAGAAAAAGAACGCAATGCAATAAGCATGCGTTCTGGCTGTGCCTGTTTGTCAATATTACGTTCAGTTTGAGTTTTATCTCACTATGATTGATGACAGTCTTAATTGAAATAACCAACACATCGTTAAAAAAGCAATTTCAAGATTATGACTAGACCTCGGACTTTGCATATTTTCATATTTTTTAAGGAATGACATAGGTGTCATATTTTCATCTGATTGGTACCAATTTTTATAGCCTGTGCCCATTACAAATGGGCAGAAAAGGCTATAATGAATTTGTGTGAATGTATGTAACAGGCAGAAGGAAGCATCTCCGACCCTATAAAGTATATATATTCTTAATCAGTATCAATAGCCGAGTCGATTGACACCTGTCCGTCTGTCTGTCCGTCCGTCTGTCCGTCCGTCTGTATGAACGCGTGGATCTCAGCAACTATAAGAGCTAGAGACTTTAAATTTGGAATGTAGGTTCCTGAATACCATACGCAGATCAAGTTTATTTTTAATTTTCGATATCATGTCCCGTTGGTTTTAAAATTAGAAAAATCACCATAACATAAGCAATGTTACAGCTAGAGACTTGGGCTTAATGTGTCCTGAAAATTTCATCGCGATGCCACTCCCCCTTCGCCCATAACTCGAAAAAGCTGATAACAAGAGAGGTTTAATAGCTATAGACTTGAGATTTGGCACACATGGCAAGTATCCTACTCTCAATGTGTGCTACAAATTTCAGTACGATCGGTTATTGAACTCAAAAGTTATTCAAGAATCAAATTTATGCAGCTGCAGTCCAGTGTTGCCAGACTATCGCAAGCTACCTACTCTCGATGCAAGCAAAATCGACTTCAAGCGATATATTTAAATCCCATTATAATGAAAATACTTTTCTTTGAAGACCTGCACAGGGTATCCTACTGTCGCGCCCGCACGACTGATCGGCTTGTTTTATTTAGATTCTTATCGTTCAAATAGAACAAATTTGAATGCATATTGAAAATATGTAAAGCATATGCAAAAAAATATGAAAAAAAAAATTACCAAAAATATGCAAAATCCGATGACGATTCTACGAGTGGGGAAAATTGTTACGGGTATGAAATTTCATCAATACATTGTAGAATCAATTGTATGGAGTTTATCTTCAAGTTGGTGTATATTATGTCGCGTCCAGGAGAAAGCTTCAAAGATGACATATCGCAGGCGAATATACAAAAAAGTCGCAAGGAAATGATGGACTGTCCAAAACACGGATTCGGAAATACAATCGATGGAAATACGTCTGAAAGATTTTTGAACATGATGTGGTGATTTCAGAAATAACAGGTGTTCATAATCATTAAAAGGTTAGCTATTATCCTTAATGTAATAAACAGAAAGGAAATGATAAACGACTCTAAATTTGCATTTTTTGATTCAAATGTATCCTTAGAAAAAAATTACTCCTACGGTACAAATGATTTTGGCTCATGGAAAAGATTTAATTGAGTATCAGTGTTTACCAATTGGAAAGCTGTCTGAAGAAGCCCAGGAATCCCAAAACAAAGAGTATAAAACTTTAGATACACAAATACTTTCAAGATATTCCGGATTAGACAGAATGAAGTTCTTTTCAATATGCTGACAGCCTCTTCAAATCCACTTGTTTAGACACGTGAAATTGCGAAAGGATTTGGAAGAAAGAAATTATAGTTCCGAAATGTTAAGTTTATTAGATATTAATTCCAATGTTGAATATCTTGAAGAGAATCAGGCATAAAACCAGCCGGACAGGCTACAGTCGACGTCGACTATGAGAGACCCTGTACTTATTCTTCAAAAAGGAAAAAATAGTTACAAACTTATATACTTATATATAAACCTTCAGATTTTAATTAATTCACAAAAATGGGCAAATTCCCTATAGTGCGTTGTAACGTCAATGTTCTATCCTTTTTCTTTTGACCCGACACTAAGTAAAATTCTGTTTTGAATAACTTCTGAGTTTATCCGATGTTTGCCCTGTTTGCTAAAATTCAAGGCTCAAGTTTAAAAATGTACCATTATATGGGATTTATTGTTTGTTTTGAATAACTTTCGAGTTTATTATCCGATCGCGATGAAATTTTCAGGATTTATTTGGACCCTGATGCTTGTGCTGTATGATAAATCTGAGGAGTCTAGCTTTAACGCTTTCAGAACCGACCTTGCCTATGGGCAACATTGTTTTCACATGAAAAAATATGCGTTGTTGTTTTATTTTCGCGGTTTGTTTTGATTTCGTCTTTTCGATCGTTCAATTTTCTGCTTCGCTGGCTTGCTTCATAAGTAACAGTATCGAGCTTGTAGACTTGAATTTCCTGATGAGGGGAATCACTCCAGAGGATATATAGCCACAATGCATACATATTAACATAACTTTCGTATGTTAACTTTCCTCCGTTCAAATGTTCCAAGTGTGACGTCTATCTTTGCTCAAATCTTTAAAATAATTGCTTTGTGTAGTACCAGACATAAGCTTAATTGAAATCTATAATATATGTGTGTAACCTTATATGCTAGACGGCAAAATGTGCTGAAACCCTATGATATAGTGTTTTATGCTTAAAAGTTTATAATCACTTAAAAAATGAAGAAAAAATAATGAATAAATGAAATTTTCGTTCAGAAATTGCGTATACTTGTTATACCCTGTGGGGGTATATTAAGTTTGTTAAAAATATGTAACGGGCAGAAGGAAGCATGGCCGACCCCATAAAGTATATATATTCTTGATCAGCATCAATAGCCGAGTCGATATAGCCATGTCCGTCTGTCCGTCTGTCCGTCGGTCTGTCGGTCTGTCGGTCTGTCGATCTGTCGGTCTGTCGGTCTGTCGGTCTGTCGGTCCGTCCGTATGAACGAAAGGATCTCAGAGATGGTAAGAGCTAGAAGCTTGAACTTGGTGTCCCAGCACTGGTAATTTTTGCAGGCAGATCAAGTTTATCTTTTTTTTTGGATGCCACGCCCTCTTTGCCCACAAACTAAGCAAGAAAAAAGTATGAAACAAGCAGTTTTGTAGCTCTAAACCCTCATAACAAGAGCAATATAACAGCTAAAGACTTCACACTTAGCACACATAATAAATATCTTGTGGTCAATATGTCCAGAAAATATTATCACGATGCCACGCCCCCCTCGCCTACAATTCGGAAAAGCTTATAACAAGAGCAATATTACAGTTAGAGACTTCAGACTTGGGACACATGATGAATATTTTGTGGTCGATGTGTCCAGAAAATTGTATCGCGATGCCACGCCCCCTTCACCCACAAATTAAGTAAAACCTCATAAAGCAAGCAGTTTTGTCACTCAAAAACCTCATAACAAAAGCAGTTTTGTAGCTGGAGACTTGAGATTTGGCACACATGATGAATATTTTGTGGTTGATGTGTCCAGAAAAATGTATCACGATGCCACGCCCCCTTCACCCACAAATTAAGTAAAACCTCATAAAGCAAGCAGTTTTGTCACTCAAAAACCTCATAACAAAAGCAGTTTTGTAGCTGGAGACTTGAGATTTGGCACACATGATGAATATTTTGTGGTTGATGTGTCCAGAAAAATGTATCACGATGCCACGCCCCCTTCACCCACAAATTAAGTAAAACCTCATAAAGCAAGCAGTTTTGTCACTCAAAAACCTCATAACAAAAGCAGTTTTGTAGCTGGAGACTTGAGATTTGCCACACATGATGAATATTTTGTGGTTGATGTGTTTAGAAAAATTTATCACGATGCCACGCCCCCTTTGCCCACAAAAATTAAAAAACGAATTACTAGAGAATTTCATCTGGAGTGAATTTAAGCGGGTTCCTGTAAACCCACAGGGTATATTACGGTCGGGGTCCCGACTGTTCGGCTTGTTTTCTTATAAGAAGCGTTTCATAATCATAAGACACTTTTAAAATGCAACTTTAAACTTTAACAACAAGTAAAGCGAGCGTTTTAATATTTTTATATTTCTTTGAAATATATGATATCCTATTAATTGTCTATCTATGAAGAACCGTTATTGGCGCCAGCTCTCTTTCATTTCAAAGAACAGTTAACTTTTGCATAGAATGCTGTGTTTTCTGCATTTTGCGCTGTTTTATAATTATCAGGCAGTTGTCGAATATTTGACTTTAGTGAGCTTAAATGTAATGGGTGCGATTTTGTTTGATTTTTATTTGAATATTTAACCATTTTTAACAAAAATGCCGCGAGGTACAGTATTATCGAATGAAGAGCTTGCAAAAATTTTGGCCTACAATGAATCTGGCTTATCATTATTTGTAATTACGAAAAAAATTAACAGAAGTCGATGTGTAATCCGAAATTTTTTGCGGAATTCCACTAATTATGGTGTTTTAAAGCCTACTGGTAGAAAACGTACGCTGTCTGAGCGAGAGCAGCGAAAAGTTATCGGAAAAAGTTCAAACTCATCCGCATCTTGCTCCAGATTGGCCGCGCGTGTGGACAATAAAGTGTCCAAAACCACGATTTGGCGGACCCTGCGGCGTAGCAAATATATTAAGTTTTCAAAAATGCTGAAAGCACCGCATCTTATTCCACGACACAAGCAGGCACGGCTTAAATATGCAGAAAAAAATCTCTCAACTGACTGGAGCACAGTTAAGTTATTTATCTGGTCCTAAAATTAATGTATTTTACAATTTTTCTTTTGCAGATTATTTTTTCAGACGAAAAGAAGTGGAATCTTGATGGTCCTGATGGTCCTTATTGTTCCCGAAACTATTGGAGAGATTTGCAAAAAGATTCAATTTACTTTTCGAAACGAAATTTTGGTGGTGGCTCTGTTATGGTGTGGGGTGCTTTTACATCGACAGCCACAGTTATTACAGTTAGAGACTTTACATTTGGGACACATGATGAATATTTTGTGGTCGATAATTCCAGAAAATTGTATCGCGATGCCACGCCCCCTTCGCCCACAAATAAAGTAAAAGTTCATAAATCAAGCAGTTTTGTAGCTCAAAAACCTCATAACAAAAGCAGTTTTGTAGCTAGAGACTTGAGATTTGGCACACATGATGAGTATCTTGGGTTTGATGTGTCCAAAAATTGTTATGACGATGCCACTCCCCCTTCGCCCACAAATTAAAAAAAACGAATTACTAGAAAATTTCATCTGGAGTGAATTTGAGCGCGTTCCTATAGACCTACAGAGTATATTACGGTCGGGGTCCCGATTGTTCGGCTTGTTTTGTGTTGTGTATTGTTCTTACGTGTTATTGTTGTGTATGTTTATTAGACGTCCCTTACCTAAATGTAAAGTGTTTTGTTGAGTAAAAGTTGGTTTTATTGTCGCTCCTTCTTGCGACTGATGATGAAATATTGTTTTGTAGTAGTACATAAGGTGAGTATGCAATACTAGTATATAATTAGTAAAGTAAGAACTATTGTCAACATATCGACCTTATTAATATATTCAATTTGCATCTGTAATTAACATAAACGATAACTTTGAAAAGCATCCCGGTCGATCTTATCGATAGTTCGATATGATCTAAACGTGATGGTGAAATAAAGCGCAGTTTGGATATGACACTCATACAGTCTACATCAGAAGTGGTAGAATTCACGAAAATCATTGAAAATCCAAAGTTTGTAAATGTTCCCAGCGGAAATAAATAAAATATCACTTAAAGATTTAAAGTTGCTGTGTAGCATCAATAAGACAAGCGGTACAAAAAATACATTAATTAACGCTTAACGCTTACATAGCGTTGCATTGCAGCAATTACAACAAAGTTTAACAAGCCTAAATAATAAAATGGAGGACGAAGAAAATGTTGCAGCAGCCAAAAACAACAATAATATGCTGTCAATAAAAGAAGACGCAGATAGATTTACAAAATCTGACGAAATAAACGACGGCAAGGCGGTGACCAAAAAACGAAATGATGATGCCAACTAAGAGGACGCTTCAAATGCGTACAAGATCGTGGATGATGAAACTAAAATGAAAAGCGACAATAACGCAAAGCAAGCAGTCAACTGCAACAAAAACATCAACGAAAAGCAAGCAGTCGACTACAACAAAACCAACAACGGAGAGCAAGCTGATGGCTACAACAACGTAATGCAAGCGGACGACAATGCAAAGCAGGCTGATGGCTACAATAACAACGTAAATCAAGCAGACGGCTACAACAACAACGTAAAACAGGCAGACGACTACAACAACAAATGTACTTCGGGCGCTCATTTACAAAAAGATCAATGGCAAGGCAAAGGAATGGCTGTTTTCCAATCCAGGGTTTATGGAGGAACCCGTGGACAATTTACTCAGAAATATGAGCAATATGTTCCAGGATAAGGAAATCAAGGAATCCAGGATAAGGAATCTATGAGACATTCTAAAAATACTGAATTTAAGTTAGAATTTGTAAGAAATGTTATTTCCAAATAGCTTACATATTAGTTTTCATTGCCCGTATTCGGGTTCTTCTTCTTGTACTGACGACAATCACGCAAAGCATGCGCCATCCTTACGTTTGGGCTTCCGAAATTCGTTTCCCATATGACCAATGCTGTTACAGTTGTAACTCTTTGCATTGCTCATTGGTCTTATCTTTCCTTTGTCCTGTTGTTGATTGGTTTCGTGAGTTTGTCCAAGCCGTTGTTCTCCTGAAGCTTTTGGAAGCTCTAAACTCTTAAATGCCTGCATCAACGCTGCTTTAGAAGAAAAATTCCGCAGCTTTGCAATGTTGTGTAGATCTATATCCGGGATGCAATCAATTGTGTACAGGATAAATTCATCTTCGGGTAAATCGATAGAATTAGCTACTATAAATTTCTCGTTGAAGAATTTAGCGAAGCTTTCGCCTTTACTCCAAATGCAGTCTTAAAGATTACGTCGTATATCTATCAGCAGCCCCATCAGTTTAATTAAAAAATCATTCATACCAAATAAACTAAGTCTAAATGAAGTAAAAGACAAATGTAATTACATTGGAATTAATGGAAGCAAATTGATAATTTATATTGAAATAAAGTGCTCAATTTTAGTTGCAAACAGAGATGTTCAAATTAGTCTGATGGTGGTTGACAATAAATCTATGGGATATTCAGTTGTTCTAGGTAGAGATTTCCTAAAGGAAAGTAAAGCAAAAATTTTAATAGAAGACAACTTTAACAAAAAGGAAAATTATTTGGAAAATAATCCTAATAAATTAATTAAGGATAAATCTAAAAATTTTGGAAATAATACAGGAAACAACAATGGTCAAATTGAAGAAAATCATATAAAAGAAAATTTTTATGATATTATGACAACCCCAATTGAAGACAATTTCGAAAAACAAATGTTAAATATCGAATACAAAATTGATGAGAACAAAATAGAATATGATATAGGAGAAAATGTAAGTTTTAAACAGAAATAATAGAAAAGTTTAACAAAAGCTATCCTAAAGAACCGGCTATTTAATGTAAGATGCAACTGATCGCATAGCGATCTGAACAGTACGCAGCCGAGCGCTATGGCGCGCTCAGCAAACCGTTCGACTTCGTAGCTGACCGGGCTGCATGCTTTTAGAGATTTCCTGCCGAATTACCCCGGCCACGCATGTATAAAAGCGAATTAAATTTTTACGCGAACGGGCTGTACAACCTTGTGAGCGCTCATGAGCAAATTTGTATACTTTCCTGCACAAAATGGTCGACTGGGTATGCGTGCGTAGGGAAATTTGGTTGGGATTAAATTTGATATTCTAGTTGGAATTCGTATTGGGAATACAGTTTGAAATAATGCTGAAATTCCTTTTGAAATTTACCACCCCACCCCACATTAACCACTTTCGCTAATTTTATTAATTTACTTACTTTGTATGTTCATTCAGTTAATCTTAAAGAAAATAATAACAATTACAAATATGATATATTTCGAATTTAAGTTATTTACGCAGTAACTTACCTCACATATTGGCAAACAGCGACATATGCATGCATTTATGGATTTTCAACACTGTAATGTATAAAATAGGATATATTACTTTAATACAAACATTGAAAATAATAATTATTGCCTAATAAATAGTCACAACTTACCATTTTTAAATTTATTGTTGAAAAAAATATGCTCACTTTGCTTGCAGAACAATAGACACGCAGCAATAAATACACAAAGACAGGGATACACACTCATATAAAGTGTAATCGGTTGTAGCATTGCAGCCCTTTGAACTTATCGATTACCGCATCAATTTAATTTACAATGACAAAATGCATTTAATAAATAATTTATTTATTTCAAGCATTAATCTAATGTCGATGCCTACAAATAACGTTTATCAATATTCTAAATATTTTCTATGAAATTATTTTTTTTACTATGACACAATATTTAAGTAAAAGACGAATTTCCATTAATATTATTTATATTAATAAATAATAATAAAAGGGGAATCTTAAAATTTATATTCATCCATTTTAAAATTTCTTATCATATATACTATATTATAGGATATATAGTATATTTATGCATTTAATAAATAATTAAATATCCGTCCTCTAATAACTTGCAACTTTGCAGTTTATGCAGCCAACTAAAAAGTTGAAGCTGAAATGGTTAAGTGTCAAATTCTGTGCAGCGTTTCATGCAGCAGAGCGCTATAGGGAGCTCAGAAAATCGTAAGACTTCGTAGCTTACGCAGCTGCATACTATTCGCACTATAAGGCAAGAGTTTTGTGCAGCGTTTCATGCAGCCAGCGCTATGGCTAGCTCAGTAAAACCCAAGACTTCGTAGCTTACGCAGCTGCGGGGAACTCAAATCGTCAGACGAGAATTCTTTGCAGCGTTTCATGCAGCCCAGCGCTATGGCTCGCTCAGTAAACCCCAAGACTTCGTAGCTTACGCGGATGCGGGGATTTCGCACCAAGAAACACAGCATAACTTATCAAATAGTTGAAGTATAGCAAACACTTTTGAATTAGCTGCAAGATTCATAGCGATTGACCCATAAATAAAAAAGATATTATGGAATATGTTTTAAATCAATTATTTCATATTTGAAACAATTTTCATTTTAAGAGTCGCATTCCATGGTTGCCACACTATCGCAAGCAAGCTACTGTCGATACAAGCAACATGGATTTCGAGCGATTTATTTAAATACATGTATATATAAGTAGGTAAAAGCAATCATATTATAAATATATCAAAATTTGATTTCTTCAAGACCTGTACAGGGTATCATACTGTCGGGCACGCACGACTGATTGGCTTGTTTTACGTTAATTGAAATTACATTTCGTTTTCACGGGAATTTATACGATATGTATATGCTCTGGAAAAATAATATTTATCAAATATGTGCGCTATATTGTATATATGTGTTTATTATATATTTATGTATATTTGATTACAAATATGGTACATATAAGCTATAAGATTTATTGTCAAAAATGACGATTAATGATTCGAGATTCCAATGCAAATAATAAAATCTACCTTAGACCACCTGTTGACAACAAAATTTTTAGGCCGATTTTTAAGATCCTGCACTCAGTTGAAGCTACCTATTAAATGTTTTTTAAACCTTAGCGATATCTTATTTGGATCAAAAGATATGATTTTTGCAAAGTATATTTAGAAAACAAGCCACTGTGCGGCGTTTCACACTCCCGCTCAGCTGAGCTCTCTATGAGCTCTGTACGCCAACTGAACCAGCTGCTGACAAAAATGTCCCTCTTACGGCTTTAGGTAATTTTTATTTACCGCTACCCGAACCGTGGACGTGATCTATGTAAGTCAGTTCGGCTGAATGTTTTCATTGTATGGGATGGGTGCTCTATAGGTTACTTAGTAGTAAAAAGTAAAGTAAAGTATGTATTATATATCAGATTCAACAATTTGAAAGTATATTTTTCGAGTGTCATCGTATCTGAAAATATGTAAGCACTAAGCATACAATACATAGAGGCGTCAAACAGCGATTTTCGTGAGCAAAAAATTTGCAGCAAGCATAGAACCCCAGAATAGCCGAAGTTATAGAACCCCGTTCGTGAGTAGCCGAAGTCATAGAACCCCAGAGCGAACGATCGACACTCAAAAGAACGAGAGCGCACTGCTCAGCGCAGCAAACGATTTCAGTCTTGGACAGACACCAGAACGATGAGCACGTCTGTGACGCTCGCTCTCTCATTTCGATTCTGTGTGTGTGTCCAAGTATGTACATGCTTACGTTTGTATGTATGCGTGTGGTTTATGAAACATGGCAACACCGCAATGGCAATGCTTTGTTTCTCAATTTTTCTGTTTTGGCGACGAAAGCGAAGATCAGATGGCGGTGCTGTGTGTACATTTATCCGTTTCGACGTCGGTCGCTCAAGTGTCGCTTTGGCCGTGTCGGCTAAGTTGTCGGAGGACATTTCTGTTCTTGGGTTCGATTCCCCGTCAAGTCATTTGTTTTTTAATTGGAAAATATTTATTTTTTATTATTTATTATTTAATAATTATTCTTATTATTTTTAAAAGAGTTATTATTTATTATGAATGTTTTAGAAAAGTGGATTATTAAAATCAAACTTAGAAATGGTACATAGGATGTGTATGTGCATTCATGGAATATTTGCTGTTGCCAATAAAAGTGCATGGCGCTGGTCATGTCTGTTACTTTGATTTGGCGCGATTGTTTTTTTTTTGTTCTAAATTAGTTTGTTTT